>OX940807.1:12687743-12821479 GCA_954870605.1 Acer campestre
TAGGTCGGACAATCAATATAAAGCTTGGTGTTGAAGCTTTGAAGGCTCCAACCACCAACATAAATGACACTCAATTAATTAATTGTAAATTGTAAACATATGGAAAAGAAAAAAAATTTGCAATATTATATCATATGAACATGTCATTAATTACTTCATTTCCTACCGTCAACAGTGGCGTAGCTCAGCTGGTAGATGGAAGAATTTGGGACTTGAACAAATAACTCTTAGGTCAGCAGCTCAAATCCTACCAATAGCGAAAGCTTTTAAAAAATACATGATCCCGAATTAATAGTTATTGTCAACAAAAAAAAAAAAAAAAAAAAATTACTTCATTTCCTACATATTCTAGAATAATTATTTTATACAATTTAAAAAATTAACTCAAATGACGTGCATATTACCATGACTTATCTTTATCATGTCACTCAACACATTATACATAAGTAGGGATGCAACTACACATTGGTTAGGGTGGGCCCACCTACCTCATTTAAAAAATATATTAAAATATTAAAAATTGCAATGTAAATTTACCAAAAATATACTTATAATTTATAAATGTATCAAACTACAATTTATACTTTTTTTTCACCACGGACACTAACTAATAGATTTGTTCATATGTTTTTCCCTATTATATTTCCTCTTTTATACCAATTTTCTACCTATTCATCAAAATTGATTCAACTTCTTTAATTCTCTTTTTTTTTTTTTTTTGAAAAAAAAAAAAAATTGTCTTTAAACTAGATATTTTTTATGAAATACATGGATTTTATTATTTTATTTCGTTTAGAAATATTATATTAATCTAAATTTAGTTTATGTGCTTAATTAGTGTATTTTGATTGTATTCCAATTTTTTAAATGCTTTTTTTTAATTTAAAAAAAAAAAAAAAAAAAAAAAAAAAAGGCGCATATCTCCTTAGAATATGCATTTTATAGGGTACTCACAATGTCTCCTTAGCAGATGTATCTTTGTTTTTTAATCAATAAATTTGTTTCGTACCGTAGTGGTTCACACACTCAAAAAATTATTCCACCCCAACCTTTTGTTGAATCCTAGTTACGACGCTGCCCATGATATTAGTAATACTACACAACCCAAAAATATTGTAGCTCAAAAATCAAAATCAACTCGAATGGACGTGATAAGTGATTATTTGTTCTTGTCCTATTATTCAATGTATCAACTCATAATATATTGATTAATTCATATAGTAAAAATAGATCATTCATCACATTATTTGGGTTAATTTATGGATTACTTTTTTGGCCGGGTAGTATAACATTATTCATATGATAAACTCAAATCACTTGTTACATCATTTGAGTTGATTTATCATTTGAGTTGATTTATTGATTAATTTTTTAGTCTAGCATTACATACTTATTCTAGAATAATATTTATTCAATCATAGCATGGGTATAGAAATTTATTTGTGGGGAGCCAATACGGTAAAACAAAAAATATAGGAAGGGCCAATGTTTAAAAATTTTAAAGGTAAATATATAAATTTTTATAAATATTTAAAAAAAAAAAATTAAGGGAAGGTGGCATTGGCCCCGGTCAATCCAATATGTTATTTTATCTTACATTTGTAAAAGTAGTCAAATTAAGAAATGAATTATTGTTTTTAATCAAAAAAATTTAAATTATTATTTTTAACCAGGTGGAAGTTATAAAGTCTAAAATACCCTCTCTTTTTTAAATATCTCCATTATGCAATATTTCATACAAGGCATGAAATATCTCATGTAGGCATGAAATATCTCATGTATATCATGTTATGCATGAAATATCTCATGTATGTTATGTTGGGTATGAAATATCTTATTTATGCAGTATTTCATGTAAGGCATGAAATATCCCATGCAAGGCATGAAATATCCCATGTATATCATGTTGTGTATGAAATATCTCATGTATGTCATGTTAGACATGAAATATCCTATGTATGTCATATTGGATATGAAATATCCCGATTATACAGTATTTCATACAAGGCATGAAATATCCCATGTATATCATATTGTGCATGAAATATCTTATATATGTTATGTTGGGTATGAAATATCCCCATTATGCAGTATTTCATACAAGGCATGAAATATCTCATGTATATCATGTTGTTTATGAAATATCCTATGTATGTCATGTTGGGTATGAAATATCCTATTTATGCAGTATTTCATGTAAGGCATGAAATATCTCATATAATGCATGAAATATCTCATGTATATTGAAGAGCCCGAAAATCTCCAGTTGAATTTTTCGTAAGTCAGTGGGTATTGACAATGGTAGAGCGAAAAATAGTAGGTCGTGCACTACAAGATCCTGTAAAAAATAAGAAGGTAGAACGGAGCGAGAGGGGGTGTCCCGTTGGACTCTCCGATGCTTGAGTTAGACAATTTATCAATAAATAAAATAACTTTAAATCAACAATAAAAATGAATAAAATCTAAATCAAACCGAATCCGAGGCTGTCGAATCTTGGGTGGTGTCGTTCATATAGCCTTAGGTTCGCTTGGGCTGAGCGTATAATTAGGACGTAGAGCCCTCAATTTGAGCGTTGTCATTAGACTTGTAGAATATGAGTTGGTAGGCTGATGATTTGTAGTAGATGTAAATATTGGTCGTCGTGAAATGTAGAACAACCCATTTGATCTTTGCATGAGTTTGGAATAGAAAATTGTGAGTGGGTTCGATTGGTCCCACCATTTTTTATTTTTGTCATTTTGTGTGTGAGAATTGGTGGAGAGAAAACATCACCCCTTTTCAATGGAGAGGGAGCCTCCTATTTATAGCTAATGAGTGAAGACTCAGATTACATAATCCCATCAATCTCGATTTGAGATCATGGATCGAGATACTTGATTTGTTGAGATTTGGATTTGAACTAATCAGTTGAATGACTTGGTCTTTGCTGACTTGGTCAAGGTTTGCACTTGCTCTTGGGCCTACGATTGGGCCTGATTCATATAAAGTATTTGGGCTTGTCAGAAGTCTAGATCAAATAAAAGTCTGGTTACTATTTGAGTTGTGCTATTTTTGGCTACCACAGTTAGCCCCCCACTCTCTGAGTTGAAGTCTTCAAGTTAGAGAGTGGACTATGTCGATCGAACTCGTGTTAAAACGGTCGTTGGTAAAGTAGAATCGAAAAATCATAGGTTGACTTATTTTAAACAGCCCCATTCTTTGTAGAGCTCGATGAAGAGTGAAGTTTGTAGAACGCTCGATGTAGAGCGATATTTGTAAAATGCTCATTGTAGAACGACATTTGTAGAACGCTCGATGTAGAGCGACATTTATGGAACGCTCGTGGTAGAGCGACGTTTGTAGAACGCTCATGGTAGAGCGACATTTGTAGAATGATCGTGGTAGAGCGACATTTGTAGAACGCTCGTTGTAAAATGACATTTGTACATCCTTATAATGCAAGCAAGCAAGTAAACAATGCTTTTATTGAAACGACAAAAGTAAGAAACATAGTGAAATGTGTGTGTGGGGATAGATAGATAGATAGAAGTGTTAGCTGCCATGCAATGTCGTGATAATATAAATAAAAAGTAAAAGATAGGAGAAGATATATAATTGTAGAGTGCAGGATATACCTTATAATTCCAATTTGGCGGTAGTATGCTAACTCCGCAAGTAGTGATATATTCATAGCTTTAGTTTTTTCGTTCACTTTTTGTTACAATTCGTCGTTCGACTTGGAGTTGTTGAGTGTGCCCAAAACTTGGCCTGATTTGGAGCAAGCAATATAGCACGACAGAGAGGGTTTAACATTCGACATGTAGCTCGACGGAGGTAGTTCGACAATCGACATGTAGCTCGAAGGAGGTAGTTCGACAGTCGATATGTAACTCGACGGAGGTAGTTCGACAGTCGACATGTAGCTCGACGGAGGAATTTGGATAGTCGACATGTAGCTCGACGGAGGTAGTTCGATAGTCTACATGTAGCTCAACGGAGGAATTTAGACAGTCGACATGTAGCTCGACGGAGGTAGCTCGACAGTCGACATGTACCTCGACGGAGGTAGTTCGACAGTCTACATGTAGCTCAACGGAGGAATTTGGACAGTCGACATGTAGCTCAACGAAGGTAGTTCGACAGTCGACATGTAGCTCGACGGAGGTATTTGGACAGTCGACATGTAGCTCGACGGAGGTAGTTCGACAGTCGACATGTAGCTCGACGGAGGTAGTTCGACAGTCGACATGTAGCTCAACGGAGGAATTTGGATAGTCGACATGTAGCTCGACGGAGGTAGTTCGACAGTCTACATGTAGCTCAACGGAGGAATTTAGACAGTCGACATGTAGCTCGACGGAGGTAGCTCGACAGTCGACATGTACCTCGACGGAGGTAGTTCGACAGTCGACATGTAGCTCAACGGAGGAATTTGGACAGTCGACATGTAGCTCAACGAAGGTAGTTCGACAGTCGACATGTAGCTCGACGAAGGTAGTTCGACAGTCTACATGTAGCTCAACGGAGGAATTTGGACAGTCGACATATAGCTCGACGAAGAGCGATATTTTTATGAATTTCGGCTCGACTTGGAGCATGAAATGTAGCTCAACGGAGAGCAATATTTTTATGAATTTCGGCTCAACTTGGAGCACGAAATGTAGCTCGACGGAGAGCAATATTTTTATGAATTTCGGCTCCACTTGGAGCACGAAATGTAGCTCGACGGAGAGCATATTTGTATGAATTTTGGCTCGACTTGGAGCACGAAATGTAGCTCGACGGAGAGCATTATTAGTATGAATTTCGGCTCGACTTGGAGCACGAAATGTAGCTCGACGGAGAGCATATTTGTATGAATTTCGGCTCGACTTGGAGCACGAAATGTAGCTCGACGGAGAGCAATATTTGTATGAATTTCGGCTCGACTTGGAGCACGAAATGTAGCTCGACGGAGAGCATTATTAGTATGAATTTCGGCTCGACTTGGAGCACGAAATGTAGCTCGACGGAGAGCAATATTAGTATGAATTTCGGCTCGACTTGGAGCACGAAATGTAGCTTGACGGAGAGCATTATTAGTATGAATTTCGGCTCGACTTGGAGCACGAAATGTAGCTCGACGGAGAGCAATATTAGTATGAATTTCGGCTCGACTTGGAGCACAAAATGTAGCTCGACGGAGAGCATTATTAGTATGAATTTCGGCTCGACTTGGAGCACGAAATGTAGCTCGACGGAGAGCAATATTTGTATGAATTTCGGCTCGACTTGGAGCACGAAATGTAGCTCGACGGAGAGCATTATTAGTATGAATTTCGGCTCGACTTGGAGCACGAAATGTAGCTCGACGGAGAGCAATATTAGTATGAATTTCGTGAATTTCGGCTCGACTTGGAGCACGAAATGTAGCTCGACGGAGAGCATTATTAGTATGAATTTCGGCTCGACTTGGAGCACGAAATGTAGCTCGACGGAGAGCATATTTGTATGAATTTCGGCTCGACTTGGAGCACGAAATGTAGCTCGACGGAGAGCATTATTAGTATGAATTTCGGCTCGACTTGGAGCACGAAATGTAGCTCGACGGAGAGCAATATTAGTATGAATTTCGGCTCGACTTGGAGCACGAAATGTAGCTTGACGGAGAGCATTATTAGTATGAATTTCGGCTCGACTTGGAGCACGAAATGTAGCTCGACGGAGAGCAATATTAGTATGAATTTCGGCTCGACTTGGAGCACGAAATGTAGCTCGACGGAGAGCATTATTAGTATGAATTTCGGCTCGACTTGGAGCACGAAATGTAGCTCGACGGAGAGCAATATTTGTAGAACGCTCGATGTAGAGCGACATTTGTAGAACGCTCAATGTAGAGCGACATTTGTAGAACGCTCGATGTAGAGCGACATTTGTAGAACGCTCGTTGTAGAGCGGATTTTTTTTTTTTTTTTTTTAATGCTAAATGAAATTAAATACTTAGCTTTACTATTTGAAACATCAAACAAAGAACATAATTTTGATAATGCGGAAACAGATTTTTGTTGGAGAAGAAAACTAAAATTGGAAATAGACATCTTTACCTTTTCCGAAGGGATTACAGGAATTGAAACATCACAGCCGGTGCGGTGTATTTTGCATTACATAATTGCCAAAGCCCCACGGTGGGCGCCAAACTGAAGAGCCCGAAAATCTCCAGTTGAATTTTTCGTAAGTCAGTGGGTATTGACAATGGTAGAGCGAAAAATAGTAGGTCGTGCACTACAAGATCCTGTAAAAAATAAGAAGGTAGAACGGAGCGAGAGGGGGTGTCCCGTTGGACTCTCCGATGCTTGAGTTAGACAATTTATCAATAAATAAAATAACTTTAAATCAACAATAAAAATGAATAAAATCTAAATCAAACCGAATCCGAGGCTGTCGAATCTTGGGTGGTGTCGTTCATATAGCCTTAGGTTCGCTTGGGCTGAGCGTATAATTAGGACGTAGAGCCCTCAATTTGAGCGTTGTCATTAGACTTGTAGAATATGAGTTGGTAGGCTGATGATTTGTAGTAGATGTAAATATTGGTCGTCGTGAAATGTAGAACAACCCATTTGATCTTTGCATGAGTTTGGAATAGAAAATTGTGAGTGGGTTCGATTGGTCCCACCATTTTTTATTTTTGTCATTTTGTGTGTGAGAATTGGTGGAGAGAAAACATCACCCCTTTTCAATGGAGAGGGAGCCTCCTATTTATAGCTAATGAGTGAAGACTCAGATTACATAATCCCATCAATCTCGATTTGAGATCATGGATCGAGATACTTGATTTGTTGAGATTTGGATTTGAACTAATCAGTTGAATGACTTGGTCTTTGCTGACTTGGTCAAGGTTTGCACTTGCTCTTGGGCCTACGATTGGGCCTGATTCATATAAAGTATTTGGGCTTGTCAGAAGTCTAGATCAAATAAAAGTCTGGTTACTATTTGAGTTGTGCTATTTTTGGCTACCACATATATCATGTTGTGTATGAAATATCTCATGTATGTCATGTTGGGCATGAAATATCATGTGTATACATGTTGGACATAAAATATCTCATGTACTTCAAAAATACATGATTACACAATATTAGCCGATGTGTCACGTTAAACATGAAATAACCAACTTATATCACTTTTACCGTGACACATTGTGTGAAATATAATTTCAAACCGAAATCGATGTTTCTTCCATTGTCAACAAAAAAACTTCAAAATTGAAACAAAATAACAAAGACCCATCAACAATATCATCTAAAAAATATAATAATGCTATTGAAATTGAAGATTTATAAATCTTAAAGTTTTGAACAGAGATTCAACCACAAACTCAAAATTTTCAAAATACTCTTCCCAAATCTTGGTTTATTTGCGATTTCTCTTCAAAATAACTTTAATTTCTTGACAAAAATTAGTTGAGAACTAAGATTTGATAAAGATATGAGTGATAAAAATATGGGTGATAGAGATGAATGATAGAGAGAGATGAGTAATGGAGAGAAAAAAAAATTAAAGGGAAAAAGAGGATAAAAGGGTAGATTTGAAATTTATTGACTAAAAATAATAATGTGTTATGGTTATTGGTTACAAACAATAAAAAATTAGAATTTGACTAGAAACAATAATCCATTATGTGGTTAGGTTATTTTTTGCAATTTTCACTTTTTTTTTATTTAATTGTTTAGTAAACTTGGAGAGAAGGAGAGAATTAATTGTTCTCCACAATATATAATGTAGAACAAGTGGCAGTGTCCTTCATGGCTTTAATGGACTATCCTAAATCCAACGCTAAATGATTTCTACTATTTATGGCGTCAGAGGAGTCAAAATGACGTGAAACTTTCACGGTTGAAGCGAATCGACGGGATCTTCAATATTCACCGTTGTGGCGTTGCGGCGTTGCGGCATGCCTTTTTTTGGCCAAATTCCATCATTTAGGCCTCATAATTGCCCTTTTTGCTATTTTAGGAAAGTTTTGTTTTGGTCATAAATTAAGTTTTACAAGTTACAATCGTCTGCCGACGATTCTGGCTTGATTAGGGTCTTTAGTATTATTTATTTCTGCAATTATCTCAATTCCGCTATTTTTAGTAATTTTCGTTAATTAAGCCCGTTTCCGTGATTAACAAGGATTAGGGTTTAGGGTTTGTTTGCTTTAAATAGGCTTGTAAACCGAAAGGCTATTTCATCTTTTATTCAATAAAAATTCAGAGTTTCTTTGAGAGTTTTTCTCTTTTTCTGATGGATTCCAGCTTATCTCGGGATGTAGACATTGGTCTTATTCCTTCATTGTTTCACACTGCGTCAATATATAAAAGAATACTACTTCACTGTACCTAAATACATTTTCTTCAATACTTTGTTGTTGTATTACAATTCATTTCCAACCTCTTGTTGTTTAAAAAATGTGGCAAGTAGCAGTGCTGATTTTGAGCTTGTCGAGTTTGGTTTATGGAGCACCACAAGTACCTTGTTACTTCATATTTGGAGATTCCTTGTATGACAATGGAAACAATAATGCTCTCATAACCAAGGCAAAAGCCAATTATCCTCCATACGGGATTGATTTTGCCACAGGTCCAGTCGGAAGATCTACCAACGGTCCAAACACAGCGGATATTTTAGGTCAATTTTACATATATTTTTTTTCACATACGTTTGCTAAGTCTCGTAGTTTCATTAAAATTCAATCCAGTTCAATGACAATTTTACACAAATTTTGAATTCAGTTTTATGTGGATAGATGTACCCAAAATAATTGCTAAAAGTAATCAAAATCCATATGTTTATATCATATTTGCTGATCTTACATATTGATTGAAAACTCATAGAAGCTAAGTTCTCAATATTACAGCTTTTAGCTTAATTGAAATGTTATGATTATCAAATTGTTAATGTAATTGAAATGTTGTTATCATTGTATAGCTAAGCTTCTAGGATTTGAGACTTACATTCCTCCTTTTGCAAATGCAAGTGGGCGAGCGATTTTGAAAGGTGCTAATTATGCATCTGGAGGTGAAGGAATTCGTGATGAAACTGGACAACATCTAGTACATGAATATAAAACTGTCTTCGATCTATGCATCTATAATGTTTTCTTAATTAATTAAAATGAACTTATTAATTGTTTCTAATTGTAATAAAGAATCTGTTCTTTTAACTTTAAAAGTGATCTATATATAATATCCTCTTACTGTTATGAAATATAAGTGAATGTCCAACTCACAATGTAACTTGTGATCCTTCATCTTCTACAATTTATTCTCAAGTTTATGGTACCATTTACTCTCAAGTTTATGACTCCATTGATTCTCAAGTTAATTGCTTGTGTCTTTTCAAGTTTGTAACTACTACATTGTGAGCCTATAAAAGGGAGGTCTCACCAAGTTGTAAATATTATTGAGAAGTGAATAAAATATCATATTTATATGTTGTCTATCTTTTGATTTCTTCTTGTGATCTTGTGTTCTTACTATTAAGTTCATTTTACGTTATCAGCACGAAGTAGCTCTGATCAGGTAAATACTCTTCTTTATTTATTCCATTTTAACAAGGTATGAAATATATATATATATATATATATTGTAATTAGTTATTAACTCACTTCAATAATATTCATTATTTTTACAATTACAAAATATCATGGATTTAACATGTATATTTTTCCCCTTACATATTTTGTTATTGTATTTGACATATGTGTGTTTAGAAATTTCTAATAATCATTTTTGAGACCTAGCTAACTGAATATATCGAACATCACAAAACTTGAATTTGCTGCTCTTGATATTTCTGGTGACAACTATCTGTCATGGATTCTTGATGCTGAAATCCATCTTGATGCTAAGAATCTGGGAGAAACGATTAAAGAAAAAAATGAAGCATCTTCACAGGACCGTGCTAGGGCAATGATTTTCCTTCGGCACCATCTCCATGAAGGATTGAAATCTGAGTATCTTACTATCAAAAATCCATTTGAGCTTTGGAAAAATTTAAAAGAGAGATTTAATCACCAGAAAACGGTGATACTTCCAAATGCTCGTTATGCCTGGATGCATCTACGATTGCAAGATTTCAAATCGGTCCGTGAGTATAATTCTTCATTATTTAAGATTGTCTCGCAATTGAAATTATGTGGAGAGACAATAACTGAACAAGACATGTTAGAAAAAACATTTTCTACTTTTCATGCCTCGAATTTGCTCCTGCAGCAGCAATATCGAGAGCGTAGATTTACCAAATATTATGAGTTAATTTCATGTCTTCTTGTGGCTGAGCAAAATAATGAGCTTTTGATGAAAAATCATCAATCTCGCCCAACTGGAACTGTAGTATTCCCATAAGCGAATGCTAATTCATCAAATAACCGTGGCGGTTATCGTGGTCGTGGGCGTGGTCGTGGGCGTGGTCATTACCAAGGCCGAGGGGGTCATAATAAGAAATCTAAACCAAACCACCAGAAGTGGAACAACAATGATGAAAAACAGGAAAAGGGGAAAGTTTTTCAAAACAAACCCTCTAAAAATCATGACAATGCTTGTTTCCGATGTGGAGTAAAAGGACATTGGTCATGTACCTGTCGCATGCCTAAACACCTTGTGGAACTTTATCAAGCATCATTGAAGGCAAAAGGAAATGAGGTGGAAACAAATCTCATTGATCATGATGAGCCTGTTGATATAACTCACCTAGACATTTCAGATTTCTTTGAAGACCCAAATGGAAATATTGGCCACTTGATTGGTGATGGACATGTTAATACCAATTAGCATGTTTGGTATTATTTTTCAGTGTGTTTTTCATAATGTTTTTGGTGTGTTACTAGTATGTTTAAGTTTGTTTTGAGTGTTCTAGCGTATTTTGAGTGTGATTCTAATAAAATTCCCTACAGTTTGTGCTTTTGAGGGATATATTTGTCTTATTATTTAGTTTGCTTTTAAATGAAGTTTGAGTTTTATTTTCAATTATTTTTTAATTAACTTGTAATCTCCTCAATATATATATATATATATATTTATTAACTTAAGTTTATACATGTGAAGATGGCTTCAGATCATACTAATGATTTGAACAATCGAAAGATGAATGATGGAGATGAATGTCTTGTAGACAGTGCCACAACGCATACAATACTTCGAAACAAAAAATATTTCACTCACTTAAAATTAGCTAAAGCTAATGTTAACACAATATCAGGTACTACAAACCTGATAGACGGCTCCGGAAGAGCAAATATTTTGTTACCAAATGGGACAAAATTACAAATTAATGATGCTTTATATTCTAGCAATTCCAGAAGAAATTTGCTAAGTTTTAAAGATATCCGTCTTAATCAGTGCCATATTGAGACTACTAATGAAGGTAATATATAATACATTTGCATCACTTCTGTTGTATCATGCCAGAAGCAGATACTAGAAAGATTTTTTGGACTTTCTACTGGGTTGTATCAAACTACCATACGAACTATAGAAACAAATCTTGTATTGAACTAGAAGTTCAATGATCCAAAGACTTTTATTCTTTGGCATGATAGACTTGGTCATCCAGGATCAATTATGATGCGGAGAATTATTGAAAACTCACATGGACATTCCTTAAAGAACCTGAAGATTCTTTTACCTTCTGATAACCCATGTGCAGCTTGTTCTCAAGGCAAATTAATTACAAGACCATCCACAATGAAGGTCAATTTTGAATCTCCAAGTTTTTTGGAAAGAATTCAGGGTGATATTTGTGGACCCATTCACCCATCTTGTGGACCTTTTCGATATTTCATGGTTTTAATAGATGCATCAACTAGGTGGTCACATGTTTGTTTGCCCTCTACCCGTACTGTTGCATTTGCAAGACTTCTTGCTCAAATTATTAAATTACGAGCACAATTTCCTGATTATCAAATTAGAAAAATTAGACTAGATAATGTAGGTGAATTTACATCTAAGGCTTTTGATGATTATTGCATGTCAATCGGTATTGATATAGAGCATCCTATTGCACATGTCCATACTCAAAATGGTTTGGCATAATCTTTGATAAAACGTCTTCAATTAATTGTCAGGCCTTTACTTTTAAAATCAAAATTACCTGTTTCTTTATGGGGACATGCAATATTACATGCTGCATCGTTAATTCGTATTCGACCAACTAGTTATCACAATTTTTCACCTTCGCAACTTGTCCTTGGACGACAACCAAATATTTCTCATTTGAGAATTTTTGGTTGTGCTGTTTATGTTCCAATTTCACCCCCACAAATGACAAAAATGGGTCCTCAACAAAAACTTGGAATTTATGTTGGTTATGATTCTCCTTCAATAATTAGATATCTTGAGCCTTTAACAGGAGATATTTTTACCGCAAGATTTGCGGATTGCCAATTTGATGAATGAGTTTTTCCGTCGTTAGGGGGAGAAAAAACAGATAAACGACGTGAACTTATATGGAATGCATCATCTTTATCTCATTTTGATCCTCGAACAAATCGATGTGAACTTGAAGTTCAAAGGATTATTCAGTTGCAAAATATTGCAAATCAAATTCCAGATGCATTTACCGATTCAAAGAAAATAGTAAAATCACATATACCTGCTGAGAATGTCCTAGCAAGGGTTGATGTCCCTGAAGGACAATTAGATAAGGTAACCAATTGGTGCAAAAGACTTAACTCCAAGGAAAAGGAGAATACAAATGAAGCTTCAAAATAAAAGTGGCTCTCCTGAAGAAGCCATCATCGAAAATAAGATAGCAAAAATTAATCAATCCGAAACTGATCAAATTACTCCTGAAGAAGTATGTGTACCACCAACTAAGGAAATACAAAATTCCCCTGAAGAGGAACAAAATGATCCTGTAGATTTACAAAATAAAGAAATTTTAATCTCCCCAAATGAGATTCATGAACGAATCTCAATAGATTATGTTGGTTCTAAGAAATTTCTGGATCGAATAAATGTTAACATTGATGATAAATTTGCATTTGCTGTCGCTTTTGATATTATGAATAATGATGAAGATGTTAAACCAACAACAATGGAAGAATGTCGGCATAGAAAAGATTGGCCAAAATGGAAAGAAGCGATCCAAGCAGAACTAAATTCGCTCGAAAAACGTGAAGTTTTTGGATCGGTTGTCCTGACGCCTGAAGACGTCAAACCTGTCGGGTATAAATGGGTTTTTGTTAGAAAACGAAATGAGAAAAATGAGATTGTGAGATACAAAGCACGACTCGTAGCACAAGGTTTCTCGCAGAGACCAGGTATTGACTATAAGGAGACTTATTCCCCGGTGATGGATGCAATCACATTTCGATTTTTGATTAGTTTTGCAGCCTCAGAAGGGCTTGATATGCGTCTTATGGACGTAGTAACAACATACCTGTATGGATCTAATGATACTGATATATATATGAAAATCCCTGAAGGATATAAAATGAATGAAAATTTAAAACATAGAAGCTTGTATTCAATTAAACTACAAAGATCCTTATACGGGTTAAAACAATCTGGGCGCATGTGGTACAATCGTTTAAGCGAATATTTATTAAAAGAAGGATATGCAAATAATCCAATTTGCCCATGTGTGTTCATTAAAAAATCAGAAATTGGATTTGCTATCATTGCGGTATATGTTGATGATTTAAATCTCATTGGTAATCTTGAAGAACTCACAAAAACTGCATCTTACTTAAAAGATGAATTTGAAATGAAAGATCTTGGTAAAACAAAATTTTGCATTGGCCTGCAGATTGAGCATTTACCAAGTGGAATATTTATTCATCAATCAACATATACAGAAAAAATCTTAAAGCATTTTTATATGGATAAAACTTATCCATTAAGCACTCCAATGGTTGTTCGATCACTTGATATGGACAAAGATCCATTTCGTCCAAAAGAAGTTGGTGAAGAGCTTCTTGGTCCTGAAGTACCATATTTAAATGCAATTAGAGCACTTATGTACCTTGCAAATTGTACAAGACCTGACATTGCATTTGCAGTCAATTTACTGGCAAGGTATAGTTCTGCACCAACTAGAAAACATTGGAATGGTGTTAAGCATGTATTGCGTTATCTTTGTGGAACAATTGATATGGGATTATTTTACTCAAAGGGATCAAAATCACAATTATCTGGATATGTGGATGCTGGATACCTTTCTGATCCACATAAAGCCCGATCACAAACAGGATATCTATTTACCTATGGAAATACTGCTATTTCATGGAGATCTGTTAAACAAACAATGGTTGCCACTTCCTCAAACCATTCAGAGATATTGGCAATTCATGAAGCTAGCAAGGAGTCTATTTGGTTAAGATCTATAATACAACATATTCGGGAGACATGTGGACTATCTTCAATAAAAAATAGTCCCACGATATTATATGAAGATAATGCTGCCTGCATCGGCGCTATTAAAGGTGATCGAACTAAGCACATTTCACCAAAATTCTTTTATACACATGAGCTCCAAAAGAATAGTGAAATAGATGTTCAAAAAATACGCTCAAGTGAAAATCTTGCAGATTTATTCACAAAAGCGTTGCCAATCGCAACATTCACGAAGTTAGTACATAATATTGGGATGCGGCAATTGAAAAATATTTCTCAAACAATTGAGACGGCAACATCAAAATGAGCATATTGATGAGGGGGAGTAATTGTTTTAAAGAAAAATCTGTAAACTGTACTCTTTTTCTTTCACTGAGTTTTTATCTCACAGGTTTTTCTCAGTAAAGTTTTAATGAGGCAGTTGTTATCACCTCCAATACTACTTTTCAAATACATATGAATGATGTACTCTTTTTCCTTCACTAGAATTTTTTCCCATAGGGTTTTTTTCTAGTAAAGGTTTTAACGAGACATATTCTATGTAAAATGGACATTCAATGGGGAGTGTTATGAAATATAAGTGAATGTCCAACTCATAATGTAACTTGTGATCCTTCATCTTCTACAATTTATTCTCAAGTTTATGGTACCATTTACTCTCAAGTTTATGGCTCCATTGATTCTCAAGTTAATTGCTTGTGTCTTTTCAAGTTTGTAACTACTACATTGTGAGCCTATACAAAGAAGGTCTCACCAAGTTGTAAATATTATTGAGAAGTGAATAAAATATCATATTTATATGTTGTCTATCTTTTGATTTCTTCTTGTGATCTTGTGTTCTTACTATTAAGTTCATTTTACTTACTATATTAGTTTTTTTTTTTTTTTTTTTTTTTTTTTTGATGGAAGGAGCACCTGAAAATCTGGAAAAACCAGATCCAGGGCAAGGTTACAACCAAACTGGGACTCCACAGATAAAACTAATCGAGCACAAGCCCAGAACAGAGTCCCACAACGGGAGAAAAACGCCCACACAAGAGTGGGAATACAAACAAACCAAAAACTAAACACAAAACAAAAACACACGAGCAGAAGACAGATTAGGAGGAGAGACCCATGCTGCCGGAGAAGCCCCACCAGTGACGCCGCCAACCAAGCAGAGACGCCGGAGGTGCCAGATCAAACCCCTACCCACCACGCCAATCAAACCCCCATCAGTACAAAGCCCGACTCCGCTAAGCAAAAACCGACCAAGCTGAACCCAAAGTCAGTGAAAGGAAGACACCAAAGCTGCCGGTGGTGTCCCGGCGGAGAGGATGGGGCCGGACAAACTCCAAGACCGCCGATCAGATAACTCACGTCGATAATCACACCATATCTGGCCGGAGATCGGCCGATCTAACAGCTGCCGTCGTTGCTAGGACAAAACATCCCTCCCTGTGACGCGAGAGAGATTTCCAGGCGACGAACAGGGCCGTCGTAGCAGCCGCCGGAGTCTCCCATCTGACCGGGACAGCCAAGCAAAGGAAGGAGGAAGAACCATCGTCGCCAGCTCCCGCTGCCACAGCGAGAAACCGGCGACGGAAAGTTGGAGGCGGTGAGGGACTGGTTCAGAAAGAAAGAAGAGAGAAGAAAAGAAGAGAGAGGTTTTTTTGAGAAAGAGAAAGCCAACTACTATATTAGTTAATAGCCTTACAATCCATATTTGTTTTCTCAGGGCGCTCGAATCAGCTTTAATACACAGTTAATCAATCATCAAATTACATTATCACACATCAAAATCATAACTGCAGCAGTTGACCTAAGCAAGTGCTTATATACAGTTGGATTAGGTAACAATGATTAAATCAACAATTACTTCTCACCGTTTTACCTTACAAGAAGAATATTCACACCAGAACAATATGCCACACTTTTATTAAACAATCACTACTACAAAAAACGCAAAAGAAATCGGTTATTTTACATGGAAGAAATCGGTTTTTAAAATTTTTAAAACCGATGTCTATTTGAGTGATTTAGAAAAAAGCTAGCTAAAGACATCGGTTTTTAACCGATGTAAAAGCATGCGAAAACACATCGGTTTTATATAAAA
Organism: Acer campestre; assembly: GCA_954870605.1. Taxonomy (NCBI): domain Eukaryota; kingdom Viridiplantae; phylum Streptophyta; class Magnoliopsida; order Sapindales; family Sapindaceae; genus Acer; species Acer campestre. The sequence continues at coordinate 12,704,176 of OX940807.1, forward strand.
CCGATTTAAAAACCGCGATATAAAATTGATGAATTATAAAAATTAATCTCGCCGTCCGACCGCTCCACCGTCCAGCCACCACCGCCGGCCAGCCCCACCTCTAATAATAATCACAATTAATTGTCAATATGAGGAATCAAACTTGCAACCTCAAAGTCGAAATGGTAAGCCTTTACCACCTGACTACAAGATTGAATGTGTTAACAATTGCACAATATTTATATATAACCTATATGAGTTGTTAGAAATAAAATAAAAATAAAAAACTTGTTTGATAAATTTAAATTTACTCAACTAATCAAAATTCTAATTTCTACTACAAACATCTATTAAAAAAAATTTATTAGTGGGTTTATTTTTCATTTCATTTCTTGTGTGGTTTTGCATGTGTTTTGCTGGAGATATTTTTGCGCAAATTTTTTTCTTAAAACTGTATCTTTTAGCAATGAAATAAATTTTTTTGTCCATGCTAAGTTCTTCGATTTTTCGATACGAATCCAACGGTATAAAGAACATAAAATTTTGAGTGGTATTTTGAAAGTTATGAACAATTATTTAGTCAAAGGTCAGAAGTGATTGGAGATATTTTTGTGCAAAATATTTCCTTAAAACTGTACCTTTTGGCAAGGAAATAAATTTTTTGGTCCATGTTGGGTTCTTCAATTTTTTGATACGAATCCAATGGTATAAAGAACGTAAAATTTTGGCCGGTATTTTGAAAGTTATGATCAATTATTCAGTCAAAGGTCAGAAGCGATTGGAGATGATCAATTTTTGTGCAAATGTTTTCCTTAAAACTGTATCTTTTGGCAAAGAAATAAATTTTTTTGTCTATTTTTGGTTCTTCAATTTTTCGATATGAATCCAACGGTATAAAGAATGTAAAATTTTTTCCGGTATTTTGAAAGTTATGATCAATTATTCAGTCAAAGGTCAGAAGCGATTGGAGATGATCAATTTTTGTGCAAACGTTTTCCTTAAAACTGTATCTTTTGGTAAAGAAATAAATTTTTTTTTTCCATTCTATGTTCTTCAATGTTTCGATACGAATCCAACGGTATAAAGAACGTAAAATTCCGGGTGGTATTTTGAAAGTTATGATCAATTATTCAGTCAAAGGTCAGAAGTGACGCGAATCCGCGAGTGAGATGTTTTCATCGCTCATTTTCACACTTTTCCAAATCGATTTTTGGAATATTTTCTAAACAAAAAGTGTTTGTTTGCATGTGTACTTTCTTGTATCAAAATTTAAGAAAATAAAATTAAGTATTTTTAGAGATGTGCACTTGAATGTGGACATAGGTCAGATTTGAATTTCAGCAGAATTTTGCTTTTGAATCCATATCGGTTTTCCCAAAAACCGTTGTCTTTTCAAACCGTAATATTTAAGACATCAGTTTTAATGGAAACCGACTTCTTATTGGAAAAGAAAACCATATCGGTTTTTCCAAAAACCGTTGTCTTTTCAAATGGTAATATTTAAGACATCGGTTTTAAGGAAAACCGATTTCTTATTGGAAAATAAATCCATATCGGTTTTCCCAAAAACCGTTGTCTTTTTAAACCACAATATTTAAGAAATCGGTTTTTATAAAAACCGATTTCTAAAAGTTTTTTTAAATCGGTTATCAAAAAACCGATGTAAACAGCCGATGTCTTTTTACATTTTTGTAGTAGTGAATATTCTCTGCAGTTAAAGGTATCTCTCTTGTAATTTTTTTTTAGATATTCAATTAATATATTCTGAACTAGATTTATATAAAAATAAAAATAAAATAACAAAATAATTTCTTTATTTTTTGTTCTTTATTTAATTTCTGTACAATGTCCATATTACTTATTAATTTGTGCTTTTTTTTTTCTTTTCTTTTTTTTATTAATTTAATTTTGACTGGACTTTATACAATTCGAAAGCAAGGAAGGTAGCTGTATTCGGAATCGGTGCAGTAGGGTGTACTCCGGCAATGATAACATTGTATGGCACGAATGGATCTTTATGTGTTGATTTCATGATAAACAATGCAGTCCAATTATTCAATGCTAAGCTTGTATCTCTAGTGGATGATTTCAACAACAATCTTCGCGATGCCAAGTTTAATTATATCAACTCTATCCAGATAGCTTTGACCCCTACGCCAACTACTGGTATAAAATTTATTTATTTTTATTTTGGATTTAAATTTATAAACTAAAAACATGATGAAATTTTGAAATCTGTATTGGGCATATATATTTCAGGATTGAGTATTACCAACGTTCCATGTTGTAATGCGACAAATACGATATCGTTTCAATGTATACCGAATCGGATTCCTTGTCCGAAAAGAAATAATTACGTATTCTGGGATGCAGTTCATCCAACTGAGGCTGCGGATGAGGTGACAACAAGAAGAGCGTACACTGCTCTACTTCCTCAAGACACTCACCCCTCTGATATCCGAACCTTAGCAGCATCCTAGCTCTAACTTTGATTCTGGGAACAATAATTTGTTCTTTTAACAATAGAACAAAACAATAATTTATATCCTATATCATTATCTATGTATCTCTCAAGTTTTTTAAAAATAAAATAAAGTGAAGCTCTAAACAGAACATATCTATCCGGTGGGTTTGGACTGTTGCAAAGATGCCTTTCTTGAAATAAATATATTCACTTTAATACATATTTTTTATAAACACTCGTAAATTATTATCGCACTCAATTTATCGGTTATATATATATATATAACCGATGACATATAACTAGTGTATAACCAAAATTAATCACACCATCCAACCGCTCCACCCGATGGGCCATACTTCTGATAATAATTGTCATTATGAGGAAATGAACTTGAAACCTCAAGTCAAAATGGTAAGCCTTTACCGCTTGACTACAAGATTTGATTTGTTAACAATTGCACAATATTTATATATAACCTATATAAGTTGTTAGGAAGGAAGGAAGGAAAAAATAAATAAATAAATAAATAAATAAAACTTGTTAGATAAATTAAAATTTATTCAACTAATCAAAATTCTAATTTCTACGACAGACATATATTAAAAAATATTTATTGGAACTTTTAATAAAATTCTATTTTTTAAAAATATATATAGTTGGGTTATGGGTCTATACTCTATAGGAGACTAGTGACATCAATTATAATAAGCATGATTTAGAATACAACTCTCACTACAGGGGGAGATATTTCTCTACATACATCTTACAATTTAATGAACAAATGTAAGACTCGGATTCCTAATTTATATGTTAATTGAATTATTAATGTGTCTCTTAGTATAAAACAAGAGGTTGCAAAACAAATAAACAATTTTTAAAAAAAAATTAAATAAATGGTATAAAAGTAAATTTATTAAATTTAAAATTTTACTTATCCAAAAAAAAAAGTAATAATTTTAATAATATAACTACTTGTAATTAAATTTATTATTTTAAAATTAATGATATTTGACAATGTAAAGACATTGGTTATTTAAAAAATATATAACAAATTAAAACTTATATATGCTTTATCTTTAACCGATGTCGTAATTTTTAATTTATTTAAGAGATTAATTTTAAGGGAAACCGATATCCTATTGTAAAATAAATCCATATTGGTTTGCCCAAAAACCGTTGTCTTTTCAAACCGCAATATTTAAGACATCATTTTTGTATGAGCCGATGTCTAAAAGTTTTTTTTAATATTGGTTTTCCAAAAAACCGTTGTCTTTTCAAACCGCAATATTTAAGACATTAGTTTTGGAGTTGTTGACGGTGAATTCTGGATTTCCACGACTCAACAATAATATCGAATTAAATAAAAAAGGAGAACGTAAATCAATGCATGCAAGACGCAAATTTTACGTAGAAAACCCTTGAAACGGAAAAAACCACGGCGCCCAAGAGGGCAGAAAAATAGCTTTATGAATTATTGTGATATTACACACTCAGATCTCTCATACAACTGCTCTTTTCTCTCTTGCGGTTTTCGAACCCTTTTTCCGTAGAATACATGGTTCTATTTATATGGGGATGGCTAGGGTTTCTCTTTGCCTATGCCGTGTTGATGGTGGGATTCCTATTTTGGTTTGCGTTAGGAATCTGGTGTCACGAACGGATTAGGATTTTATTTCCTTTTTGGATTTATCTATTAGGAGACAATTTATGTTCTCTTCAAAATGTAACACCCCCTTGGGCCTTGTATATGGCTGACTCCTTGTTGTAGGAGGTACACTGAAATAGGGTTTCTTTTCTTGTATTTGGCCACGTAGATCTGGGCTGAGTAAGGTTTATTCGGCAAGCACAATTCTTTCCTCTAGACTCGTCTATTTAGGCAAGCACATCCTTTGTCTTTATTAATCCGGGTGACGTGTCTCGTTGACATGCAGAACGGTCAATGTTTCTTTCGTTGACTGGTTAGAGGATGACGTGGTAATACTTATCTTCGTGTTTCCCGCTCAACTTGCTGACGTGTCTTCCAGCCGAGTAAATACATATAACAGGAGTTTACTTTTGCTCACCCCCCTCCCCAACACTTGACATGTGTCCAAAGAAGGGGTATTTTTGTCTAAACATAAAAACAAAAATACCCCTCCCCTGACACATGTCAAGTGTTAGGGGGGGGGGGGGGGGGGGGGGTAATGCTTACCCCCCTTGAAGGGGGGGTGAGCAAAAATGGACTCTCAGTTTTGTATGAACCGATGTCTAAAAGTTTTTTTTAAAATCGGTTACCTAAAAACCAATGTTATGCACCAATGTCTCTTAACATTTTTGTAGTTGTGGTAAAACTTAAAAGTGGAACCGTATATGGGGTCAAGAGGTTTTCAATCTGGAATTCTCTTATTTATACAGTTATCTGGAAAAAAAATAAATAAATAAATAAATAAAAACTTGATGATATATAAAGCTATCATTAAAAATATATAAATATATATATATATATATATATTGTTTGTTGATAGGATTCATAACTATACATAAAGAAAGACAAAAATAATATGATAATCATGTGATGATAAGAAAGTTTGATACTTGAAATAAAATTAGAGTTTAATTAGGGTTTATCATAAGTTTTTTTTTTTAAAAAAAAAAAAAAAAAAGGTAAGTTTTTTTAATAAAGAAATATAGTTGAAGATATAGGTGTAATTAATGAGTGTATATATTATTTGGTTTATTTTTATTTAAAGTAATTTGTCCTTATTTGTAAATTTCTATTGGGATATTTTTGTAATTAAATTTTTAAATAAAATATGGGTGTACTAATAAGTTTTATGAGTGTCAATATTGGCACCCTTAGTAAAGATGTGGAAATGCTTGTGTGGACGGTGATTATTTTTTTTTTTTTTTTTTTTTGTGGGGGGGTTAAAATTGGGGATGGGGACCCATCCCCATTTTCCCATTTTCCCCACAATTATATTGAAATGGGGATAGGGATGGGGATGGGGGGAGGTCCCTCATCCTCATTTCCCCCAAATATATATAAATATAATTATAATATATATTTAAAAAAAAAAAAAAAAGATTCTTTGAAAACCGTAACTATATATACTCATTTACTCTTTTTAAAGACAAAACCTAAAACCTAAATCTAAAATCTCCTCTCAAGATTTGTGATGGAATGTTTATTTTTTTTAGTTTAATTTATAATTTTTAGTCAAATGGGAAAAATGAGGAAATGGGGGAAACGAGGAAACGAGGAAAACCGGAGAAAAACGGGGAAAATTGGGAACTGAGGTTAGGGATAGATATACCTCCCCCCAAAATTCTCCATCCCTATTTTACCCAAATAGGGAAATGGAGGAAAGGGTGTGGGAAGTGGGGATGGGGATGGAGGGACCTATATCCATCTCCATTCCCCAAATGTACATCTCTACATGTATGTGTATATAGGCTTGTTTAATAATTAGATAGTTAGATTTACATCTTAACATCTAATTAAATATATAGTACTTGCTTGTATACACTAATAATTATTGTATGGCACATCGAATGATTAAATAACTTGATCGTACACACGACTAATTAACGTATGACACATAGGATGTATTCTAAACTTTCGTCAAAATCAAATACAATAATAATAATTAAATAAAATAAAAAAACGAAACTAAAATTGTGACTAACTAACCTGAGGAGAAGATGCATATTTCGATTTTCGTATATTTTTTTCAAAGCAAAAAGCGCCTCTTGATCTTCTGCTCTCGCCATCACTGTCCCAAATCAAGATCTGTTTAATTTCTAATGTTGTTCATATTAAATTTATGAATTTATAACAAAAGATGCAAAAATTAAAAATAAAAAATAAAAAATAAATAAAAGAGAAAAAAGAGAAAAAAGAATCTCACCAACTTGGAAAACAATTAAAAAAAAAAATCACTTTCTTCCTTTCTAAAACATTTCCTATTATGAACTTGTCAACCAGAATCCTAATATATATATATTATGAACTTTTACAGTTTGTAGGTTTTCAATTGATTCATGTCTTTTTATTTGACAGATTTTGTGCCTTATTGATGTGGGATATATAATATTACATACCAAATATATTTATTAAATATCAACTTGTCTCTATATTCATTAATCTGCCTTAAATGTACCAACTTGATCCATTGAAATGAAAATGAAGATCATAATTTAACAACAAATTGGCATCCAAATGAAAATCTCTCTCATTTATTCTCCATGAAGTTCATACAAGTACATGCCTAGTGTATAGTTCAAGAAAAACAACCATTAAATGAATACAAATCTCTGAAACAATCTCTTTGTTGAAACACTTGGAACCGATGCAGATCGGAACCTTTCTTAATGATTATATACGTTATGCATGTGATTATACTTTGAATCTCATATCTTGTCACGTGGTACTATTCCGAGGAGATGGAAGCATTTCCTCATAACTGTTACCGTTGCTTCACACAGTAACAGTCTGCTGGTTTCCTCAGCTGAACCAGAAACCTGCAGCCCCAAATTTAAAGAAAGCCAATTTACATATCGAAACCTTTGATGATATCATAAACTTTGTTTGTTATTTTCTCTTCCTCGATGACTCAAAAGCCTATAAGATTTCATAACAATATATATATATATGGACAGTACCTGACAATTCAAATAGAATTTTGTGAAGTATTCTGATAAATTGTAAAAGTAGTCGCACAGCAAGCTTGGCAGCAGGATTCGAACAAGCCTCTTCTACAACCTGACAAGTCAGGGAAAACGGATCTATTTTATAACTACACATTTTACCGAGATGAATATGCTGAGGAGAGAACATCTTACCTCAGAAAATCTCATTAAATGAAGCCCTAACATGCTTTCATCCATGTGATCCAACACTAACGACCCAGTCTGTTAAGCTAATATCACCCAACTATAATATCCACATAAAATCTGATTAAAAAGCAATAAATGGTAGATGCACCTTGTTATTAAGCATTTGTTTGAAACTAAATGTGTAATTGGTCAATCTGTTGTTCTTCAGATCTGCATACCTGCCAAGACAAATTGAAATATACATATATGTATCATGAAGGGACTGAGATAGTCTAACAAATTGAAATATACATGTATGTATAATGAAGGGGCTGAGATAGTCAAATGAAAAGAGAAATAAAGATAATTGATTACCAGAATTCTTGAAAGATGAAATCCATACACGTTTTAAATGACAGCTTATAAGGTAAGAGTATAGATTAGCTTACTTAACAGCAGCATGACCCACTATCTCAGCAATTTGTTCGAGCTCCTCCTCAGTCCAGTGTATGGCGATAATACCTGATAAGCATACAAAGAAATATCTTCACTTTCAAATTCTGGAAGGTATTTCATGGCAGTAAAACTTATTCAGCTGAAATGATAGGGATCCAGACTAGATCTCTAACAATTACAATTGGATCATTAAATATTGTACCCTTCTTCAAACGATTCCTTGGCTTCCTCCAGCATGTGAACCTTTGCTTCGTCAAGTAAATCAACTAATCAGACCACTTCACTGCTTTGAGTCCGAAAGCGCTTTCCATCTTCTCCAAGAACAAGGCCAAAACCAACATGGCTGGCTTTAGGGTATTTACCATCATCGTCCGGGAGCCCAGCACATTTGGCAGCCTGAAATATATAATCAAAAGTATTTCTAACCTTCTTAGTTCACTTGCAAAATACCATTAAAGCTAAAATGGAAATTCGCTTCACAGAAACTAAATAAAAGACGGGGGTTTCAGATTCATACACTGAACACCATATCAAAGTGTTGTTGCTGACCAACATCAGTAACATAGATAATCCAGTCGGCGTTCTCTTCATTAAGGCGATACCTATCTATGCATTTAAGAAGTATAATCACTACTGAAAGGTTTATTAATACTCCTCACTTTTAGATAAAACAAAGAGATGCAACCAACTAAGTAGAGCATCTGCCATTAACATCAATAAAAGATTATTGAACGTAACATTTAAAGGATTATGATTCAACCAATATTCATCAGCTCTAATATACACATGATTCATTCCAAGATCGAACCTTAATTTATTTCCTTAAAAATAAAAAATAAAACTAACCAAAGAGCAACAAGATCAGTTGAAGCATAGTTGTAACCACCATCTTCTTCAAAACAATTAGAGGTATTTTAAACCCTTCACTGAAGATCACATGAGCATCTTCATTTACTTCAATTAACCCTTGATTACTCAATGCCTCGATGACCTTCAGAATATATGGATTATAAAAACTTTCCCCCCTGTCAAAAAAGAGAACATGAATTAGAATATTAAGGATTGGCCGCTAAATGTTTTGTAATTTAACATTATCATATATGTACAAATAATAGTTTCTGTTTCAAAACGATAACTATAGTTCATCTTCTAATAAGGTCACTTTAAAGTTCAAACTCCTCATCCCAACCACATCAGAATATATGCATGTCAGTATGTAATGTTAGACTGTGCTGAAGCTTAATGTTATCCTTATCGATTCGAAACTTCCAAAAGTGGTTTAGATATTACTGTATTACTTGAAAAGGCTGCAAATTTACGTATCACAGCCACTAAGCAATTCCAATCACATACAGATAGACCGGCATTTAAGCTGGTATTACTGTATTACTTGAAAAGGCTGCAAATTTATGTATCACAGCCACTAAGCAATTCCAATCACATACAGATAGACTGACATTTAAGCTGGTAACAATGCTTATAAGAAAGAACCAATGAGTACCGGTAACTACAATGAAAGCTAAAAGTATACTATCTCCTCTAAATGTACTCCAAAGCATTCATAGATCTTATCAAACTCTTTCCGACTGATTTCACATATCTATGTCCATGCTTGTCGATACTTGGATTCACCGCCCTGTGATGATATCAAGTATTACTAAAGGAAATTTAGACATGATTTGGAGGGAAAAAATAAATAAAAGAACTACCTAGCACAAGCGCATAGATCAACCTGACACGAGTATTAAATTACCAGGATAAACAATTCACCTGTAGCCAAACTACTGCTTTCTGTGCCCTTTCCGTAAAGGCAACATCAGTGTCAAATCTCTTCTTGGACTCCTTATAGAAGGCATGACAATATACCATTGAAGTTAGAATTATAATGGCTACATGAAAGCATTTTGTTTTTGTTTTCTCATTCTAAATCAAATTAATAATGATGTCGAGAAGATTAACAGTTTCAAACATTGATTTATCAGGATCCACACACATAATAGATTATTAAAATGAAGAGTCCTATCCATTAAACAAAGGTTTTGACAGAGGTTTGACCCTGCTTCGTATTTGGAGATAGTTGTCTTAACTAAAAATATTTTCTAGCATCTTTAATGGCATTGAAACATTATGAAAATTCAAATCAGCATTGCCATTGTCGATGTCACACACACAGCTGAGTTTTCGCTTCTAGAGTATTAAATGCTCCAGTTGAAACAAAAAACAAACAGCAAACCAACTGATTAAACTTATGTGTGTAGTATGAAGATATTGCGGTACAATAATTAAATTCTAAGATCCAAGAATATCGAAATTTCCTCACCTGTAGATCACAAACTCATAATAAGGAAACTTCAATTCAAGATATCTATCAAGAAATAAACTCGAATAGAAACATACTCAAATGGCAACACAATAAGGGTGAGAAACATGTAATAACCCATTATTAAGGTCAACGAAACCTTCAAGAAAAACAAGAAAGATTCACAAACAGAACACAAATTTTCAGAAACCACATCTACCTGTGTACCCCAATCACCAACATGATTACGCCGAAGAACTTCAACATTTGAAAACTCAAGCATTCGGGCTATAGAATCTCCATATATAGTAGATCTCAAGTGACTGGCATGCATTTCTTTTGCTATATTGGGCGAAGAAAAGTCGACCACAACCCTTTCGACCGGAAGCCTTGGTGCCTGTGTTTCAATACCATCAACGAGCATCTTCTGAATGCCCTTTATTATCATCATTCATCAATAAAAACAATTAATCAACCTTGCCAAATTATAGCAACAAGTTATCTAGGTGAAAAACCTTACCTTAGCTATCCAATCGTTTGATAATTTGACATTCACAAATCCAGGTCCCCCTATAGAGCATGATTCTATCATTTCAGATGGAGGAAGATTTATCATGATGTCCTGTCAAAAAACGAAAAAAGAAAAAACATGATCATCCATGACCAAACGATATTTAAAACAAAGTAAAAGGTAGAAACAATGGGGAAAAATTGAAATCAGTACCTGTCCAACAGCATGAACATTTGCATAGTGGGTACCGTTGCGTTTGAATTTGGTGAATAGACCCAGTGCATTGTTACTACATCAAACAAAACATGTACCGAAAATCAAAAAAGAAAAAACCCAGTTGAATTAACTAAAGATTCATCAACATTTTTCAATGAAACTGGTGACAACGTATATATACCACTGGTAATCCCCAAATTTAGTCATAGAGGCAGCAACCAAAGGCTCTATATCATCCGGCTCATTACGGAATGCAGCTCTACGCGATGCATAAAACAGATTAGCTAATTGACGCTTCATATTTTCGACATGTTCCTCTTCCTAAATTTCGATTAATCGAAAAAGTTAAAGGCAATTTTTGAGCAACAAAAAAAAATAAGTAAACAAAGCAGAAGTAGCAAATGGTACGAATTAAACAAGCTAACATCCGCCATGATCACTGTGTGCTGCTAAGTAATCAAGTTGGGTAATTGAATTATATTTCGAAAAAAAAAAAAAAAAAAAACCTCAAAACATACACAGATAATATTACCTGAAGGAGACTTGAACAAGTTTAGTTTTTGAAAGACAAAAACAGAGAGAACAGCAAAGTGTTTCAGTTTCCGGAGAGTACAATTAGAATTTTAAGTGATGGATTTCAATGGAATTCACAAATCCTACCCCACAGATTTCATTAGATTTTGTAGGATTTGTGTAAAGAGTTTGTTGGATTTCATTGGAATTCATTATGTAGAATTGGATGGATTTGGATGGATTTGAATTTTAAAATAAAAATAAAAAATTGAGTTTAAAATGAATGGATTTGTCTTAAAATGGATTTGGATTTCCCATTTAGCCCAAGTTTGCTGATAACCCATTTGGCCCAAGTCCAAAAAATACCCAAAATTTTCAAATCAAATCCCTAACTTCTTCTTCTTCGACAACCAGACACCACACTCCATGCTTCGTCATCCCTAGAAGTCATCGGTAGTCGCCGTTGCAGCCACCACCACTCCATGCTCCGCCGTCCCCGTCCTCGATCTGTATCGCCACTCACACAGTGGCTGTGGATTCGATGCCGCCATGCCAAAAACCTTCCTCCGCGATTGTCGATTCACTTGTAAATCAGCACATCCTTGGCACTGTTGTTGTTCTTGTCCAGGACTGTCAATTTGATGATGAACGAGGTTCATCGTCAAATTAGGTGGTGTTCTTGAGCAGAAAAAATTAGAAGATATAAATCACACAATTGAGCACAGAGGTGGTGGTGAGAGAACGGTGGGAGAGTGAGAGAGAGAAATCTGATTTTGTGATTTTTTTTCCAATGGACTTTAATAACACAAAAAATCTAGAAACAAGAGATTATGTGAACTCTTGAAAAAAATCTGGAAACAAAAAGAGAGAGAGAGAGAGAGAGAGAGAGAGAGAGAGAGAGAGAGGTATGAAATCTTTACAAATCTTTGGGTTGAGGCCAAGATTTGGAAAATACCTCTCTATTTATATTTTTCCCTTCCAAATCCAACCAAATCCATCACTTAAACAAATCCATCCAAATCCATAGGATTTCCAATACACCCAGATTTCATTGGATTTGTTTGAAATCCTTCAAAGTCTAAGTTGAATACACCTAGATTTCGTTGGATTTGTTTGGAATCCAACGAAATCTGAGTTGAATACACCTGGATTTCTAAAATCCAATGGAATCCAATGAAATCCAACCAACTCTGAGTTGAATACACCCCCCTTAATAAGTTCAGTTTTAAAAATCAATTATTATCTTTTATAGAATTACTTCGAAATAAGAAATCATATCATGTATATATATATATATATAAGAAATAAGTATTAATAGGGTTTCAAAGTGCCACATGTTATCGTGAGAGATTTTCGGTATTAAATTCTCCTATTATTCTCCTTTCTCAATTTTATATTATTACTTATTTAATTGAAGTTTAATTAAATTACAATGAAAGGTCACTCTAAGTGTCTGTTTGGGAGAGCTTGTCTACTGGCGAAAAGAGCTTTTTTAATTAAAAAAGCTCTTTTTATTTTTTTTGTATCGTTTGGTTGTCACCCAGTAGAGCTTTTAGATGATTAAAAAAGCTGTTTTACGTCTACTTGAAAAAACTCAAATTTAAAGCTTTTCCAAGTAGATCTTTTGGAGTTTTTTTTTTAATAACACTAAAATCTCCAATATTAACCCTATAATTTAATATTTGCTAGAGTATTTTGGTAATTCTATCATTAAAAAAGCTCTATTTTAATTGACAACCAAACGACCAATGACTTTTATTTAAAAGCTCTACCTTTAAAAGATCTACTGCAAAAAGATCTACTTGAGAAGCTCTCCCAAACGTACTCAATCTATATATATATTTATATATATATTTAACTTATTTAATTCTCAATGAATGGTCGATGAAAAGTCTCCCTATACATATGTTGAATTCTTTTTATGATTGAAAAAAATTGATTCTCTGAATTGAATGCTAAAGTTTGAATTTGAATTAGTACTTATTTTACAATTATTTTTACATGATGACTTGATTGCCTCTATTAATTTCCCATAATCACACCAATTTTTTAAGTCTCTTCAATCATCCTTATGTAAGACATGTAACGTTCATGTGAGGATACAAATCAATCATAATGTTAATTCTTTGTATAAACCATAGCTTTACCTAATCTTTCACACATCAATCCATCAATCAATCTCTACTCTCTCTCAAAATGTTTCTCCCCGTTTTGATGATGATTTATTGTTACATATTATATAGAAATGTTGAAGTAAGTCTTTTTTTTTTTTTTTAATTCTCTTTTTATTATATTTATGGAATAAAAGTTTAATCCTACTGATTTTGATGATTTTATTTTCCTATTTTTGTTTTTGGGAAAGACTTTTTTTTTTTTTTTTTTTTTTGTCTTTTATATTGTAAACTTAATTTCAGAGGATTTATGTTTAATTGAGCAATATAATTTCCTTTTTTTAGGTTTTTAGTGACATTAGGATTTTAAGGTGTTTTGTATTATCAAAATTTTATATCTAATTGTTTGAATTTCCTTGATTTTAGTGAATTTTGTCTTGGATTTATGACTTTAGAATAATAAATATTATTCTACACTTGACTTGATCTGCAGGTTTGAATTCATGATTTCAAATAGAGGGTTGATAGCAATTAACATTTCTTCGGTATCTTTGGTGAGTTTGATTTCTTTAATTAATTGTCTTGTCTTCTGCTTCTCTTCATATGTCGTCTCTTAATTAATTCGTTTTTATAATTATATTTAAAAAATGTTTTAATTTCTATAAACTCTTTTGCGGTGTAGATTTGAGGAATGATAGTTCACACGCTCAAGACAATATTTGTAGTTTGTATTGCACAAAAACAATCTGGTTCGAATCTGCAAGAGACAGAAAACAATGAATAAAGAACAACACGTTAGGGAAATCGAGGCCCGTGTTTCACACGGTGTCCTTAAGACAATATCGCCGGCTAACACCGTATGTGTTTGGATGGCGATTGTCTCCCAGGATACAACGATTTCAACAATGGACACGTTGAACACAAACCACTCTCAGCGAACTCAAATCAAGTCCGAACTTACCAATCACAGAAAAGAAGAAGGAGAATAGAGAATTTGGCCCTCTACTTATTTCGTGATTCAGGAATGTATATGTGTAGAATGGACTAGGGTTTTTAAATAGAAAACCTAATCGTAGGGTTTTATGGATTGATATGGAAATTACTTTATTGTTACGTTTTTAAATGGGAAAGGAAATTAATTAGAGAATAATCTCCAAAGAGATCTATTCCTAATTAAACACCGATTCTGTTTTCTTAGTGATCAAGTAAGAAATTAGAATCCAAACAATTAATACTTTCCTTAAATAAAAACGCCTAACTTAGGGAAGTAGCAAAAAGTCGGTTGTACTCTCACGGTCCAATCGGAGCGGCATTCGTGTACGCAGGACGCGCCCACACACGAGTCGTCCAACCAAAGGTTCGAGGCATTATTGAATTTGGATGAATAAAATTGTTGGAAAATAAGATCTTCAATGTTGTTTTTTTTTCTTTTTGGTTTTTAAGAATGTATTAAATATGCATTAAATACATTATGATTATTTCCAAAAACAAAAGTTTTTAAATTTTCATTATTCTTATACAGTAAATGATAATCAATACATATTTTCCAAACAAATAAAAATATCAATTGTAAATAACAAATTAAAGGTAATCCGTTTTATATGGAATTAGTGGTAATTTTTTTAAAACTATCAATAGTAATATATTAATGATAATATAACAAAAATTAAAAATAATAATTTTTTATCAAATATTAATAATTAGATATTAAAACATTAATTATTTCATTCAATTCAATTGATTCTTTTCCTAAATATATGAAAGTAACCCGTTTTATATGGAATTAGTGGTATTTTTTTTAAAAAAAATATCAATAGCAATATATTAATGATAATATAACAAAAATTTAAAATAATAATTTTTAATCAAATATTAATAATAAGATATTATAAACATTAATTATTTCATTCAATTGAATTGATTCTTTTCCTAAATATATGAAATTCACTCATAATATTTTTTATAAATGGTAATAAATAAATAAAAATTGTATGATAAAAAAAAAATTACTTCAGTACTATTTACATTTCCATAACAGGACATGTGAAAAAAAAATATATAAGTGAGTTTATTAAAAAAAAAAAAAGGAATGTCCTTAGAAAATAATTGTGGAAAATTAAATTAATTTATCACTATGCTTGACAATAATCTCCATGGAGTTTTTTTTTTAAAAAAAAATTGAATACTTCTACAAGAATTTCTAGAATAAATGTTTTTATCCAAAAAATAATAATTATAAAACCTCTAAATACACCCCAATTTACTCGAAAATACCTTCTTTTTTTTTAATATATAAATGTAATAACTAAATATTTTTCAAAACAAATTAAATTTATATATATATAATAATAATCTAAACGTATTTATTTATATATATATATATCAACAAAGCAGGTGAATTGACTCTTTGATTGTAATTATGAATATTAATTTTTTTTTTTAAATCAATTATGGAATTGGTGATTACTATTGGGTAATAAGAGTTCTAGTTTCGTTACAATTCTATTACCTGCAGTAGGTTGTTTAATTGTATTTGAATTAGTATTCTATTACCAGCAATAGGTTGTTTAATTGTATTTGATTTAATACAGTTCACTTTGTATAGGACTCATCTTTAGGAGAGTTTAGCAGCTCTCAAATTGTATTCACTGCTGTATATATATTTACAAGTAATCAATGAAATCGGGTGAAAAAGAATTCTCCACCAACATTGTATCTATCTTACATGGTATCAGAGCTGATACGATCTACTCCTCAAATTCACAAAATTTTCTTTTCTCTCTTTCCTCAATGACTACCTCAATCACCAGTACTTCTCCCACACCAATAACTTCAACCTCACTGCGTTCCAATGAGTTTCATCTCATTACCATCAACGTTACTGCATAGGCTCCTCTCAAACTCACCACCAACAACTACATGTCCTGAAAAATTCAGTTCCAAACCCTCTTCACTGGATATGATCTTCTAGGCTACATTGATGGTTCCAAGCCTTGCCCACCTGCCTCAACAACAGTGGCTGATGTTACCACTCCGAATCCTGCCTACGGGATCTGGATTCGTCAAGACCAGCTCATCTTGAATGCAATCATTGGCTCATTATCTCCTACTATCATCTCCTTTGTTGCTAGAGCTAAAACATCCATGGAAGCATGGACTATCCTTGCCAATACATATGCCAAACCGTCCCGTGGTCGCATCAAACAAGTCAAATCTCTTCTCAAAAATTCCACAAAGGGTACACAGTCCATCACCGATTTTCTTCACTCCGTTAAGGCTCGTGCGGATGAACTTGCTCTGCTAGGTGCTCCAATGGATGACGATGACCTTACTGAGAGGATCCTAGACGAACTTGAAGACGATTACAAAGAATTAGTTCGTGCAGTACAGGCCAGAGATAATCCTATTTCCTTTGATGAGCTTCATGAGAAGCTTCTAACCTTTGAGGCCTCTCTTCAAGACAACAAAAAGGTGATCTCACATGTTCCAGCAACAGCGAATCCTACCACTCGGACTGGTTCGAATTGGCGCCCACAGCAACCTCAACAAAACTGGCGTCTTTCATTCCCTAGCAACAACAGCTGGCGTCAGTCCAATCCTCCAGCGCATCGACCTCCATCATCCAACAATGGTCCTCCAAACCGTGGAAATCAACATGGTCCACGCCCCTATCTCAGCAAGTGTCAAGTATGTGGTGTTCAAGGACACTCGGCCAAGCGGTGCCCATCTTTCACTCCCGAATGAAGCATGTGGCAATTGATTTTCATTTTATTCGGGATCAAGTGCAGTCCGGCAGTCTTCGTGTTGCTCATGTTTCTTCCAATGATCAGCTGGCTGATGCTCTAACTAAGCCGTTGTCACGCTCCATTTTTCAGTCTCTCAAGGACAAGATTGGCCTCTCCTGTCGTGGCCTATCTTGAGGGGGCATATTGGGTAATAAGAGTTCTAGTTTCGTTACAATTCTATTACCTGCAGTAGGTTGTTTAATTGTATTTGAATTAGTATTCTATTACCAGCAGTAGGTTGTTTAATTGTATTTGATTTAATATAGTTCACTTTGTATAGGACTCATCTTTAGGAGAGTTTAGCAGCTCTCAAATTGTATTCACTGCTGTATATATATTTACAAGTAATCAATGAAATCGGGTGAAAAAGAATTCTCCACCAACATTGTATCTATCTTACAATTACAAGATTTTCTCTATGGATTGCTTCTTGATTGTTTTTTTTTTTTTTTTAAGACTCTTGATTGCCCTTTTATTTGTATATTATATTGATATAGAACTGAAGGGTTGTTTAATTTATTATATAAATGAATTGAAAATTATTTATTGCATTAATTGAAATTTAACTGCTCTCTATCTCTATATATTTAATAAAACTCGTGCATTGCACGGGTTATACACTAGTTCTATTAAAATAATAAAGTAATAAAAATTAATTTGAAATATAAAAATATAAAAATATATATGTATTTTGAGTCATACTACCTTACAGGTCCAATGACTATATTAGACTTAATAACTACTATTATATTAGATAAAAGCAAATTCAATGGATGTTATTAAAATTTGAAATTAAGATCTTTTATTATAGTAGAAACTTGAAACTTTTTCAACAGGTTTTTTGTTTTTTCAAAGTATACCAGGTAATAAAGGATATCAATTTTATTTTTATTTTTTTTGAAAAAGGATTTAAATTACTTCAAAAAAAAAAAAAGGATTTAGATGTTAATGAACTAGTAATAAAGAATTAATTAGTAGAATGAAAGAATTTACATTAAATAATTATAATTTATATTTTATTTATTACTGGATGATACAATCGTACGTCTAATATAAGAAATTACATTAAATAATTATAGTTTATAGTTAATTCACATCCACTGATATCATAATAACAATGGTATTACTCTTAAAAATAACAATTTTAGTGGAAATAATGTGTATCTGCAATTTTGTTCATGTGTGATATAGTAAAAATATTATATTAATGTTTATATATAATTGCATAATGGATGAGTTTAAATACAAATTTAGCAATAACTTATTAAAAACAATATTCTTATAAATAAATAAATAAATAAAAACAAGAGTTCTAGATACACTCTCTCAATCCACTCTTTGTTCATGTGATAGCTTTTATAAATAGCCTCATTTTTCATTTTATTTACTATGCAAACCAACAATTTATTTCCTAGATATAAGATGTGTGTTTTTTGTAAGACTGCAACTTCTTTTATTTCTCGTGTGTACAGTCCCAAATTGAATTATTCAGATATTTCTTTTTACCAAATTTTCATTACCAAACATCATTGGCTAACTTAATAGTTATTGTAGAATAAATAAATATTAAAATAAACTAGAGTTAAATAGTTTTAAAATATATTATAAAAAATTCATATAAACTAAAATTTATTATTTTAATTTTTAACATTTGAAGAGAGGAACGTGAACATCGGGCACCCTTATTGGATCCAATTGTATATGTGCTTAAGCCAAAATCTTTATCTTTCTAATTAAAGCAAATCAATTTTAAATTAAAAGATAAAAAATAAAAATAAAAATTATAAGTATTTGTTTAACAACAAATTTTTTTCTTTATTTTTTATTTTTAATTTAGATATAGACATTAAGTTTTACCAGTCTTGTCTTATGAATTTTATATAATATATTTTTAAAATATTTAACTCTAATTTGTTTTACTATTTATTTATTTTATACAACAACCATCAAGTTAACCAGTGATGTAAAAAGAAATGTATGAGGAAATTTGATAAAAAGAAATATTTGAGCAATACGTATATTTTTTTAAAAAAATGATATTAAATGACAAAATATTAAAGTTAAAGAAAAAGTGCATTATAGGAAATAAGTTGTTGGTTTGCATTGTAAATAAAATGAAAAATGAGGCCATTTATGCATGCTACAAATTTAATGTGAAAAAGTTAATGATGTCCACATGTTAGCACGTGAACAGAGAGTGAGTTGGGAGAGTGAGTTAAGAGGGTGTATCTAGCACTCCTCAAAAAACAATAATCTTGTTTAAAATAAATAAATAAATAAATAAATAAACCTTATTAAAAACACTTTGTTAATTCATATCTTAGCACTTTCGTTACACTAACAATAGTATTAATAGTAACAATTTCAATTGCAGTAACTAATCATTCCCCTAACACAAAATAAGATATATCATCTAGAGGTGGCACCGGTCCGGTTCGGTTCCGGTTCCGGTTTCGATTCCGAACCGCCGGTTTCGGTTTGGGAGGGACCCAAAACCAAAACCGAAACCGAAACCGAAACCGAAACCGGAAAAACCGGTTTGGAACCGCCGGTTTGGCGGTTCCGGTTTCGGTTTTTTTTTTTTTTTTTTTTTTTAACCCAATTAAATAATCAATATTTTAATTCTTCCCAATCATAATTCCAATTTCCAATGAACAAATTATTAAATAAAAATATATTTACAACCATTTTTTCTTTTCTTTTTTCAATTTTTTTTTTCAAATCCCAATTAATATTAATTCTTCCCATTTTTCCCAATCATAATTCCAAATTTTCAATGAACAAATTATTAAATAAAAATACATTTACAACCATTTTTTATTTTTTCCAATTTTTTTTTCCTAAATCCCAATCAATATATTTACAAACATTTTCCATTGAAATATTTAAGTAGTTCACAATGTTTAGAAAAAAATAAATTGACATTTATTAATAAATACAACTTTACAATTTCACAAAAAATAAAATAAAATAAAATTAGAAATTGGCCTTGAAGGCTTGAATTCAAATATACAATATTACAATGTAATAAAGTTAAAAAAAAAAAAAAAAAAAAAATCGGCCTTGCACTTAATTTTTTACCATAATTAAGCTGCTTACGTATCCTCCATCAATGGAGAGGAATCAAATGCCACGTAGTTCTTTTACCTTTAATTAGTTGCTCGGTGTTGGAGGTTGGATGTTGGAACGGAATCTATTCACTGCCTTCCGTTCCCGTCGCTTGTTCATCTTCGAAGAAGTCGTTCGCTATATCCGGCTGAAGTTCTTGTTGTCTATATTTGGCCTTTGTCCAATCATCAACACATGACTGTATTTCAAGTGATTGTGGACACATAGATGATCGTCTTGGGTCCAAAATATTTCCACCTGCACTAAATTCTTGTTCCACAGCAACTGTAAAAACCGGCGTTCCAAGAATTTGTTTGGCAATAATTGCCAAAATTGGATAATCTTGTTGATGACTCTTCCACCAATCCTGGATTCTAAATTCTTCATCTTTAAATTTATGACTGTCTTGTAAATACCGGTCAACCTCGGATTCCATTGAGGATGAAGAAGATGTTCGTAATTTTTTGGTTCTTTCGGAAAACAGTCGATCCCCTAAGCCCCTTAATGTAAATTTTTGAGAACTACTACCACCAGATGTGGGTTGGGGTTGTGAAACCGGCACATTCAAAGACGGACCATATATTCTAAGATATTCATTGTAAATTTCATTAAGCAATTCCTTAACGGAATCACAAGACTGAAGAACATCAACTTCTAAATCTAAACATTTGTAATAATTAGCTAAATAAACCTGCAAATATTCAAATTTAAAGCGTGGATCTAAACACATTGCAAGCAGGTAAATATTTGGAATTTGCCCATAATACTGTAACCATTTTCTCCTCATGGCATCAACACATGGACTCAATTGAGGATCAACATCACAATCATTGAATGCACCAACAATATTAACACATTGAATAAGAAATAAATGAGTAGTGGGATAGTAAACACCAGATAAAGAGACAGTAGCATCATTGAAAACACGTAACAATTCAAGAATTTTTATACATACATCCCAATGGTTCAATTGAAGAGAAATTGAAGGAACATAATAAGTAATAAAAGAAACTAATAATTCCTTATATTCAACACTTTCACAAAGCAACTTATAAGTTGAATTCCAACGAGTGGTAATATCTCGAGAAAATTTTTTGGGATGTATATTATTCGAAATTTAGAATATTTTAACCATTGTTTCTGGACTTTGTTATGCCTCCAGATATAGTTAATACTATCTCTAATTGGTTTAATAAAAGTAGAAAGCTCTGATAATCCAGCTTGAACACACAAATTTAAAACATGACATGCACAACGTTGATGAAATAATTTACCCCCAAAATAAGGATTGCACAATTTTTGTAACATAGGAATAGATGCAGTATTGCTTGCAGCATTATCAAAGCCAATAGCAAAAATTTTGTTTAGGATATTATACTCTTGAAAAATGATTTTAAGGAGTTGAAAAATATTTTGAGCTGAATGCGAATCATCAAAAACACGAAATGCAAGAATTCTTTTTTGCATGTCCCAGTTATTATCCATATAATGACATGTGACACCCAAATATGAATGACTACCAAAATTGTCGCTCCATATGTCGGCACATACGGAAACGCAACCTTGAAATTCAGAAAAATATGTTTTCAATGTGTTTTTTTCTCTGCTGTAAATGTTATGTAGTGTACGTGTGAGAGTGGATCTAGGAACACGTTGCATTGCAGGATTTAATGCATTTTGACAATAATTAATAAAACCTACTTTCTCACCAAAACCAAAAGGTAAGTGTTCAGTTGCAACCATTAATGTCATTTGTTCTCTATTGTTTTCAGTCGTGTAACGAAATAATTGATTAGAAGGGGTTACGTACCTGGAGATTTGGGTTTGGTTGTTCGCTACCGCGTATTCAGATGGGTGACTTCTTTTGATATGGGACCATAACGTGCCATATCCGAAGTTTCTTCCAACGTTATATTTTCTGCCGCAGTGATTGCACTGGATTTGGAAACCATTATCTACCTTGGTTTTCTTCATATGCACTTTGAAGAGTTCGGACTTCATTGGCTTTTCTTCCTTTTCTTCTTCACCTTCACCTACAAAAAAAGCATCCGAAGAGGCTGTGGGGTTAGAATTAGATAGATTTTCAGGGGGGGTATTTTGAGCGGGGTCGAATTCGTTGAACTCGGGAATTGTTAGAGGAGGATTAGGAGCAGAAGGGTGATCGGATCCAAATCGATCTTAAAGGAATTGGTGAAAATTCAAATCGTCGTAACTGACGGCTTCACCAATATCTTCCAACAAGTTTCTCATTGGAGCCTTTCCTCTGTCCTTATTTCTTGAATTATCTCCCCCACTTGCCATTGAAAAATATGAGAAAAAAATATAGAGTAAGCAAGTAAAAAATATGTTTAAATATTTATTATAAAAAATAAATATAAATAATAAAATATAGAGTAAAAAAAAAGATGATTGAAAAAAATATATTTTTGAAAAAAATATATATATGAGAGAAAAAATTATATTGTTGGAAAAATATATATATAGAAAAAATTGTATTGTTGGAAAAATATATATATAGAAAAAATTGTATTGTTGGAAAAATATATATATAGAAAAAATTATATTGTTGAAATAAATATTGTAAATCAATTTGATAATTGAAAAAATAGTAGATAGTAAAAAATATAATAAATAATTTATATATGAATGAGAATTAAATAAAATTGTAGAGAGAATTTTGAATTTGAGAATTGAGATTGAGAGGAGTTGAGAGAGAGAAGTTGAGAGAATGAGTGGTGTGAAGAATAATGAAATATGGGGGGATATTTATAGTATAGTAGAGAAGGGTGAATATGCAAATAAAAGAAATAGAGGGGTGCAAAAATAAAAAAAATTTGGCCGTTGCCCAATCAGTCTGAAATTCAGAACGGTTGAATTTTTTTCACACGCTGCCACGTGGCAGCGTGTGATTGGTGGAATTTTTTTTTTTTTTTTTTAACTGTCAGAACGGTAAAAAGAGTGTTTAAATCAGACGCTGCCACATGGCAGCGTCTGATTGGTTGTTTTTTTTTTTTTAATATTTTAATAACTTAACGGTAATTTTTTTAAAAGACGCTGCCACGTGGCAGCGTCTGATTCGTTGTTTTTTTTCTTTTTAAATAAACCGGTGGTTAAAACCGGAACCGGAACCACCGGTTTCCAAACCGGCGGTTTCGATTCCGGTTTGGCCAATCCAGTTCCGGTTAAACCGCGGACAAAACCGACGGTTTAACCAAACCGTGGTCACCTCTAATATCATCGTTGGAAATGATCTATAACTATAATTTCATCCATATGATGTAGTAAAAATATTACAATAATGTATATAATAGAATAATATATGAATTTAAATATAAATTTATTGATAATTTCGTATAAACAATAACGCGATATACAAATTCACCACATACAATAAGTAATATCATATTAAAAATACAATACTAAACAAATAATAAATAATTAATGGCTAGAATAAAAGAAATTATATTAATTAGTTATAATTTATCTTTAGTTCATAGCTAGGCACTACTAACAGTAGCATTGATAATAACAATTTTAATAAGGTTCTATTAGCCTCATAAATTTTTAGCAATGTGAAACTATTTAATTGAAATGAGATCAAAATATTTTTATTGGATATATTTTCTTTATATTTATATTGGATATAATTTGACAATGTAAATAAATTATTATGTTAGTACTCTCTTTTTTTCTTCTTCTTTTTTTTTTTTTTTTTTTTTTGTTTTTTGTTTTTTTGTTTTTTTTTTTTGTTTTTTGAAGTATTACAAGAACTATTACATTAGGAACCTACCGAAATCAAACAATACATGTGCGGTCCGGATATATACTCCCATAACGGGAGATAACTACTCCCACAATTAGAGAAGAAAACTCCCCACATATACTTGTAAAATACGTCATGATGATATTTGAACCCTTCACCATTTAGGGCTCGTTTGATACACTATATTGAATTGTACTGGATTTTATTAGATTAAGTTGGATTGGATAGTATTGCATTAGAGCATCTCCAACCCAAAACTCTATTATGCAACAACTTTGCTCTATTATGCAGCAACTTTCACACTTCCATCTCCAACCAGCAACTCTAAATCTAACTCTAAAAGAATATTCCCTTAATATTCTCTTTTCTATTATTTCACAACAATTAACATTTCACCCCTTCATTAAAATAATATTACGATAAGTTAAGAAATTAAAAAATTAAAAAAAATAAATGAAATTAATAAAGCTATATAATTAAATGAAATTAACTGAAATATTTTATTTATTATTAATTGAACTTCGACATTACATTTCATAAAATATATATATACAAAAAAAACACAATTAAAAGTACATATTAATCTGAATTTAATTTTCTGAATTAGTATATTCATCCCACAAATGATCAATTAATGCATCTCAGAGTGCATTGTGAGCTTTTTTATCCTTGATTTGTCTATGTCGAGCTAGGAATTCTTGAAAGCGGGAATTGTCATTTACCGCCCTCTTAACATATGGTGGTGGCGCTTCCATATGATCATCAATAGATGCATCGACATCATGCTCGTCCTCGATTATCATATTGTGCATAATAATGCACGTAGTCATTATATCATGTAATACATTTGTTTTCCAAAACCCGGCCGGTCCTGCCACAATCGTAAACCGTGATTGGAGACTCCAAATGCACATTCTATGTCTTTTCCATCCTTCTTGTTTTATTGCAAATAATTTCTTTTTCGGACCACGTGGGTTGTGAATTGTTTGTACAAGTGTAGACCATTGTGGGTATATACCATCAGCTAAATAATAACTCATGTTGTATTCTTTGCCTTGAATGACATAATGAGCTAGAGGACCAATACCTTTAGCGAGATTGGCAAAAAAATTGGATGCCTCCAACACATTAATATCATCGTTGGAACTTGGTAAACCAAAATATGAATGTCATATCCAAAGATCATAATCAGCTACCGCTTCAAGAATAATAGTTGGGGATCTACTACGACCTGCATATATTGTATTTATAAATTGTTATTGTAATTTATATTGTATTTTTCCTTATTGTTTTAATGCTTTTATTAATGTAGTGTGTTGCTTCAATTGTTTTTTTAAAAAAAAAAAAAAAATTCAATTTAGTGTTTACAATTATCATTTAGTAATTTTTGTATTATATATTTAATTTTAGTTTATTATAATTATTAATATAAATAGTAATTAAATTAAAACAAATATAATTTAACCAAAAGCATTAGATAATGAAAAGGATATAATTGGAATATATTTGATTTAATAAGGGTAAAACTGTGATTAAACAACACTTTTTAAAAAGGGTACAAGTGAAAAATCTAAAAATAAGTGAATAAAACTGTAATTAAATAAAAATGGAGGGTCTGAAAAATAAAAAAAACCACCAGCATCTGCAAAGTAGCGCTGAATGCTCTTGCAATGCCAGATTTGACGACTCAATTTGAGGAACTCTACTTTTGCTAGTGGTGTCAAAATATACCGGGCTTGGAAGGCTCGGCACGGCCGGCCCGCCCAAACTGGCGGGCCGTTCCTGGCACGGCCTGCTTGTAGAGCGGGCCAGGCCAGGCCAGGCCAGGCACGGCCCACAGAATGGCCCGGGTCGGGCCAAGTTTTACGGCCTGGCGGGCCTGCCCGGACGAGCCAACAGGCCGGCAGGCCAAGCCCACCAGGCCGAACGTTATATATATATATATATTTTACCGTTGAAGTAGTTTATTATTATTATTTTAAAAAAATTTTGACCGTTGCTGACGTCAGCAAACGGTCACATTTTTAAAAAATCTGTAAAATTTCATTTTGACCCCTCATCTCTTCTATTTTATATTTTTACCCACATTTCAAATTTTTCTATAAATACCCCCACCCATTCCTATTTCCCCACTTTCTCTCAAATCTCAATCTCTCATTCTCTCATTCTCTCCATAACTCCATTCTCCAACTCTCCATTATTCTCTCTAATCTCTATTTTCTAATAATTTCATTCTTACAATCTTACTATCTCTCTCTCTCTCTCTAGTCTCTACTCTCACTCTCTCTATTCTCTACACTAATAATCTACCATTATAAATTTATAATATTATATTACTAATATTATTCTCTAATCACTCCACCAAAGCTTAAAGGTATGTTTTTCCTTTAAATGTTATTAATTAATTTTATTCTTTAGTTTTTAAATTTTATATTTATACTTAATATATTTATGCTTAGTTATTAATTTTGATATTTATTCTTATGTTTTATACTTTTATATGTATTTAATATTAATGGGGTTTTTATGGTTAGTAACTTGGTATATTTATGAGTTAATATTTGTATGCTTTGTTATAAATTCTAATATTAAATCTTAGAATCTTTGATTTAAGTTAATTTATCATTTTATGAATTTATGTCTAGTAATTAATTTTAATATTTGTATATTTTAATTATTTTTTTAGTTAGTAAATTGATGATTTTATGTTTAGTAATTGATTTTAATGTTTATGCCTTTATGGTTAGTAAATTTATGATGTTATGTTTATTAATTAATTTGAATATTTTTATGCTTAGTAATTTAGTATATTTATGATTAAATGCTTAGTAATTAATTTGAATATTTGTATGCTTAGTATATTTATGATTAAATGCTTAGTAATTAATTTGAATATTTGTATGCTTATTATATTTATGTTTAAATGCTTAGTAATTAATTTTAATGTTTGTATGCTTATTATATTTATGATTTTATGCTTAGTAATTAATTTTAATGTTTATGCCTTTATGGTAGTAAATTGATGATTTTAATATTTATGTTTAAATGCTTAGTAATTAATTTTAATGTTTATGGTAGTAAATTGATGATTTTAATATTTATGTTTAAATGCTTAGTATATTTATGTTTAAATGCTTAGTAATTAATTTTAATGTTTATGGTAGTAAATTGATGATTTTAATATTTATGTTTAAATGCTTAATATATTTATGTTTAAATGCTTAGTAATTAATTTGAATATTTGTATGCCTATTATATTTATGTTTAAATGCTTAGTAATTAATTTTAATGTTTATGGTAGTAAATTGATGATTTTAATATTTATGTTTAAATGCTTAGTAATTAATTTTAATGTTTATGGCAGTAAATTGATGATTTTAATATTTATGTTTAAATGCTTAGTATATTTATGTTTAAATGCTTAGTAATTAATTTGAATATTTGTATGCCTATTATATTTATGTTTAAATGCTTAGTAATTAATTTTAATGTTTGTATGCTTATTATATTTATGAATTTATGCTTAGTAATTAATTTTAATGTTTATGGTAGTAAATTGATGATTTTAATATTTATGTTTAAATGCTTAGTAATTAATTTTAATATTTGTATGCTTAGTAATTAAGTATATTTATGATTTTATGATCTTATGCTTAGTTTAATAGTTTTTAATGACTAATGAGTTAATATTTGTGTTGTAGGAAATGGAATATCATCCTCAATTTGTGGATGGTCTTAATATGGAGGACGATTTTTTTGACCTTTCCGGGCCGGCGGGTACGACACCGGGACCTTCTGCTTCTGGCGCAACACCGACGTCATCACGTGTCCCCAAACCTAAAAGGTACACATCAAACGTATGGCAGTGTTTTGATATAGTACAGAAGACTATGCCAGACGGTAAAGTCATGGACAGAGCTCAATGTAAGTTTTGTCCTAAGCACTATGTCACTTCTGCGGGAGGGACTGGTCATTTACGAAGGCATATGGAGAAATGCATGTCTGCACACGGACAGGTAGACACTACAACCCAGACACAATTACAACAGCACCCAGACGGGTCCGTTTCAACATGGTGTTACGACCCCATGGTTGCTAGAGAGTGCATGGCACGTTACATTGCATGCACTGATCAACCGATTAATTTCGGTGATAATGCTTTTTACGAAGAATTTATTCAAACTGCATACAACCCCCAATTTAAACATGTTTCTAGAAACACTACTAGGAACGATTTGATAAAATGTTTTCAAACCCAACGAGATAAGTTGAAGGCTGAATTACATCAGCTAACTGTCTCTATTGCATTAACTTCCGATATTTGGAACGCATGTTCCAAACAGGACTATTTAACTGTCACGGGACATTATTTAGACTCTGATTGGAATTTACAAAAAAAAAGTTCTTGGTTTTCGTCCTATAGAGTATGCACATACCGCATTAAATATTTTTAATGTCATTACATCCGTTTTAGAAACTTATGAAATAACCGATCGCATCATTTCTATCACATTAGATAATGCATCTGCAAATACTAGCTCTATTGCATTGTTTTATGAAAAAAATATCCCGCAACATGGGGGTTATTTTTTCCATCAACGATGTGCATGTCATATCATAAATTTAGTTGTATAGTCTGGTATGAAGTTAGTAAGCGATCGTATAGATCGCATCAGAGATGCCCTTGCTTGGATCTCCAGTTCTACTCCAAGATTGAATGAATTTGATAGATACTGTAAAACCTTCGGTCTACGACCCCGAAGATTCCTAACAGATATGCCGGTAAGGTGGAACTCTACTTACTTAATGCTTTTAAATGCTTTAGAATATGAGACACCTATTTCTGGTTTTTATAACTTGAAAATGTCTCAAGTTGGCAGTCTAATACTCACCGCAGATGATTGGCATGTAGCAAAGGTATTTGTTGAATTTTTAAAGGTTTTTTATGATTCCACTGTAATTCTTTCTGGGGTCTATTATCCCACATCTTCCTTGGCAATCCATCATATTGTGGAAATGTCTGAATTATTAAACAATTATAGGGAAGATAAAATCTTAGGCCCTGCAGTTGTTGCCATGGAAAAAAAGTTTACAAAATATTGGTCTACAGTTCCTTTACTTTATGCTTTAGGTGTTATAATAGATCCTAAGGTTAAGTTATCTGGTCTTGAAGCATTGCTAGATTATCTTGGTACGGTTTTGAGCATAGATTATTCTACACAGATTACTAACATTCGAACCCAGTTATTCAAACTTTTTAGTTCTTATGAGCACAGGTATGGCAACGTTGCGCAGCAACCATTAGAAGTACCAGACACACTCCCGAATCAGACAAGTTGAAACATTCTAAAACGTCGAAAAAAAGTAGGCGCATCAAGTTCTTCTTCAGGAGCTAGTGCAACCTTCGGTGCCGAACTGAAAAGCTACCTTGAAGCTCAATACGACAACAGCTTTGACAGAGACAGAGAGAAGGGATTTGATCTGTTGGTATGGTGGAAGACCTACAGCTATAAATATCCGGTCCTGTCACACCTAGCACGTGACGTACTGGTTATCCATGTTTCCACTGTTTCCTCAGAACAGGTTTTCAGCACGACTGGAAGAATTGTTGAAGAAAGAAGAAGTTCTTTGACTCCAGAGATGGTGGAGGTATTGGCATGCATTCGGGATTGTGAGCATGCTCGAAAGAGGTTGCAAAATGAAACGGTAGATGAACAATTTGTTCAAAATTTCAGTAATTTATATGTCGAAGAGAGTTCCGGCAGTAACCAAATTTAGGACTTTTAGGTTATACATGTACATTAACTTGTAATACGATTGCACTCTTTTTCCCTTACCAAGTTTTTATCCCACTGGGTTTTTCTTGGTAAGGTTTTTAATGAGGCAATCATGTAAATATGTAATACTGAGACTCCGAAATAAATAAATAATTCTTCATTTCATATTTTCATAATTTCATCTATTTTTATTTTCTTTAAGCTTTTAGCTTGATTTCATCTAAAATAATAAGTCTTTCTATTTTCTACATTTTTTTAACCGATTAAACTAATAAATAAGTTAGACAAATTACAATTACAAATATTTAAACAATATTATAAATTTATAATGTAACAATTTAAACAATATTATAAATTTATAATGTAATAAAGAAACAAACTAACAAATAAAATAACAAATTAACAATTGATGAATTGAATACTTGATTTGAAATTTTGAATTAAAAATTTAAAATATTGGAAAAAAAAAATCAAAAAGGAAAATATTTTTTTTGTAAAAAAAAAAAAAAAAAAAAAAAAAAAACGGTTGGCCTGCCGGGTCGACCCGGACCGGCCTGCTAGGCCGACGGGCTCGGCTCGGAAGCCAACCGTTTTCACTTTTTTATTATTATTTTTTAAAAAAATTTTGACCATTGCTGACATCAGCAAACGGTCAGATTTTTTAAATTAACTTAAAAATTTCAGTTTCCCCCCTCATCTCTTCTATTTTATATTTTTACCTCATTCCAAATTTTTCTATAAATACCCCCACCCATTCCAATTTCCATACACTTTCAGTTTCTCTCAATCTCTCATTCTCTAATTCTCTCAATCTCTCAATCTCTCAATCTCTCAAATCTCAATTCTCTACACTAGTCACTAGTTCTAGTATTACTATCAACTAATCTACTATTCTAAATTTATAATACTATATTATTTTCAATTATTCTCTAATCTCTCCACCAAGGCACCAACTCACCATTCACCAAGGCACCAAAGCTCAAAGGTATGTTTTTGTTTTAAATGTTATTAATTAATTTTATGTTTTAGTTTTTAAATTTTATATTTATACATAATATATATATATATGCTTAGTTATTAATTTTGATATTTATTCTTATGTTTTATGTATATTTAATATTTATGGCTTTATGCTTAGTATATTTATGAATTAATATTTTTAATTTTTTATGCTTTGTTAATTGTTATAAATTTTAATATTTTAATGCTTAGTATATTTATGATTAAATTTAAATGCTTAGTAATAAGTAATATATTAAATATTAATAAGTAGTATATTACTATATTTATAATTTATGATTAAATTTAAATGCTTAGTATATTACTATATTGTAGGAAATGGATCATAATCATCCTCAACTTCCGACGGAAACGGTAGCGGGACCTTCTGGTTTCGGCGTAACACAGACACCACATCAGCCCAGTATTATTTCAAATTAAAAAATATGGCAGTGTTTTGACAAAGAAGAAATACCAAACCCAGACGGTGGGGTCACAACAAAATATCGTTGTAAGTTTTGTAAACTCTTATTTGCCAGTTGTGTTACAGGGGGAACCGGTCATTTGAGAAGGCATATGAGCAAATGCATGACTGGACACGGACAGGTCAACACTATAATTATAACCCGGACATAGCTACAACAGAACAGAGACGGGCCCGTTACGACTCTATGTATGCAGTATACTACAGAGTTAGAGAGTAGAGATTGCACTATTTTTCCTTTACCAAGTTTTTATCCCACTGGGTTTTTCTTAGAAAGGTTTTTAATGAGGCAAGTAGGCAACCATGTAATAATGATAATCCGAAATAAATAAATAATTTTTCATTTCATAATTCATATTTTCATGTATTTTTAATTTTCTTTAATATTTAATCTTTATTATCTTTATTTATTTTAATAATAAATCTATCTATTTTTTTAAATACACTTAATAAATAAAATAGACAAATTATAATTAAAATAACATAATTTAAATTATTTAAACAATTAAATTAATTGAATTAATATATCTAAATGAAAAATATATATATATATATATGTGGCACGTGCCGGACCGGCCCAGCCCACCGGCCCGGCACATATGGCACGTGCCGAGCCTCTTATTCATGGAAACGGGCCGGGCCGGCCCGGCAAAGCAAATTCCTGTGCCATGCCAAACCAAGCCCGTTTTCATGAATGGGCTCATTTGGCCCGGCACATGTGGGCCGGGCCGGCCCACATTGACTCCACTGACTTTGGCAATGTTTTTGAAGGTTGGTTGGAGAGGTTTGCAGCTGCATAATGGAGATATAGAATTTGGTTTGAGATGGCCTTAGAATGTATTATTATTATATAATCATGTATTTGGTGATATTTCGTATTATACTGTATTAAGTTATATAATGTTTGAATATGATTATGTGGGATTGTATGAATGTATTATTATTGTATATTATATAGTAATAATTAATACTAATAATAATATTATTTTTAAAATTTATTATTATTACTATTATAATCATCGTTATTATAATTAATAATAACAATAAAAATAATAATGATTGAACTATTTTATTTTTTAATTCAGAAAAAAGATAACATAAAAAATATTAAATATTAAATATATTCTTACATGAATAAAAGATAAACTTAAAAAAGACAAAATAAAACATAAAGTAAAACAGCTATTAATATTTAATACAAGCTAATACCACATTTGCATCCATCTTCATTGTATTAAGGGGTAATTGCACAAACAACCCCTGAGGTTTGATAAAATTGCACGAATATAACAGTTTTGATCATATATACACAAACTTCCCTCAACATTTGAAAATTATTGCACAAACATCCCCTACTGTTAGATGGATTCGTTAGTCAATGGTCAAACGTATAAAAAGTTCAAAACACCCTATATTTTTATTTTAAACATTATTAATAATTCAAAAATAAGATTAAAAAATATTTAAAAATATTTTAGAAAATATGAATGTATCTTAAATCAGAAAGCTTGAAAATTAGTTTATGCAATTCCCTCTTGATTTTAAATAAATTTAAAATTTTTTTATTATTAAATTGTTTAAAAAACTAGTTTTTTTTAATTTGTAAAGATGATTTTTTTTTCCAGGTTTCAGATTTAAGATACATTCATGTTATCTAATATATATATATATATATATTATATTTTTATCTTTTTTTTTTGTTTATTTAAAATAAAAATAAATGGTATTTTAGACTTTTTATACTTTTGACAATTGACTAACGGATCTATCTAACGGCAGGGGATGTTTGTACAATAATTTTCAAATGTTGAGAGAAGTTTGTATGTATATAGCCAAAACTGCTATATCTGTGTAATTTCATCAAATCTCGAGGTATGTTTGTGCAATTCCCATTTATATTAACTAGCGCGCTTTTCGTAGTACTAGAGCACCTATTTTGTATTAATTAATACAATCCATAGAAGTCATCAAACACTCGTGTAACATTGCTTTAATACATACTTGTTCCCTATACAATGTAATACGGGCCGCCAAACGTGCCCTTATATGAAAGGGAAGTGCATTACCAACTCTATTATAAAAAAATGAATTATTAAATAAAAACAAATAAACTTACATTATAAATTTATAATATTAATTAGAACCTATAAATATTATTATTTCACTTTTCTTTATATAAAAACATAATAACATTATTTTATACAACGTGAAATTATTACCATAAATAATATGTTTACAATTATACACAAAACATGTTATATGATATGAATATTTTGTTTTAAAAAACAAATAAAATGAGTTGTTAACATTCTACCACAAAATTGTTACAATGTACATTTTAATTGTTACATTTCACGGCATATTTGTTACAATATTAAATCGTTACTACATATATTTTAATCATAATTTTTATATAAAACTTGTTACATGGTACGAATATTTTGTTACCCATATAAAATGAGTTATTACACGATACGACAACGATGTTACAGCCCATAACTTTATCGTTATACATCAAACCAATGTTAAATTGTTACCACATACTTCTTAATTATAATTTTTTATGTTAAACTTGTTACATAGTATGAATATTTTGTTACCCATATAATATGAATTGTTACATGATACAACAACGTTGTTACAATCTACAACTTTATTGTTACACATCAAATCAACATGAAATTGTTACCAAAACGTTTTAACTACAACTTTCTACAAGAAATTTATTACAAAACACAAATATTTTGTTACCTATATAAACCGAGTTGTTACATACTATAATAAAGTTGTTACGAACTACGACTTTATTGTTACATATCACTTAAAATTTATTACAAAGTTGAAATTGTTACTACACACATATAAATTACAACTTTTTATCCAAAATTTGTTACATTGTACAAAATTATGTTACGCGTAATTTATCATATAAAAAATAATATAAATATTTATAAATATTTAAAATGAAATCTTAATTCAAAAATTATTATGTTACAAATATTTTATAAAATTAAATCAAATAAATATTAATTTCAAAATATAAAACATCAAAAATATTTTAAAATTTTATTTTTTGAAAATATTAATAATTTAAAATATGAAAAAAAAAATTAACTATTTTAAATCTATTATATTATAAATGTTTAGTTAAATAATTCGAGAAATAATTCAATAGGATGCATCAGCTATCTACACGCTGGTCCAATAAAATATTGTATCATAATCAATAATGTTTCAACATTAGGATGAAAAGCTTGATCACAACTTGTAAATTGTCTGAATTTCAAGATTATACTAGCAGTTGGATCATCAATGTTGATCATAGGGACATTGTCAAACTCAAGATCGAGAAAAACTTATGAGTTGAACCACCATCAACTTTTCTCCATATGAGGCATACTTTGTTTCATCCACGTCGTTCACAACCGCTTATTATTTATCGGCTACAGCCTTGAAACGAGAAGAAAAGTTGAGTAGCCATGGATGTAGAGGCAGCAGCCGCGCTTAATATGTTCTCATATGTGTTTCTTCCTCACTCTAATTCAAATTGGTTAACACATTTTATGTTTCTTTGTTCGACAATTGTTTCATTTAAATTTTGAGAAGTTATTTCTAAAACTATTTCGACTTATTTACATAACAAATATATTCCCGATTGAAATTTTAAGCAACCATTAATCTGTTCTTGCCACTGAACCTTTAAACTAAAACTTGAAAATTCAAATACATATCAGTCATACAAGTGTAGAATGGTTGATAATTTAATTTACCAAACAAAACATCAATCACCATAGTTTCTCATAATGAAACGATAGTATATATTTGAAGGGTGTCATTGCCCTAGTAATTATTTAGTATTTAATCTTCAGTTCAAATGTGCATAGCAAACACTAATGGCCCAGCCAAATGCTCTCCCATAAGGCCTACACTACACTCCAATACGTCGTTACTTTGTAAGAACATTTGAAAGCTAATAGGAACTCATCTCCACATGTATCGATTTCAAGATTTTGGAAAACAATGCAAGCTAGGGAGAGTATCATGTTGCACCCATGCATGTATTATATGTGATGATATCAAAAAACTATCTATGTAGCAGCTATAGGACGTCTAAACTACTTTAAATCTAAGAAGCAATATAACAAAATACCACAAAATTCATAATTAACATAGTAAAATAGAACTAAAAACTCGATTGTTCTCCTATTGCTTGAAGGCTTGATGGAGAAAGGAAGGGTTACTCAGCATGAGACAGAAGTTAATTCCTAAATAGGCAAAAACAATTTAGTTAAAATCTTGATTACAACAATTAAAAGGTTTTAATATGTAAATAAAGACGAGAAAAAAGATAAATTTTACCCAATGACTGGAAGAGTTTAGATACTCCTCCTCTATATTCGTGACTCTCTCGTAGAAGATCCCAATAACGTTTGGATTCTTTGAAGTTCCTCATCCCCTCGTGGTATCTTGCTAACATCTTGACCGTATTCGAATCTCTTACGGGGGTTAACTTCTTTTGGACTATTTTTAATAACCACTTCCACTATGTCATGTCGTTCGATAGTAATTGATGCCGACAATATGGTGTTCCATACTATCGTATTAGGCTCTACTCTTATTGTCTCAATCAACATAAAAGCACGATCAAACATACTAGATTTGCAATGAAAATTAATCGCTGCCCCATAAAATTTGATCGGAGGGATGATTGTCTTATTCTTATGCAACCTCTCATACAATGCAATTCCTTCGTCATATAAATCGCAATGAGCACAACCTGAGATAAGGGTAACATAGATGGACATAATTAGTTTATATACCTTTTCTAAGTTGTAAAAAACATGTACTGCCTCTTTAGCATAATCACCAACTATGAGGGCATTGAAATATTAATTACATGTCACTATAGTCTTAAATTTCATACTTTCAAAATCAAACTTGCCTCTTTAGGACTTCTTTGTGCTCCATGCAATTTAATTAAGTAATTCAAAATTTCATAACCGCCATCCACCAGAGTTATAATCATTTTGGCATGAACACTCTTACCTACCCTCACAACAATTTCTCTAAAGGAATAATAATTTCTTGATAAAAATCTCATCATATGCCTCATCATTGTCTCAATCGGTTTCCATTTCCATGATTCTAGCATCTGATTCAACAATAGTGTCTCATCAAAATCATCTAACCTTACTAGCGTATTTGTTTAATATATCTATAACCTCATCCTCCATCTCGTAGAACATTTTACATCCATCTAACCTACAATATGTTTTCACTAATTCACTCCTAACCAGGTCTAACAAACTCTCATTCTTGATATACTCACAGTGTTTGCGGCATTTACTACCATGGTGAAGAAACGAAAAAATATAAAAATTAAATAGCATAATCATTAAAAATCAACAACGACAAAAAAAAAAAAACAACATATCACCAACCTTTCAATTGAATGTCCTAGTTTTGAATTCAAAAATCTCCTAATGATAAAATGTGTTTTGGTATTGAATTGTTTTTTGAACAACATATGCATCCTTAGAGCCATAAACAGGCCAAAAAAAAAAAAAATCAGTTAAAATCTTGATTACAACAATTAAATGGTTTTAATATGTAAATAAAGAAGAGAAAAAAAATAAATATTACCCGATGACTAGAAGAGTCTAGATACTCCTGCTTTGTATTCGTGACTCTCCCGTAGAAGATCCCAATAACGTTTGGATTCTTTGAAGTTCCTCATCCCCTCGTAGTATCTTACTAATATCTTGATCGTGTCCGAATCTCTTGTGGGGGTTAACTTCTTATGGATTATTTTTAATAATCACTTCCACTATGTCATGTCGTCCGACACTAATTGATGCCGACAATATGGTGTTTCATACTACCTTATAAACACCATATTAGGCTTTACTCTCATTGTCTCAATCAACATAAA
Organism: Acer campestre; assembly: GCA_954870605.1. Lineage (NCBI taxonomy): Eukaryota > Viridiplantae > Streptophyta > Magnoliopsida > Sapindales > Sapindaceae > Acer > Acer campestre. Next base: position 12,741,367 of record OX940807.1, read on the forward strand.
AACACGATCAAACATACCATATTAGGCTTTACTCTCATTGTCTCAATCAACGTAAAAACACGATCAAACATATCAGATTTGCAATGCAAATTAATCGCCATCCCATAAAATTTGATCGGAGGGATGATTGTCTTATCCTTTTGCAACTTCTCATAAAATGCAATTCCATCGGCATATAGATCGCATTGAGCACAACCTGAGATAAGGGTAACATAAGTAGACATAATGGGTTTATATTCTTTTTCTAAGTTGTAAAAAGCTTGTATTGTCTCTTTAGCACAACCACCAACTACGAGGGCATTGAAATATTGATTGCAGGTCACTATAGTCTTAAATTTCATACTTTCGAAAATCAAACTTGCCTCTTTAGGACTTCTTTATGCTCCATGCAAGTTAATTAAGTAATTCAAAATTTTATAACCGCCATCCACCAAAGTCCTAATCATTTTAGCATGAACACTTTTACATACCCTCACAGCAATTTCTCCAAAGGAATAATAATTGTTTGATAAAAATCTCATCATAGGCCTCATCCTTGTCTAAATTGATTTCCATTTCCATGATTTTAGCATCTGATTCAACAATAGTGTCCCATCCAAATTATCTAACCTTACTAGCATATTTGTTCAATACATCTATATCCTCATCCTCCATCTCGTAGAACAGTTTACATCCATCTAACCTACAATATGCTTTCACTAATTCACTCCTAACCAGGTCTGACAAACTCCCATTCTTGACATACTCACAGTGTTGGCAGCAGATACTGACATGGTGAAGAAATGAAAAAATATATAAATTAAATAGCATAATCATTAAAAATCAACAATGACAAACAAAAAAACAACGTATCACCAACTTTTTGATTGAATGTCCTGGTTTTGAATTCAAAAATCCTCCTAATGATGAAATGTTTTTTGGTATTGAATTGTTTTCTGAACAATATAAGCATCCTTAAAGACATAAATTGTACACAAAAAAAAAAACATCAATTGTTTTGTGAAATTAAACGGATTGCGTCATCATATCAATTAACATGATCAGGTGTTTTGGCAGGAAAGCCAAAGACTTTCACTGAAAGAATAACATAAAATGAATGCATCAAATGAAGACTAGAAAAATTGCATGAAAAGCTTGCTACATTATAGCATAATAAGTAACAAATGTGCATGTGTCTAAGACTTCCATCAACATCATCAGGCCTTACTCCCCAAAATTATTTCAGTAGAAAATCCATATGCTATAAATATTCCCTTGGCGAAATTCAAAATAAATTCTCATCATTACAATAGCATATCACTCATGGGAAGAAAATAATTCGACAGTTTATCATACCAATTGAGTAATGTATCTGTACAAAATTATATAAACTTGCTCTGTGACCATACCCATCAAACAACAAACAAAGATAAAAATCAAAACTTTCAAACAATAAAACAAAAATCAAACTTGTAACCAAATATGAGTACTATAAACTTTGAAAAAAAGCTTTAATTTTTTTTCCAGATGATGTAGCTGATGAGATCAAATATACTATAATATGTGAAAACATATAAGGCACATGTGAGTAATGCAATCTCATTACATGTATATGTTATGGATTCTCTCTTGAGCTAATTTTTCAAGGAAATGATTATTATTATTATTATTATTATTATTATTATTATTATTATTATTTGGAATGAAAGCTCATATTGTTTACTTTATCACAAGTCATACATTTTCAATCCAAATATTAAGCTATGAGTAGTTTTTTTAAACCGGATTTTACAATCTTGATCTCCTTATGCAACCCCAAGTTTCTCTCTCAAAATCAATTGATTCGCCAAGGAATACTTTTTTTGGCATGAAATCACTCTGTAATTTAGTATTTATCACAGTATCTAACTCTCAAACATGTTACACATGCAGATCCATAATTTACCATTAAATTGTGCTATGAAATGGTATTATTTTAAAGGCAAAAACAACTTTGATACAAATTCTATAAATCAGCTCAAATACAATAATGAATAAAAACATTGAAAATATTATCTTACAAAACCCATGTCTAGAAGAAACAAAGAATAACAACATTAGAGAACAATCACAAAAAGAGTGGCTACTCGATATAAAGCCTAAACAATAAAAGTAATAAAAAAGCATAAAATATTAAAACACCCCCTATTGGAGACTAGACTAGACAATACAATAACAAATTCATTACTTTATAGAGACTTTTCAAATCATCCAACTTTTGATAGAGAGTAGCTCATTCTTAGTCCATCAAGTTACATCATTCACGGATTTAAAATTTAAAATGTCCATGCTTGTTTGGTTTCCTCCAACATTTCAAATTCTTAAGATTATAAAGCCAAAAATTTGTCTACATAATACCCATGTCCATTTCTTTCTTTCTTTCTCTATTCTTTGCCTATCCAAATTCCACTATATTACTCGAATTCCATCTTTATCATCCGAATCATGGTTCACTAAGATCCATTTGGAGGTATGTGAGATAAAAGTAGAGAAAGAAAATTCTAGGGAAAAGAAATTGAGAGCAAATAGAGAATATTGCAAAATAATAATAATAATAATAATAATAATAATAATAATAATTTGTTATAGGTTGAGAGGTTCGTTACCACCTAGCACTGATTGCTTCACTTCACATTGTGTAGTCCCATTTCCACATCTTTTTGTGTCCGTTTCTTGGGTAAAACCATACTTCTAACGCTCTAAATAAGTCATACATGGTCAAGTTGGTTATAATGCTCAAATGTCTTGGACGGAGTTGAAAGAAGGATCAAGAAGGCATTTATAGCATATATTCGACTTCAAGGCGAGCTCATCAGGATCACCCCAAGGTTTCTCTACACTCAGTTTCAGCCTTCCTCAGCATTGTCATAAGTGACCTCAAGGCGAGCTCACCAGAATCGCCCCAAGGTCGCTCTGCACTCAGTTTCAACATTCCTCAGCATTGTCAAAGGTGAGCTCAGGGCGAGTTCACCAAGATCGCCCCAAGCTCACTAACCACTCGGGTTTAGCCCCTAAAACAGAGCAAGAAAGTGACTTCAAATGCTAGTCCACTAAGGTCACTCCCAAGGTCGCTAACCACTCGGGTTTAGAAGTCTTTCCTTTATAGCAACCTTAAGGCGAGCTCACCAAGATCGCCCCAAGGTCACCCTTTAACCTAGATTTTATTCTTTCCAAGGAAATTACTCCCCTGCCCTCTGACCTAATCAGCCCCCTATATATTCATTTGCTTTTTCTCTGCAAAAGCACCAATTACCTACCTAAGAATATTCATTAAGTCATTTTTCTACGTCACTAAACTAAATCCCACTCAATTCACCAAACACTTGACATCAATCCATGATCATTTTTTGTTCTTGGGAGATAGGAAATTGAAGGAACTTGGAGGAGAAGAAGAGCAAAGGAAGAAGAGAAGATCTGCATAGTTTTCTCTACACTTTATTCTCTTTCATTTTCTTTATATAGCCATGTATTTATTTGATCATATATATTGTATGGCTTACTTGTGTAATATGAACTAATTCTCTAGTGCTAGGATTTGATGAAACCTCACTCTTGACTATATATATTTATTAACCTTTGTTTTATCCATTATGTTCAATTGTAGTTTGTATGGATGTTTTAGTGTGATTAATGCTTTCAATAAGTTGATCTCCTATTGAATGATCTTTGATTGTGCGTTATGAACCAATCGGAGACACACACATCGTGTTCGACGAAATGTATTCTATGCATGTCTAGAAAAGTAAACCTACTTAGGTTAGCGTATAGAATTCCTTAGTGTGCCAATGTTCTTACTAAACTCATACATATATTCTGAGTAATTGAGAGATAAGCTTGGGTATGATTTGAGTGCAACCTATACTACTCGACCGAGATTATAGGTTAACAATTGGGTGCATGAATCTACAAATTGCATGAGTATAATTTAGGTATGCAAGTGAGTCTAGAGAGGAATTTAGGAAAGGGTGGGGTGTAGTCAAGTCATAGCATCATTTCTTTCATTATTAAACTTGATTTAGTACTTGTCATTTCTTTATCACAATAGCATAAATCTTTTTTATTAGTTTAATTTAACTTGCTTGAAGTATTCAAATATGAAAACCTTCATATATTGCTTGTTTGAATAGCACCTAGGCTAATTAATCACTCAATCCTTGTCGGAAACGAACTTTACTTAACTTTGTACTACTCTCCGACCTTGTATGATTGCGAGTGTCACTAAGAGAATAGTCAAGCACCTGCAACCACTTATTAGCATTTTATTCTTACGCACAATGTACCTTATGTAAAAGCACTAGATGTTGAAATTTGAATAGTGAATGTGAATTTGTTCATGATCCTAAAACAATGCAGTTCAGCTATACTGAATTTTGGGTACAAATCCACCAAGTACAAAAATCTATGAATGATAAGGGAAATTAGTGCATTTTTGGGAGAGATGATTGGAGAAGTTGTGGATGTAGATGGAGGAAATTCAAGGGAATGTGTCAGGAAATTTATGCATGTGAGAGTTCGAATAGATATCAAAAAGCCCCTCAGAAGATGTCTAGGAGTTGATATTCTAGCCCAACCGGTGAAGTGAATCATTTAAATACGGAAGAGCAAGATAAGGCGGGCTTAGAAATGAATAGCAGAAGGCCTAGCCCAATAGAGTTTAAGAAGAAGAGAGTGATGACAATAAATCCAAACAAGTCAAGTGATCTAGGCTTAACAGAAAGGGACCCAATCGGGTTAGGTCTGAATTAGGATAAATTAGGTGGAAAACGTAAACAGATGAGGAAATTTAGGTCAGATAAAATTTAGGAAATTCGATGTGAGGAAAAACACCGGGAAGGGAAACAGATTATCGATACAGTAGTTGCCAGCGGTGAGACTTGTTGGAAGAAATGAAGATCGAGGTTTGGTTTAGGTAGGATTGACATGGAGACTCTCTTGTCGAGAGCAGATACGGAGGTCATGGTGGAAACACAAAAGAATTTGACGGAAGAGGATACAGTGAAAATCATATAGTTAGTTGAAGTGGGTATGGCTAGTTCTAATATCAAGGATTGTGATGAAGTTGGCACTATCGGTGTTACCCGAAGTGGGGTTTTGTTGGCATCTATAATACCATCAAATGAGGAATTATCAGTCGGTCAGTCTTTACCGACCTGCCAATCAAAATGAAAATCTTTGTATGGAATGCCCAGGGGCTGGGGAGCTCACATGCGTTTAATATCCTATTACTCATATGCATGAGTCAAAGCCAGAGGTTATGTTTTTATTTGAGATAAGACGTGATCACAGGAAAATGGAAATATGGCATGTGAAGCTTGGTTTTTGTAGGAAACTAGTTGTTGACAGTATGGAAAAATATAGTGGTTTATGTTTATTTTGGTCTAGTAGTATGGTGGTAGATCTTATGACTTATTCTCAAGCGCATATCGATGTCAGAATTTGGCATAGTCAAAGGGCCAAACTGGAGATTTATGAGATTCTACAGCCACTTGGAGCAGAATCAGAGAGAGAACTCGTGGACTCTCCTTCGTCGCCTCGCAAGTTTATCTAAGTTACCTTGGGTTTGCATGGGGGATTTTAATGAAATTATATTCAATTCGGAAAAATAAGGTGGGAATAATAAAAATTTGCATTAGATGACTGCGTTTCGAGAAGTCTTGGAAGAATGTGGCTAGGAGGATATGGAATTTTTTTGGTCCAAAATTCACTAGGAGTAATAAGAGAGATGGAAATCAAGCAATTATGGAGTGTCATGATAGGGGAACTTGTAATAGGGGATGGAAAAATCTGTTTTCCAAGTATGATATCCGTCATCTGGATTTTTAGGGATTGGACCACCGCCCGTTAGTATTGGACTTTTTTGGGAACCGGAATGTAGCTACATATAATGTGGTGAAGAAAGGAAGACATTTCTACTTTGAGAAATGCTGGGTTGATGACAGTGAATGTAAATGGATTGTTTCTTCTTTGTGGAGAAATACTAGAAGTGAAAATATAGTGGCTGCAGTCTTGCAAAATATTGAATTCTATAGCAAGCTTTTGGTTCCCTGGAATGCTAGAAAAAGGAGAGATCTTCACCAGGATATCCATTAAAAAAAAAAAAAAAAGGACAGCCCTCTTTGACGCGTGTAGGGTTGAGAAGCCTAGCTCGTGGAATATAATTAGTGACTTAGAGAATCAACTAGACAATACTTTGAGTACATATGAGAGATATTGGTGTCAAAGATCAAGAATGGAGTGGCTTCAAAATGGAGACCGAAATACTCGGTTCTTCCATTTAAAAGCATCAGTTATGAGGGCTCATAATAGAATCACTAATTTGTTAGATGACAATGGTGTTTAGAGAAAGTCGATTTTTGATAAGGAGAGGTTAGTTGAGCAGTATTTTTCGAATATTTATGTTACCAGTTCTCCATTGCATGCGGATTTCGATAGAGTTCTTGAGGGAGTGCAGCTCAAACTGTTAAGCCAAATGTCTCAATTTTTGGATTCGAAGTTTACTGAGGAGGAGATTCGTAAAGCTATTTTTGACACGGGGCCGATGAAAACTCATGGGAGAGACGGTTTTTCGACCCTTGGGATACTATAAGGTCGAGTGTCGTGCTTGCTTGCTTGCTTGGGCTAAATGAGGGAGCTGCAATGGAGGACATGAATAGTAATTTAATTACTTTGATTTCAAAGATGGATTCTCCAGAGAGGATTTCCAATTTCTGACCAATTAGTTTGTGCAATGTCCTTTACAAGATTATCACTAAAGCATTGGCGAACCGTTATATAAGAGCATTAGGAGAGGTGATTTCGGATACGCAGAGTGCCTTTATGCTGGGATGTTGATATCTGATAACACAATTGTTGGTTTCGAATATTTGCGTAGACTAAAACGAAGGAAAAAGAAATATGGCTCCATGGCAATCAAGATAGACATGTCGAAAGCTTATGATTAAGTTGAATGGATTTTCATAGATTTGATGATGAGGAAATTATGCTTGGCTAAACCAGATTATGAGATGTGTGTCCTTAGTCTCTTATTCGGTCTTGCTTAGTGGTGACATGTGTGGGTATATCAAGCCATCTAGAGGCCTTAGACAGGGAGATCTATTATCGCCATATCTTTTTTTAATCCGTGCAGAAGGCACAGCTTCAAGGAAAGCTTTCAGGTTTTAAGTGTAGTAGGAAAGGCCCAACTATCTTGCACCTATTTTTCATGGATGAAAGCCTTCTATTCACAAAAGCTAATGTGACTAATTGTATGGCGGTAAAAAAGGTATTTGTAAGTCGCTCAGCGGAAAAAGGTAGATAGGTTTTTAAAAATTATCTTGGACCTTTTTGTATACATGAATATGAGGAGGGATTTGTTTTCATACCTTTAAAGATCTCTCATTCGTTTCTTTTCGATCTTTCACCCCTAAGCCATTCGACCTATGACCTGCGATCTAGCAACTGTGTGTGGGCACGTCACGGATTTCGAGAGTTCTTGAATGAAGGATACTGAGATGGAGAAGACAAAACCTTGTCCTCTAGCTAGGGTTCGACCAAGTCTTGAGCCAAAGAAAAAAAAAATCTTTTCTTTTTCTTCTTCTCTTTGCCACACCTCTCTTTCTTTGTATTAGGGTTAAGTTAGTTTTGTTTCCTAATAAGTATATCTTATATACCAGGTTCCTAGGGTTTAGTTAACCAAGTTAAAATAGGATTATAAATCCTTTTTTAATTCGGTCACAACTAAGACTTGAACCTTTGACCTCTTTAAAGTAAATAAAATAATCTCTATTATTTTATTCCTTTGCTTTCATCAAGGTTCGAACCTGTAACCTCCAAATAACAATTAATAATTCTTAATCATTAATATGTCAATTAAATAATCATATTATTTAATTATATTTAATTAATCAATTAAATAATTTATTAATTAAATAATCATATCATTTAATTAATTTCTAGAATATATCCAAGTTGCTTTCGTAACATAATTAATTGGACCATCCAATTCACTATGAGCCTTGTTACTAATAATCGTAAAGGGCTAGCAAGGGGACCTAATGGACCCACAGTTTTGAGCTCCAATAATACTTTAGAAAAATAAATTAAACTCTTTAATTAATATTTCACGATTATTAACCTCAGAGCTATTCCACTACAAAACCCGATGTTGCACTATCATAACCGTAGATGTTTTACACAACCAAAATATCAGTGTCCATCGATATAGCTATTTTATATGGTATGATCCTCCACAAGTAGTTCATAATTAGAGCTAGGTTAAAAAGTTCGTTATACCTATAATTATATCTTTTCCTTTAAGTACCATTGATTTTCTAATGAATGATTGTATCCTTCTTTTCTTTACAGAAGAAGGAGAGCGCTCTTAATCGTTCAAGTCCCGAATCAACTCTTAAGGAAACTACTCATCTACTTCTCGTAAAAATGAGTAGATTTCTTTATTGTGTGCATACCTTCCCAGCCATAAGCCAAACTGTGATTCCAAGATACGGAGTTATTGATTGAGAATGCTACTTTGATCTCAGTCATGGTATGTCAAGAAACACGATCAAACTTGAAGGAGTCAATAAGACACTTAGGATTTAGATCACCCATATACAGCCATCATTTGTCGATATATATATGAATCTTTTCAACTAATGGATCTTGGTGATAGATTCATATAAATCGTGGCCCAATCCTATATGATCACATCATATAAGGTGTCTCCATTCTCACATCACTATTTGAGTAGCCTAGGATAAGACTATCGTATATTACGGAATGAACCGCAGCTGTAGATTATCCACAAATAAAGTACCCAGCTTTATTTGCTTTCTACAGACTCTTTAGATTGCACGTCTCAAACCGAATTCCTCTGTATATAACACTCATATACTCACGTCTCAAACCGAATTCCTCTGTATATAACACTCATATACTCAGTTTGAGATTACATCTAGCAATCTTGGATGTTTAGCACATATAATATAAATGTATGAGTCATATTTATTGAATGAAAATACTACTTCTTTATTAATGGATTTATAACATTTATAAATTACAAGTTTTAGGACATAAATTCCAACAGTATTAGACGTTTATCTTAGAGCATCAGGTTAGATGGTTAATGTTAATAAGTCAACTATGTGTGTTAGTCCTTTTTTCACTGCTATTGAAGGAGAGAACTTGGCTGCAAAGGTAGGGGTTTGTCTAGTGGAGTGCCATGAGCAGTGCTTGTGGCTTCCATGTTTTATAGGCAGGAATAAGCGGAAGTTGTTTGTTGATATTGTCAATCGTATTTGGGGAAAAATTAAATGTTGAGGAGACAAATTACTTTCTGTTAGGGAAAAGAGATACTCATCAAAGCATTCGTTCAATCAATTCCGACTTATTTCATTAGCCTATTCCGCCTTCTGAAAGTGTTGATTTAAGATATCCAATAGTTGTGTTCCTGGTTCTGGTGGGAGAGTAATCTAAATAATCGAAAAATTCACTGATGTACGTGGTCTCGCCTATTTAAGTCAAAAATGGAGGGTGGCTTGGGTTTTCATGATCTTGAAACCTTTAATATGGGCCTTTTAGCTAACCAATGTTGGAGGATTTTGAAAAGGCCCAATTCTCTAATAGATAAAGTTTTAAAAGGCTATTACTTCCACAATATAAACTTTCTTGAAGACTCTAAAAAGTCTACTGACTCCTTTTGTGTGGAAGAGTATTAGTTGGGCAAAAGGTTTGATTGAGAAGGGTTTAAGATGGAGGGTGGGCGGGGGATCTTCTATCCGAATTTACAAAGATAGGTGGATCTCGAGGCCAGCAACCTTCAAAAAAAATTATCCTTCGTGTTTGGGCGAATATGCTATTGTGGACTGCTTTTTGTCTTCGACGGGAGGTTTGGGATGTTCAATTAATTAAGCAAAACTTCTCTAAAGAAGACTATTAAGCTATCTTGCAGATTTCAGTTAGTTCAAATAGCTCAGAAGATACTGTCATGTGGCATTACGAGAATAATGGGATATATACAGTTAAGAGTGGTTATTGGGTTGGTCGATCCCTTGAAGCAAATCCTAGCTCCTCAAATGCGAGATCAGTAGTCTCTTGGTGGAAAAACTCATGGAAAATGGTTGTCCCACTGAAGGTTAAGGTGTTGGTGTGGAAGGCTTGCCATGACTGGATCCCGACGATGGAAAACTTGGCTTTCTGGGGAGTGTCGGTCGATACTATATGCCTTTTATGCTCCAAAGTGAATGGGTCGACTCTTCATGGCCTATGGGGTTGTAAAAGGTTAAAACATGTTTGTGCAGCTTGGCTTCCTCAAAGTTCTATAATCCAAGAAAAAAATGAATTTTTTTTTTTTGAATTTGTGCTCAATTGTTTTTCTTGTCTAAATAGTGTAGACTTGGAGCTTTTCTATGTTATCATTTGGATGGTCTGGTTCCTACGTAATTTTGCTATACATGGCTCTCCAAATCAAGACATGTCTACTATGGTGGAGTGGGCCCGAATTTTTTTATCTGAGTATAAGGAGTGTGTCTCCAAGATGAACTTGACTAAGAGGAAGGGGTTTTCCATAGAAAAGAATTGGAGGTCGTTGGATACAGATATGTATAAGATCAATTGTGATGCGGCGGTTGACGAAAGTAATGGTATTATTGGTATTGGAATAGTGATTAGGGACTGTACAGGTTTTGTGTTGGCCACGTGCTCCCAAACAATTATGGCTACGTATCCTGCTCAGGTGGCGAAAACAGTTGCTATCTATAGAGGTATTCAGTTTGCTAAAGATTGTGGTTCGGTGCCTTGTGTCCTTGAATCTAATGCGGCCGTGGTGGTGACATGGATCAACGAGGGGAGTCATTTTTACTCGGGTTGTGGTGTGATTCTATCTGATATTTCGAAACTGATTTCGGAGCTAGGTGGTATTTCTATCGAGTACATCCCTAGATTGGCTAGCAAAGTTGTTGATGGGCTTGCAAAAAAAGGCCTAGTCTGTTCTAAAGACTTGTTTTGGATGGAGAATTACCCGCTTTGTGTTAGAATAGTTGTTGTGGCTAAGATGCCTAGGTAACGTTATGTGTTTTTGTTGTTGCCGTGTTCCCTATTTTCTTTGTTTTTATCTATTTCTTACCCAACAAACAAGACAAGAAAAAAAAAAGTGCGAAACACATTTCTATATTAAAAAAACATTTTTTTTTTAGTTTGCTTCAAAAACGATCGATGAATATATCAATTTTGATATATAAAAGGTTGTCTCTGTTATAAAATAATTGAAATAAATAGATGAAGAACAAAATAGTAAATTGAATAACAATTTAAAATGAAAGAAAGTGATGCCATAAGATGAAGAGAAAAGAGAGATGTGAGAGAGTGAGATTGAGAGAAGAGAATTACTTGTTTGAATTGAGAGTGCTTTCAATTGATGATCTTTTCAGTAGTCTAATACAATTGTGACTAACTTGTATTTATAGGCAAAGGTTGGTGATATAAGGGAGGGAGAGTGAGGCGGTGGGTTGTGGAAGGTTTTTGTGTTGACACATGTGGTAATTAAACCACATATATTATAATAGTCTCATATTAAAAATGACTTGATTTATAAGAAATTAATAGAATTAAAGTTGTTAGAGATTTTAGAAGTTTTTAATTTATTTTATTATTTAAAAACCTATTTTATAGTTTTAAATGATTTTTTTTTTTTTTTTTTTTTTGATGAGATGATGTTGGTTTAGTAGTAAAACCCCTCACACATGTACCATAATATTACATGTTCAAATTCTCCCCTTTTCCCAAAAGAACCCTAATTAATGTAAAAGTGTAATATTTCAAAAAATAAAAATTAAATGATTTTTTTTTTTTCAAGTTTTACTATAAGAATACCAAAACCTACCAATATCAGAAAACACATGAACGGTCTAAATATCTGCTCCAACAAATAATGAGAAAATTTCTCACACATGTAAAATACGTGCGATGAGATTTTTACCTCTTATCACCGATATGAAAAGAAGGTGCAGACCAATCATGTGTTGGTGTGAGTGGTTCGGCGCTCTCATCCCTTAAGCAAGGTCGTGAATTCAACTCCCCTTGTGAACGGAGTTACACATATTGGGAGCACTTTACCCCTTAGTGGGCCGACCCGGTGCGAGTCCGGATTAGTCGGGGTGTGGTCTGGGCTGATTGCACCGTATAGTGGATCCGCCCCACCCGGAAACCGGATGGTGTAAACCAAAAAAAAAAAAAAAGAAGGTGCAGTCCCATCTCTATTTAACGGTTGATGTTCAACAATTATGTGGTAACCATTTAATTACTTTCAATCCCGCGAAATCCAGAAAAAAACACCTCAAATTTCCCGCGCAAACCAAAACCAGATCCCAACACTCAATTTAAAATCAAAACCCTAGTGATTCCATTTTCCAAGCAAACCAACTAGACTATCATCGCCACCGCCATGAAAGTCCGCTCGTTGAAGCTAAGAGAAGCCCACAAGTCCGGCGCCACCGGCAATGGCTCCTTTTGCTCTATCCTGTGGGACCTACAAGCCCATCACCTGGTCACGGCGTCATCTTCGGAGACCACAATCTCCGTTCACGATCCTCTCCTCACTTCGAATCCGCCCAAGATCTTGCGCCACCATCGCGATGGAGTCACGGCCTTGGCCCTCAGCCCCAACTCCACTTGTCTTGCCTCTGGATCTATTGATCACTCAGTAAAGCTCTACAAGTTTCCAGGTATCATTTGATAGGTTTTTTTTTTTCATGGTTTAGTTTTGGCCATGCATTGCTGCGATCTCAGTGATCAATGTTATGATTTTTATTTTAATTATTATCAGGTAAATTTTTGTTTGTTTTGATTTTCTATTTTCTTAAAAAAATATTTAATTTAATTTTTTAGTTTTTATGTTAACTTAATAATGATTTAATCTATATTAACACGTTGTTCCTCTAAATAGTTTGTAAATTTTATATAAAATTAATGGACTAAATTACTTTGGTATAAAATCAGAAAACCTAACCTTAATGGCTTTTTCTGCTGGAATTTATATAATTTGTATTTTCTCACTTGAGATTTCGAATTGGCATGAAAATTTAGATATTTTCAATCACAGTTGTACTAGCAAAAAATTTTGTTCCTAAATACCCAAATTGTGAATACTTTAGCCACATCTAATGATTCTGCAGAAACAATTTTGTTTATGATTTTAGTACTGTTATATATATTTAAAATATTGTCAGGTGGAGAATTTCAGAGTAATATCACAAGATTTACCCTACCAATTCGTGTCCTTGCTTTCAATAAATCGGGGAGCTTGTTGGCTGCTGCCGGTGATGATGAAGGCATTAAGCTTATTAATACAATTGATGGTTCAATTGCAAGGGTGCTCAAAGGACATAAAGGACCCGTCACTGGTTTAGATTTCGACCCCAATAATGAATATTTGGCATCTATTGATTCAATTGGAACTGTTATATTCTGGGAACTCCAGTCTGGAAGAGCATTACATACTCTTAAAGGCATTGCTCCTGACATTGGTTCTGATGTTTCTGTCATGAATGTACTGAGCTGGAGTCCTGAAGGGGCAACGTTAGCTGTACCGGGTATGAAAAATGATGTGGCGATATATGATAGAGACACAGCTGAAAAATTGTTTTCATTGAGAGGTGATCATGTGCAGCCTATATGCTTCTTATCTTGGTCACCTAATGGCAAATACATGGCTACTTCTAGTTTGGATCGGCAGATTCTAATTTGGGATGTTGATAAGAAACAGGACATAGACAGACAAAAAATTGATGATAGAATATGTTGTATGGCCTGGAAGCCTATTGGCAATGCATTGGCTGTTATTGATGTTATGGGAAGATATGGTGTGTGGGAATCAGTGGTTCCTTCGTCAATGAAATCTCCTACAGAAGATATTCCAAATTCACGATCAAAGAACAGTAACAGGCTTCTTTTGTTTGATGAGGAGCAGGAGCCTAGTATATCTGGGAGTTTAAGTGATCTTGGAGAAGGTAGCCATGGTGAATCTGAACCTCCAACCAGAAAGAGATTAAGGAAACATTCTATAGTTGAGGAAGATCTGGATGATGATGTCAATGATGAGTTGAACTTGTTTCCTAAGACTGAATCCCGGAAAAAGGCAAATTCTACTCACAAGGAATACCCTGATAAGGGATTTGGACTGAAAAGCAAAAGGACATCTAGTGGGACAAAAATGCAGCAGGCGTTTCAACCAGGTGCTACTCCTGTGCAGCCTGGGAAGAGGCACTTCTTGTGCTACAATATGCTTGGAACAATTACCTCAATTGAACATGATGGAAATTCCCATATAGAGGTTACTGAACTGTTTTTAAATTTTGGTTTCAGTGTTCTTTTCTTTTATGTTTTTGCTTGCTTTTTTGGACATAGTTTCTCAAAACCCCTCTGCCACTTCTGATGAAAACTTGGAATCATGTTTATTAGCCAGGGTGAATTTGGCCTTTCTTTTATTATGTGCTGATAGTGTAGTGATCTTGGATACAGATTGATTTTCATGATACTGGCAGAGGTCCACGAGTCCCATCAATGACTGATTATTTTGGATTCACGATGGCTTCATTAAATGAAAATGGAAGCGTTTTTGCAAATCCTTGCAAGGGTGAGAAGAACATGAGTACTCTCATGTATCGTCCATTTAGCAGCTGGGCAAATAACAGTGAGGTCATTTCATTTGCAATTTCAATAATTTTGTCTCTGCAGATAACAGTATAACACACTTTGTTTGTGTAGTGAATTTGTAATTTATCTGTATGCTGATTGTTGATGCATGCCGGAAACACAGTGGTCTATGCGGTTTGAAGGAGAAGAAGTGAAGGTTGTTTCACTTGGTACAGCTTGGGTGGCTGCAATTACAAATCTCAATATTCTTCGCATCTTCACTGAGGGTGGCTTGCAGGTTTGTCTATTTGCTTTTTATGATATGAATGATGTTTTAAGATGTATCTATATGGCCTTTCACTGTCTATTCTAAGCTTCTCCTTTACTAATAATTCTCAATGTCATGGTAATGTCTTAAAACTTTCATGCAAAGTTTTTATTTATTTATAATTTTTGCCGTCTTCCCCCTCTGTGCTGGGGTCTGGTCATCCTGCAATGTTAACTGTTTGCATTAAAGACAACTGATGCTACGTTTTTCCTGGTACCATTGAAAAGTTTTGAAACTTTGTTTCAATGAATGAGGTCTATAATTTGCACGGATAAAAATCTGCTAGTATATGATTATTCAGTGAGGACAATAAGACTATAAGAGGCTTCAAATATATATATATATATATATATCATATTTAACTTTTATTTATTTACTTGATGTTACATATGTGTGAAATTGATTGGTAACAAAAATTTAAACCATAAGAAAATAGTAATGTACTCATGTATCCAGAACCTATTATATTTTGACATAGGCTTTGATTTTACAGAATTTATTTTAGCTTTACAGATGATCCATCTTTCTTTTGGGAGGTTTGTTATCAAAGTTGTCACAAACTCACAATCAGAAGGAGAAACAAAAATGAGTTTCTTTATGGTGATAATGATTTCTTATTTTCTTAATGCAACTGAAAGGCGAAAATGTATCTCCAAACTCCTTCCATATATACCCATGAGGGGTTAGCAAAATGGTCAGGCTTGTGGTATGTTCCGTAAGGTTTGGGGTTAAAACTTCAAACCTCTCATGGGTATTTGACCAAAGGCCATAGTTTCCTGTTTACCGAAGATGATAGGGTTGGGCAGGGGTCAAGTTTTGAACTCGTGTTCGCTAAACGGGTTTTGGGTTATCATAAAAAAAATAAAATAATAAATAAATAAATAATTCTCCTTCCACTTGCTGCTGTGGTTCTGGTATCAGAGAAGCAGATCAGACACAAGCAATCCCTATATTTGATGGCCTTTTTTTTCCATTAGATATATGATTTCTTGTAGTACTAACAATCTAGTCCGTCCCCCCACACCCCCCAACCCCTTTTTTTTTTGAATCAACAATCCAGTCTGTAAATCATCTACTTTTGTAATGCGTAGTACCTTTCTGTCTGTGTTGCTAATTGCACTTCCTTGCAGAGACATATTCTCTCCCTTGATGGGCCAGTGGTGACTGCATCAGGCTTCCAAGATCAACTTGCAGTTGTCACTCATGTTTCTGATTGTCTTCCTTCAAATGATCAGGTATCATTTGAAACTTTGTCGCAGTTGGGCTCTGTTAATTGTTTTAAGGCTAAGCTGACTGACCATTTTGTTAATTTAATGACAATTACATTGAAAGAATATCTCACTAAATTGGAAGGCACACTTGTACCGCTGAAATCATTCTGAATGAAATAAACTGATCAACTCTGCCTGTTGGAAAATTGTTACCACATGTTAGGACATGGTTTAGTCAATTATCTGTTTGATCCCATTACCTCATAATATATGCTGTTTGCTGAAAAGTAATACACTAACTTGGTTCTTTACTTGTTCAAACAAGCAGATGCTGGAGTTTAGAGTATTCAACATAGCTAAGGGGACTCAGCCCTTGAAAGGACGGCTTCCATTAAGTCCTGGTTCCCATCTAACATGGTTTGGGTTTAGTGAAGAAGGTCAATTAAGTTCTTACGATTCTAAGGTATGCCCTGCTCTGTCTCTAATCATTTCACTACCCTTAATATCACTTCTTGATCAATTATCTGAGTTACAGAGGAAAATGTGTAGGGTGTATTGCGGGTTTTTACAAGCCTATATTGTGGCAGCTGGCTCCCACTCTTCAGGTTAAAGATTTGTCTGTTTAAGAACATGGAATGATTTCCTGTACTTAATGTATAATATATATATATATATATCAATATATGTATTGGTCCTTTTGACTATAATAACATCCTGTCATGCAGTGGTAGTAAAGAGAAGAAGTCAGATGAAAACTATTGGATTGTTGGGTTGAATGCAAGCAAGTTGTTTTGTATTGTCTGTAAAAGTCCAGACTTGTTCCCACAGGTAGGATAGCACACTGAGTCCACTGTTTCTATGTTTATCTTTCACAAATATGAATTATTCATAACTACTTTTGTTCCATTTATAGGTGATGCCCAAACCGGTTCTCACCCTACTAGATCTTTCATTTCCTCTTGCATCCTCTGATCTGGGAGCAGAAACCCTTGAAAACGAGTTTATACTTAATAACATTAATCTATCACAGGTTAATTTTTTTCCACCCTATCACTCAGCCTTTATGCTCACTATTACATAAGCTGTTGAGCTTGTCAATTTTACACTCTCTATAACATATGTGCCTTGCAGATTCAAAAAAGGATAGAAGAGACGGCGAATGCTGGTTTGGATATCAGCTCACTTGATGATGAGGCTTTCAATACAGAAGCAGCCCAAGATAGATGCATCTTGAGGCTTATTGCAGCTTGCTGCAATGGTGAGTCTTTTTTAATTTCTAAGAAAACTCGTTATAGGAAAGCAAATCAATTTTCTAGTCCATTTCACATTCAAAAATTCCGAACAAAAAACAAAAAATGAAGCTTCTGAGTGGATAACCATACTTGTTATGGTTGTTTCAGGTGACAAGCTCATAAGAGCTACTGAACTTGTGAAGCTTCTATCACTGGAAAAATCAGTGCAGGGTGCAATAAAACTTGTTACTAAATTAAAGCTCCCTAATTTGGCAGAAAGGTTCAACAGCATACTGGAGGTAAGCCTTTGAATTTCGATAGTCTATCAAGGTTGTCTGATTTTTTTAGTCTGCCAGAGAGGTAGTAAAATTCCATTTTCCATTTTAGCCGCGGTTGCTTAAATCTTCTTTCTACTGAATAACAGGAAAGATTGCTCAGTGAAACCAAGGATGTTTTAAACACCTCTTTCTTGAACTCAAACGGTGATGTTTCCACAAGAGGCAAAGTTGCAGCCAACAAGGCCTTAACTTCAACCGAAAAAAGTGAAATATCAGAACCTGTTATTCCATCATCATCGGTAAAACTGCTGTCTGCTCCTCTGTTTAAAAAGAAAACAAAATCTTCAGATGGAATTAAACTTGGTAAGGAATCAAAGCATGACAACCAAACTGCAGATTTGGATAACATGAGGGAACTAAAGAATATAGAAGAGGTGATGAATGGTGAAGTGGTTAAAAATACAGGGGGAATGGAGATACGGTCACAAAATCCATCGAATCCATTTTCAAAGACATTAATCAATCAGGAGAAAGTGAACAAGATAGGGGAAATGAATCAAGGGAAACCACAGCGCCCGTCTAATCCGTTTTTAAAGTCATCAATCAAGTGAAGTTCTTGCACTAGTAGTGCAAGAACAAGAGTGTAATGAGTTGATGTATTCTTATAGGATCACTGTCAATGCAAAAGTATAAAAGATAGAATTTGGAACAAGCTATGATTAAGAAGCTGATTTTGTAATTATGTTATTTATGATATATTCTTCAAGCATTACTCCTTCCAATGATACTATGTAGGATAACTACATGCTTGCGATTAGATTGTTCATCTACCATTCGCATCACCGGTCCTCGACGTCTCTTCCTTACGACCAACCAAGTTCCATTCTACCACCCTCGAGTCTACTACGGTTTGAATATTGATAATCGTCATTTTCAATTCATTTACGGTACTTTATTTTGTTGTCGATCTATATTCTCTATTATATCACTGACTTGAGCGAGGGAGTCCCTTTGCCTGGCACCACCCTGATGTCTCAAACATTTCTTATGCTCACAACTCTAGTTTTACAAGTTGTTGGTGCCTGTTCTTATTGATTATAAATCCAACTGTCTAGACACTACACATCTTGAACTTTATTATAAAATTATAATGTAATTTATTATATTAGGAATAAATATTGTAAATTTTAATTGTTTATGTTGTTTTCTTGTTATTTTTTTTTAATATCCCCTTTTTTATTTTTATTTTTTTAATAAAAGATTATTTAGTTCATCTTAAGTATGTGTTCTATTTGTTTTATTTTATCTAAACTTCATTATACCATCAATTTTCTTTATATATATATAAACTCATTTTACAATTACCTTAATTTTTCAATTTTTTTTTTATATATAATTGTTATTTTATTCAAGACCTGATTAAAATTTTTGGGTCCGCTATTGATTATAAGGCAATATATCGGATGTTGTTGGTTAGTGATAAACCCTTCACACCCATGTTAACTTATTAATTATAAGGCAATATATATGATGTGGTTGGTTCAATGACAAACCCTTCACACCCACGTTAACTTATTTAACATATTTTGTGTTGAGTCACGTTATCTTTCCCAAAACCTCAAAATTGTAATAGTTTTAAAAAAAAAAAAAAGTTATAAAATAATATATATATATTTTGGTTCTGAAAGGTTGTCGGTAATTAATTTTAAGTAAAATCAATTGAAATAAATCAAATAATAAAAGATAGATAAATTTCTTTTTATTTATTAAAATAAATTCCTTCACAACGCTAAGTTTCATATACAAATATGTTTAGGTAATTTTTCTCTCATGAACACATAATTTGAGTGTACTAATACATATCATCACACTTTTGCCATGTGTATTATTATGATTAAAGTTATGTTGTTAACATAACAAAAGTATTGTGATTTGTATTAGTATGCTTAAAGTTGTGTGCTTGTGAGTGAAAAACTATACGTTTAGGTGGAGATTTCAATCTATCAAGCCTATTTAAGATATTACTTCAAAAAAAAAAAAACCTATTTGAGAAATGATAAGTATAAACCTTGTAATTTCAAACATTAGTAACATTGTCAGAAGTTGAATGAACGTTTTTTGTTACCAAACCTCATTGGATGGTGGTCTAATTAATGACCCCTTACAACAATATCTACTTTTAAACAAGGAGTCTCCAGGGATTGGAGATGCTTTAAGAATTTTACCTTTGATACCTAATCTAATTATAGTAGTATTTGTTCATTAACAAGGACAATCGAAAAGAAATAAATAATTAATTAATTAAGGAATTCTCTGTTCTTAAAAAAAATGCAAATAAACAAAATCCAAAGTATTAATTTTATTTTTTTATTTTTTTTTTAAGTAACAAAATCTAGATTATTGTTTGAGCTCAAGACACAACAAACATAAATAAATAAATAAGCGGCGTAATTGAAAATATCTCATTAAAAATAGGCACTCACGTCGCTTGAGTTACGTTTGAAACTTGGTAATGAAACTTGGTAACGACGAACACAATATAAATAGACAAAACAGTCCCTTACTCTCTATTCGCTTCCACTAACGGAGGGCACATAAGTAATTGCACATCCAACAACCTTCAAAACCACAATCTCACCAGCTTTTTCATCTGAAAACCAAACATTCAAAAACCACAACCCCCAAAAGCTTTGATCTTTATTTTTTTCTTTTCAAACTTATTTATTTAACAGAAAAAAAAAAAAATATATGGCTCAAGTGTCTTCGTATCTCCACCTCCACCACGACCTCGAAGACGAAACCATAGAGTCTCTCCCTTACTGGTCTCACCACGATTTCTACCCCTACTCCGAAGAACCCGAATTCGAACCGCTCTCCGATCCCCACCACCGCCTCCGCCGTGGCCTCCACCAGTCCTCCGTTCATATTCATTTTGACGTTTCGGACACCGAGTCGCTGACTGAAAACGACCCAGATCTCCTCGATCATCGCGAGAACCAGGTCAATTTTGTCATGGATCTGTTTCAACAACGCGTGGAGCAGTCTCAGGTAATTCGTCGTGATAATACTACTACATCGGATCCGGATCCGGATCCGGATCCGTTAAACAGGTCGGATTTTGGTCCTTTTGATGGAAACGATGAATTGGGTAGTATCGATAATCTCGACCTCGACTTGGGTCTAGGGTTAGGGTTTGGTGTATTGAACACTCTTGAAAATGGGAATCGTAGTAGTAATTCTAACACTAATAATGGTATTAATGATGACAATTGTAATAATTGTGGTTTTATTATTGATGATATTGATAATGATGATGTTGATGATTTCTTTGTTGAGAGGAGGGTTTCCGGTGAGGTGGGATCCACAGGCCTTCGTGTTATCGGATTTGGGTCGGATTCTGATTCTGATGACGATAATCATCATGAGATTGCGTTAGGGATGAATAGTTTAGTGCATTCAGGGGATGAGTATGTCAATGAAGATGATCACGATGATGTAACAAGCATCCCCCTTTGTTGGGATTCTCTCCAGTTAGAGGATAATAGGGAAACCAATGAGGATTTTGAATGGGAAGAAGTTGACGGTGGAGTTGATGAGAGGGAGGTTTTGAGCATGTTTATTGATGATAATGATGATGATAATTCGATATCAGTTTCGATTTCACCTATAATTGCACCTGAGGATGCTGTTAGTGTGGAAAGAGTGGGAGCCTTTGGGAATTTGGAGTGGGAATTTTTGTTGAATGCTGATAATTTGGAGACAAACCCTGAAATGGATAACGATGATGAGCCCTTTTTTGGTGAGCATGATGATTTTTTTCATACTGCAGAGTATGATATGTTATTTGGGCAATTCACTGAGAATGAGAATGCTTGGATGGGTCGGCCTCCAGCCTCTAAATCTGTTGTTGAGAATCTTCCTGAGGTTGCTTTGACTCAAGAGGACGTGGAGAGTAATAATGCACTTTGTGCAGTGTGCAAGGATGAGATCAGCATTGGTGAGAAAGCAAAGCAGTTACCATGTGCTCATCGGTATCATGGGGATTGCATTGTACCATGGCTGGGAATTAGAAATACATGTCCTGTTTGTCGCTATGAGTTGCCTACAGATGATGCTGGGTATGAAAGGAGGAGGAACCGGAGAAATTCTCATAGTTTGTGATGGTAATTTATCTTCACATATGAATTTGAAGTTTTTTATTGAGCAGTAGGTTGTTTAAATTGAAGATGTTGCTGTGAGAAGGAGGTTATCTACATACTAGAAGATTATGAGATATCTTCTTTTTTATTTGTTTTGGTTACAGGAGAAGAATGTTTAATTACTGCATTGTTGTCCTCTTTTGATTTTTGATTTTTTTTTTTAAATTTTTGAATTCAAATAATGTTGAATGTATATATTTGTTGTGTTGTTGTTTCCTTTTTGGCTTGTGTAATTATATTTTCTGGAGCAAGTGTACAAATGTAATTTATGCCATTTTAAAGCACAATTTAGAGGTTGAAGATGGGGCTTTCTGTCATTGTTAATCGATCAAGTTGTGCACTCTTGACCTCTCTGAAGATGGCTAGTCATCTCTTACCTATTGAAGTGTACCAATTCATAGTCTTAACAGCATGTTTCTGTCTTATACATTTTTGTTTCTAGAGGAATCAAACCCTCCAATTAAAAAGGATACGCATGATGCATCTTACCTTTGCATTATTTCTGTGTTATCTGAATAGTTCGCATCATATGCGAGCCAGTTATTATGCTTCAATCTTGCTTAACATGACTATATATGTTTGTATCTACTACTAGATTTTCTGATGCTAAATTTTAGCCTCTTATTTTATTCTCTCACTTTGACTTCTGCAATTGTGTTTAGGTACACATAATAATCGTCCATTCATTATCTTATTTCCTTCACTAGTGCTACCGTTGAAGTTTTATCTTTTAGAAAAGCTTTAATTGGTTAGTTTGCAGCTGGTTCTGGAAGATGTTATTGGATCTATGCTAAGGGAGTGTTTTTGGGGTGCGATTTGGAAGATATTGTTTGATGTATGCCAATGAAGTCTCCTTTGTTTTTTGTTTATTAATGAGGTAGGGTTTTGTTGACTATAGGAGTATTAGGTTCAGTTGCTATTTCAAAGTGGGAACATACTTGCAAGAAATCTCCAGATATTAGTTGAATGTGCATAAAATACTTAATTTGGTAAAACCTTAATCTTTTTCTTGTCTGGTAGCGTAAATTTTCGTCAGCTTAGCTGTAGGGGGGAGCCCTTGTATTTAGAGCTAGTCAAATGCAACAACTTTAGGCACTTTTGGATTCTGATGTTAGAATACTGGGACCTGCAACTAGCTATCCTTGTTTGTGGATTTTCATATACCGTCATTTGGCCTTGCAGAAAGTAGTCGAGTTTCTGGATTTTCACTCGTTTATATCTATTATCTACATATTGTTTTTGTTTGTGGATATGAACACGTTACACGGTATTATGTAACTGTGAGCTGTAGGCTTCCATTGTTTTCCTATTTCAAAAGATTTTTGGGAAATGTTTTTGAGTTTTATCAAAAGTATAACAGGTTTTGAATGCAAACAGTGTTGAGGTATTGTCGACTTTACTAGTAATGTCTTGTCTTTTTAGGGCGTTTCTGTGAGATGTCATTAAAATGTGCATTCATTTATTGTAGTTAGTTAAAATCTCAAGGAGGCAAATGAAATTTTGTTTATATATTTTTAAAATTAAGAATTTTTATTAAATTTTATTTTATTTTATTTTTTGTCTTTTTAATAGTTTTCTAAACAAAATACGTCTCCAAAATGTATTTGAATTTCAAGAAGAAAAAAATCGTTTAGGCATTTATGTCTCAAACATGTGGATAACTAGTTCTTTTGTATTGAATCCCACTTGTGCTTTGAGGGTTTTGGTTTATATATATATATATTTTGAAGTATTACAATATTATTATTATTTTTTTTTGAAAGAGAATAATTCGAATCTTGCAACTTCGTGGTGTATGTGTGGAGGGTTTACTATTCGATCAACTTCATCATGTCGGTTTTTTGTTTATATATTAAGAGTAAATTACAACTTAAATGAATTGGATTGTGTCAGTACTCAGTACGTTAAAATCATAAAATTAGACCACAGACTTTATAGTTGTTTTTGTTCCTCAACACTCACATTTCACATCCAAAAAGAGATTACTTTTATACTTAGAATTCTTTTCTTAATTTTTATTTCACTTTTTTTTTTTTTGGGCGTCCAATCAAAGCAATATCACTGGTTGTTTGGTCAAACATTAAAAACGAAGAAAAACAACTTTGCTTCTTACACGTTATAACCTCTACAAAACAAGGAAAACAGATGTTTAATGGTAAAATGCTTAAAATTATATTTCCTTTTTTCAGGTTAAATTTCCTTCTTGAATAACAAGTTACCATTTCTTCACAGGAAAAAAAAAATGCATAATTATTAGTAGAGAAAGAGGAGTAGATGATGGATCTTACCATATTTGTCAATTTGATTTTTCTTTTAAAAAGAAATTTTATCAACCCCTTTAAACCAAAATTAAGTTTTGTGGTTTATAAATTCATTGAAAATGAAAAATTATTTTGTTATAATTGCAATTATATACGTGCGTTGTCTCATTTAATAAATCTGATTGAGATGGTGGTGATCAACCATGTAAAAGTCACGATTAAAATTGTAATAATTATAAAAGATTGTGACATTCTACAACTTTATTAATGAGAACTTAAAAAATATTTATAAAGTAGTATACATGGCAATACGTGCAAGTTAGGGACACGGAATCATTGAATTGAGATCAAATTTTATAATTGAATCATTCCACTTTCAATCATAAGTTCATAACTCATATACATAGTATTTGATAAATTTGTTTGCCACTACAAAATTCCGTGACTGGATTATTACCATAATACATTAAAACCATATATATACAACACTCACGTTAGTTTGGTTTGGAAAATAATATAATCAAATTATTAAGATTAAATTCATTCTATATTGGGATATGGTTACCTAATTACAATACCAATAGTCATTTTCAGGTGCGGGATCTTATATTTATAGATATCGTGTCATTAGCAAACTCTTAACATTATAACTTATAACTCAATTTTAGGGTTAATTCTGAAAATCAAGACTATTTTACATTACTTTAAATCTCTTACCTGATAAAAATTAAACAACTTCTATATTATTAATTTTAGATGGTTCAATTTTTGGTATTAACACATAGATTTTACATAGTCCAAGGATTTGTTGTCACGAATAAACCAAAATAATAATAATAAAAGTTGCTTAAAGCAGCTGCTACTGATCATTTACACAAATGGCAAACGACAATGTTTTGGGTAAAAGAATGAGATAGTGATTATTTTAGTGAACACCTACACGTGATCCTCTTCGTTTTTTACCAAAGTTAGATTAGAAATTAAGAGTTCTAAGTGCATTTTGTCAAAAAGCATTCATGATTTTTATGATGATGCTCTTTGATTTAGTAAGTATATGCATATGATCTACTATGAAATTAATGAAAAGTTTGATTTTTTTACAACGTCCTTAATTACCTCATTAATGTAACTTTAATTATCATGAAAACAATACTCATTATTTGACTTTTTGTGTTTTTAATCGTAAAACCAGGATTTTAATTCTTCTTATGTGTAACGTGTCGATCAAATATTGGTTTGATTAAAAGTAAAATTGTTTGTCATCATATCTCTTTAACACGAGTTATAAGAAGCATGTTTTTAAAATGATTTTAGCTGTCGACAATTATAAATTTAGGAATTTGATTTAATTCTAACCGAAGTTGATTCTACGTATATTTGGAATGATTTAAAGGTTTTTTTTTTTTTAATCAAGTTTTTGTTGATAAACATCTATTTCATGGGTGTCTTACCTGTACATAATTTTTGAAGTATATATGGCATTAGTGTTAGCTACTAGCATGTAGTTCTATAATTTTGAACGGATTAATTCGGGGTTTACGTGTGTGTATATATATATATATTCTTTTTGCCAAAAAGGGAAAATTACAATGAACTCCCTAAGGTTTAACCTTAAAAACCTAAATGGAAGAGTATGTGTTTTCAACACAACACAACACACCCCTATAAGGCTACAATAAACAATGCTATGTTAATAACTAAACACTTTTAAGGTTATTTTGGTCTTTTCCAATAGTTTATTATAAAATATTTTTTTTCAAAATTTTAGTAAATAAATAATAAAAATGCAGTTATCAAATAGGTCTCCATATGACTATATTTCAAGTATTTTGTGATTTTTTTTTCTTTCTTAAATAAAATGGTACCTAATTTTTATAGAAGTCATCCTACAGGAGGATGCCCTATTTATTATTATTAAGCTTAATGTTATTTATTTATTTATTTATTCTTATTACTTACATTTTTGTTTTCATTTAAACTATTTTAGATATTTTAAAAGTCAAAGTTAGTCAACTTAATAGAATTCTTTGGTTAAGTGTAGGGCATTTGTATATAATATCTAAACATTTTAAGCTAGGCGTCTAAAGGCGAAACCTCAGGGTGATCTAGTGTAATTTTCCCTAAAAAAAAAAAAAAAAAAAACAAAAAGAATCATGTACATAAAGTCATAAATGTGTTCATGGCCATGAAGCCATCAAGGACACCCACATAAATTAGAAGACCATCATATAAATTCTTCTTGCATACTTTAGTAGGAAAACCTGTCCTTTCACTCCTTCATAAAACTATATATCTCTTCATGCCGTCTCTTTCTCTGTTGTTCTGCTTGTCTTCTTCAACTGATTATCAAGCTATGGAGGTGGATGATTTGAAGGAACAACATCATCATGCAAACACAGTTCCAAATCTTCTTCCCACTTACAAAACACAATCCTCTTTTGATCCTCTTGAATTGGCAAACCCTTCACAAATTCAAGAATGGAACAGGTTCTTACCCAACAGCCGCCAGTTTCATGTTCCATTCAACGTCTTCTCTCCAGATGAAGAAAGAGATAACAGACTGAACATCATACATGAGAAGAGGATGAAAAGAGTGATATCAAACAGAGAATCAGCTAGAAGATCACGGATGCGGAAGAAGAAACTAATCGAAGAGCTTCAGTTCCAGGTTAACCAACTCCAAACTCTCAATCATCAGCTATCGGAAAAGGTTATCCGTTTGCTAGAGAGCAACCATCAGATCCTCCAAGAGAATACTCACCTCAAGGAGAAAGTTTCTTCCCTGCAAATACTTCTCACTGACCTTTTGTCACCTCTCAGAGGTCTGGATGAAGTCACCGGCAATGTGAATCGCCCACCGTCGTCCTCAACTCACTCTATCCATCCCCAGGTAAATTAAAAGATGGGATTGGAATGAGGAACACTGGAAAGATAGATACCCTTTGTCATTAAGAATGCTTGTATTCTGAAACTACTCTCATTTGCTGTATATAGTAATCCTTACAATACAATATGAATATATGATGCAAAATTGGAAACTTTTTATTATAACTCTTTCTCTCTGTTCTTTTTTTTTTTTTTTTTTTTTTTTTTTTTTTTTTTTTTAATAAACGATTCATTCAATAAGGCAAGGACTAAGGAAGATAAGGCAAGGACTAAGGAAGATAATCAAACAGATAAGTATCCATCATTCAATGCCCTTCTTCTAATTCACATGCAATGGTTCCAGCCAACACAATTCTATTGAAAGCATATATTCAAATACAATACCATATTTCACAGGAAGCAAGAAAATTGATTTTCAGCCACTCTTCTTAGGTGTGTGGTTTCCATTTGAGAAATTATTTGGGGTCTCTGTTGTAGAAGATGAAGTGCTGGAACTCTGGTCCACTAAAGCCTGCAATGGGTCTGCAAATGATCGAGTGAAGGGCAACCTAAACAAAGTTAGCCAAATAAATTTTAGTTCATCACACAGCATAAGAGATCCCCAAGTCATAAACACCTGTATGAATTTCAACCTACCTGCTTGACATTATAGTCTCACCATCTATTGTCGTCTTCTCGTCAAATATGTTGCCTGGAAGAACAAGAAATCCAAAATACAAATTTTACTAGTTTATCAACAAACAAATCAAAACATAAGGTCTAGACTTTATGGAACAACTGTTTAGTGTTTACCCCCATTAACATTATTCTTGGAGAAGTACTTTGACATCAACCGACGAGTGTAGTCGGCTTCATATTTTTCAAACTTCTCAACGTACTCCTTGCTTTCAAGAACCCTGACCAAATTGAAATACATCATAATATCATATCATCTCCAACACAGATCTGTCAGCTAGTAAAAGTCAGCCATGTTAAATTTAAAATAGAGTTGATAATTAACTGCACTGAACAATTTAGTCCATGGCTATAGCATGTGAATTATTCATGATGACATCATGTCAATCAAGAACTCAACTTTTCAAGAGATAACAAAATTACATGTATGTGGCTTATCAAACAAATATAGGACGCATTAAAATAGTGTTGACTTAATTCAGGTAGAGAATACAATGTAAGCATGAATTGGTTATTTGGTTATATGACGACTATAACACATACGCCCAAATGGCACATGTGGTATGTCTATTGAACACACTGATGTTGTGCAAGTGCAACAGAGAGTGTGGCAGAAAAAAATATCAAAAAAACTAAAGCATGTAGCTTGAAGAGAAATAAAAATAAAGTCGAGCAATATAACTAAGTCTACAAACATCCATCAAAAAACTAATGGACCAAAGGATCTGTACTAGTTTATGAGGTAAATATGTTGAGTTTTTCTAACAAAAAATTTCCCAAAAGAGTTACTTAACATGACATTTATGTGGACCTGCAATTACATATTTGTAAAATTAATATTAAAATGACAAATATAAATAAGAAAAGGACTAGGCTTAACATGACATGACATTGATATGTCCATGTCGATGAACAGAAAAAGTATGCCACAATGAGGGCTTTACTCCAGCATGACATGCTAGCAGTACTGCCATAACAAAACACATAGCTAGGAGTGGGCAAATATCGGCTAGGTCCAGTTCGGTTCATTTCGACTTCATAGCTTGGAAAACTTGGAAATTGAGAAATAAATCTACCTAATTAGTTGTGTACAATAAATAATATCAAATTACAAACTCAGTTTCTTTTTCATTATTCTACTGACCCAATCCACATATAAATTCCACAATATTAATATAAATAACCAAAAAAAAAAATTCATTTCAAAAGTAGCAGTAATTCCTTGCTTCATTACCAATTACAAATACGACTTGTTTTAGTTAAAAGGATTTCTAGAGGATGGTGTGATAATGCAACATCATTCAATCCAAATGATAATACAACAAAATCCCACACCCCACCATAATTGATCAACCATTTGACCACAAAAAACGAACAAAACACCCAAACCAAAAACAAAAAAAAAGTGAGGTAGTCTAGTAGGGGTGAGCATCAGAGCATCTAACAACGACAGAAAACAAGATTTATTTTACACAAACCTTGAATGGCGTTGATCTTCCATCAGAGGTGTCAAACTTTGAATATGGACAGCGAAAAAAGGACTGATTCAAGTGGTCAAAAAGGGTTCAGGTGAGGTGAAGTTGAGAGAGAGGGTACTTGTCAGTGGCTGGGTGCCGATTTTGCATTGATGGCAATGATATGAGTGAGAGTGATTTGTGGGTGTGTTGGATGGTGGTTGGGCTGATAAATATAGAACAAGAGAAGAGATGAGAGGGGCTAGGGTTTCAACTAGGTTTCTTTTCCTTATATAGGCAGGTTTTCAGGTTGGAAAATCCGATCCAACCCGAACCAAACCAAACTGAACCGAACGAACCAGGAAGCAAAAACAAAACTGAACTTGCAATTTCGGTTTGGTGCTTTCTATATGAATTTTTATTTGGTAAGACAGAAGGCACAAAAAAGAATAATAGTGGCTGTACGAATTTTTAGTTGGTAAGACAGAAGGTGCAAAAAAGAATAATAGTGGCTGAATTTTGGCTTAGAAATTAGTATACCGCAAAATTTCCAACCCATAAAACTGAATGCGCTCCTTTCCTATAAACATCTAATGAGAAACTTTTGCTCAAAAAGTTAAAAAAAAAACAACTAATGAGAAAATTAGGAAAGAACATGTATTTAATCACTTAATCCTGAGCATAACCCAACCTCTGTTACCTGTTTTTATGTATTTCTATGCTGACATGTACATGCCGGTGGATAACATTTTTAGCATTGACATAAATATCGTGGTTCAATTTATTCAAATGTAACTACTTGACACTTTATGTCCATGTTAACAAACTTATTGTTCAGTTTCCTGAGTGGGTTTGTAAAACAACACCAGTTGAATTACTCTTTCCTGGAAGTTGCGTTTATTTGTCACCAAATTTTATTTCTTTTGGACCCAAATATTATCTTTAGGATATATTAGGAGTGTTTGCTACATTTTTGCTCTTCACAGGCAATGCTCATAGGCTGCAGGTTATGTATAATTTCAAACTTATCCATTCTTCACACTTAATGGCTAATGTGGGTACCAAATTTTCTTCTCAATTATAAGTACAGATACACATATATTTTCATTGCATAGCTAAAACAACACAACATATATTTTCAAACAGGCTTGTATCTTACATGTCCATGACAAATTTTCAAATTGGCTGCAGAATTGTCCATAAAATTAAATTTTGTTCCTTATCATCTAACAAAAATGTTATGCGGAATTATAAAATTTGGTACGAGAAGACTTGAATGAATGTAAATAATACATTAACCGACTCAAATGTTTTCTGCTTTGCTTAAAATTTTCCAACTTAATTTTCAGAAAAAGATCCAAAAGCATATGATTAATTGCACTAAAAATAAAGTAATTGACAATATTTAATACGAGATGGAAATTGTGATGTCATCTGAAGACTTACATATGCAGAAGGAAACATTATATAACAATTAGATATATTTGTCTAAAAATAGAAAATACTTACTGAAAATGGCTGGGAACTACTTCAGCCTTCTTCTCGGAAACATCAAATACCCCGTTGTTGGTTGCAACATCTTCGACCTTACATGGAAAAATATTATCAAAAGATTCACTATATTAAACACAAAATTATACAATAGAGAGAGAAAGAGGACCTCACGCTTAGGTTGAATAGGGTGAGTGGCTGAGTTCTGAGAATCGGAGGTAGGCGAGGACAATGGCACACTTGCCATTTCCAGTTTCAAAATGTACAGACACCAACACAGCAGAAAATTCTTCTCTACACTTACATAAGCAAAAACAAGAAACGTGAAAATGATCAAACATCAGTCTTCGAATCAGGCTAAATAATAATAATTAAAAAAAGTATATTTGAATTCCATTTATAAGGAAGCCTAGAAAGAAGCTAAATAATGAGCTTTATCCACGAGAAAGTTGTCCTCTTCAGCTCTTTAAAAAATTCTCCCATTCTTTTCTTGCAAAATTACCCAAAAAATAGCAAATATGCCACAAAACCACTATACTTTTGCTTTCTTCCACACCCAAAAACTTCAATATTTTCAATAAGAAGAGAGACACCAGATGGTGACAAAGGGTTAAATTTGTGAAAAGAGAAAAAGATTTTATCATAGCAGCAAAGAGCTACAGGCTTAAAGAAAAGATTTTTTGATTTATTAACAAAAAAAAAAAAAAAAAAAAAAAACGATTTAAGGAAAGAAAAGAAACTCGATCTTACATTCTAGTTTGTTCATGCTATAGCGGTCTTAGTTAAAATACATTTTCACATTTCAGTACCAAAAGCATATTCATCATTTTTGTCGTTTTTAATAGTAACATTGAACATATATTAACTGTTTTTGATCCTTTTGATATTAAAAATATTCTTAAAAATGCATTGTAAAACAATATCTAACAGGCCTTAATTCTCTCACCCACAAATTATTACCGTGAACATCTCAACTCAAACCATCACATGTCTTCGATTCCGTTAATTATTGCTTAACAATAAAAATCATTCATCCACAGTTTCCAATGAATAATTTATACTGCTTTGAGACATAGAGATCATTAATTTTGGCAAATAAGATTTAGGATCATATGAGGTAATTCTTAACATAGAAAATTTAGTCACAGCAACCACAGACATACAATATTATCTTCACACTATTTCCACAACTCATGCTAAACAAATACTTAGCTTGTTTTCTGTTCTTGAAATATAATTCTATAAAAGCAAATTGAAAAACACATTTTATTTATCCTTCTGAAAAATCAAGATTAAGATACAAGAACAACTTCCTTTTTCAGTATTCAATAAAAATGTCAAAATCTGCATTTTAAGACGATTTCACGGTTTTTGAACAAACACCAAATCTACCTCCAACATTGATCACTTAAAAGAAGCTCATACGCAATTAAATTTAGTCTAGAATTATAATTAAAAAATACCATAAACACATGAAAAATAAAACATAAAAAATTCAAATTAAATGCATTAATAAAAAAACAAGCTTCAAGTACCTGACGGCTTTTTTGTCTTTCAAAAAAAAAAAAAAAGTACCTGACGGCTGACGGAGGCAGCGGCTGTACGGCGGTTGGAGAGTTTCCCGTCGATCGTCGTGATACTGCGTTTTAGATTTGGATGATCGAAGTCGTCAGATGGCGGACGGCGAGCGGCGTTGCTGGGTGGATCGGCGGCTCTGAACTTCTGGCTATGAGCGTATGGCTCCAAGTGCGTTACTGTCAGTCTCCGAGTGTAGTTGGGTCCACAGACCAATATTTAGATTAGGGCAATTAACAAAAAAGTCCCGGACGTGTTTCTTAATTCTAATTTGTAAGTAATTTGAGACTTTTTTGTGTTTTACAATCTAGTCCATATATTTTACATAACTACCAAATTAATCTCTATAACTGGCTGACGTTAGTCAAATTTAACGGATTTAAAGGTAAATTTGTATTTTTAATCATAAAGATTAATTGTTTGAAATATTTCCCTATAATAAATTAACACATGTCCATATATTTTTTTATTTTATAAATGTTCATTATTTTTTTTAGATCCATTAATTACAAAAAATAAAATTTAAATTTAAGAGGGTTTTTATTTATTTATTTATTTATTTTTTAACAATTTAGTCCTTATGTAATTGGAAAATATCAATTTTTTACTTTTCTTTATATTTTTCATCAAACCAGTTCTTATACAATATACAATTAGAAATAATTCATTTCAATTTTACTGTCAACAGATTAGGTTGACTTTAAAAATAGCTAGTCAGTCAATTAGAAATAGCTCATTAATTTATAGGTTCTGAATTATATTTGGAATGGTTATTGAGGAATTTAGTAGAATTGTACAATATTTTGGAATAGTTATAAAATCATACTTACCTAAAGTCAATTTCTAGATTAGGAATAATGTGTTGGAAATTTATTGTGATAAACTCATATTTTGAGAGCATTATTTGGGTATGATTAATTCCATGAAAATGGGAGATAAACGCATATTCGAATTTTCCTCTGTGAGAGTTTCGAAATGGTATACTCAAAATCACAAAATGATTAATGGGTGAATGAGAAATTAAGTCTCAAAGTGAACCTATTGTGTAGGGAATAAAGTGAATGGGTGATATGAGCTATCAACATGTGTGTGGCATAGAGGCTCTCTCTCACGTGCGTAGGGGGGGGGGGGGGGGGGTTGCAAATCATGGACCTCAAACCTTCGAATGACCTGCGTGCACGAATGTCGCTCCGATTGGACCGTGAGAGTACAGTTGACTTTTTGCCACTTCCCTAAGTCAACATTTTATTTGTTTGTAAAGAATAAGGAAAGCTATTAATTATTTAGATTATGATTTCTTACTTGATCATTAAGAATACAGAATCGGTTTTTAATTAGGAATGAATCTCTTTAAACGGAAGGTTATTCTCTAATTAATTTATTTTCCTTATCAGACTAAAAACGTGCTAATCAAGTATGTTCCAACTAAACCCTATTTTCGGTTGTCTATAAAACCTAAGCTTCTTTTCACAGAAAAATCATCCCGAAATTTACAGCAGCCGAACACTTTCTTTTCTTCTCTGTTCTTGGTGAGTTTGAGCTCGGTTTGAGTTCGCTAAAAGTGGTTTGTGCTTCGCACTTCCATTGGTTAATCTGTTGTATCCTGGGAGACGATCGCTACACACATACGGTGTGATATACGGCGAAATCTTCTTATGAACACCGTGTGAAACACGGGCCTCGGATTTCTAACGTTATTTCTGTGGTTGTTCATCTTCTGTTACTGCAGGTATTAAATGTGGGAATATGATTCAAGTTAATTAGTCTATGCAAAGTATCATAATTAACGTGTTCTAGTCTACCATGCCATAAATTGGAAGACTCAAGCAAATAAATTGAATCATTATCTTTATTGATAGTTCATTTAACAACAGATACATTGAGCTTAAAGATCCCTTCAGTTGCATATTCCCCTCAGCAAAACGGTATTGCAGAACGTAAAAATCGTACTTTGAAAGAGATGATGAATGCAATGCTGATAAGTTCTGGATTGCCTCAGAACATGTGGGGTGATGCTATATTGTCTAGCAATTACCTTTTAAACAAGTGTTAACCGCCAAAATTGGCGAAGGACCAAAGAAGAATTTTCCACCTCGACATAAGAAGGGTATAACAGTACGCAACCCGGACACCACGTCAGAGTGGACCCCGATTGATCCCAACACATACCTCCTTCAGCGGGGTCCACCCCGCCAAGCCTCTTAGCTCAACAAAGTGGCCGAGAGCCAAAAATACTCACTAGAACTCACAGCGAGATCAAACCCGGCTATAACCGAGCTTCCTATGGACCTCGCAACACCCCGATACAGATTCTTACGGACCCTGCAGCACCCCGACACGGAGTTCTACTGATCACCTTACTACAAAGCTAGATAGATATCCCCCTATTGCCATCAGTAGGATGCTTACTAGATGTAGGCAGCCCGCTAAAGCAGAGGAGCACCAGGAAGCAGGATCCTAACACCAAGAACTAAAAACTCCACAAAAGATCCAGTAAAACGTCGCCGTACAAAGGAGGTATACTCCTTCCCGCCAGATAGTCCTAATTTAAGCAGGACAGCACAGTAAGAATCCTACTAGGAAGGTAAGTGATTGACTCCTCCTAGGAAGGAAAGATTGGATTCAGCGCATTAAATCTCCGAGATTATCTCCTAAAGATAGAGGATCCTGCAAGCTGCCAAACCTTAATCCGAGATTGTAGGAGTGCATGGCAAACAAACAGGACCTCTATATATATAACAGCTAATTTGCCAAAGAGAGGAGAGATCGGACACACTACTTATCGACAGGCACAGATTCACCACCGCCATCATCACCCTCATTACCGACTAAAACTCTTATGTAACGAGATGATCTAAGAAATTCATGGTCGATGTATTCATGTATTAAAAAAGAGTGATCAATAAAACGAGTTCTTATTCGATTTCACGTATTCTTGATTATGCATGCATTGGCAGGGACCTAGTTGGTATCGAACTACTTGATACCCCTCCGGCCAGGATCATTCTCGATCTTGACCCTTTTAAAGTGGTTATTTGGATTATTGTCCTTTTAACGATTTTCGGATAACACTTTTGGCGCCGTCTGTGGGGATCAATCTTTTCCCAACCATTGTTTAGCAACAACTTACTTCCACCCAGAGATATTCAGAATGAGACTCCGATCCTCCCAGGGTCATCCCGAGCCATCAGGGCTCCAATCCCTTGCCTCCACTGAAAGAGCTCAGAGGCGGGGTAAGGGTATCAGGAGCGAGAATCCTCCACCAGTGCCCCCACTGGCTGCAGACCCTGTCCCTCAAAACCCCGCGGGGCAAGAGGTCAACCGAGATGTCTTAGAACAGCACGCCGCAGCCTACGTAGAAGCGATCCGGCTCCGGATGATGGCCCAGGGAATCCCATTTGAAGCAGCCGGGATCCAAGACGATGTCAGACCAAGCACTCGGGCTCCAGTCTTCGACCGATTGGGCCCCCCTCTCCCAGTCCGACAGGCGGATCTCAGACCTCGACTGGTAAAATCCGCGATTGAGGTTCCTCCCAGGAAGATTCAATCCCCACCAAGACCGCGGACCAAGGAGAGGGAATCCCGTCCCAATTCTGAAGAAAGTGCCAAATCTCGGAGGATTTCCAGGGAGAGGCATCAAAGAGTTAAGCGAAAGGAGGTAGTCATCGATTCAGAATCTTCGGATGATGAAGTTTCAGTAGCTCGATCCGGAACCAAGAAGTCTCAGCGTCTGGAGGACCAGATGACGAGGATGGCGAAGGAGTTGGAGTAGTTAAAGAAGGGAAAGCATCAGGGGATCCAAAAGAATCCTTTGGGCGAGATGAATGCACCGTTCTCCAAGAGAGTTAGGGAGGCAGGGCTACCCCCCAAATTCAGGATGCCTTCAGAAAAGTATTTTGGAACAGAAGACCCCGTCAGCCACCTGGAAAGCTTCGTACACCAGATGGAGGTTCAGAGTGCAACCAGGATAGCTATGTGCAGGATGTTTCCTTCAACTCTGACAGACTGTGCCAAGACATGGTTCAGAAAACTACCACCAGGTAGTGTTGATTCTTTCTCCAAACTTACCAAAGCTTTCTGTGCACAGTTTCAGGGAATCAAACCCCGTCCCAAGGATCCTATCCTACTGCAGTACGTAGTTCAAGGGCGAGGTGAAACTCTGAGATCTTATGTGGAGAAATTCCACAAAGAGGTCGTTCAGATGGGCGTGTTCAACGAGAAGGAGACCTTAGCCAATTTCAGGAGGAACTTGTGGGCGGGCAGGCTGTTCCGATCTTTTGCCAAGCATCCTCCTGAGACGTACCAGGAAGCCTACAATCGGGCTCTGGAACAGGTGGACATTGAGGAACAACTCCGGATAAAGATTGAACATGATGAAGCCCGATTAGCACCGCGCCCTAAAAGGGAAGCTCCGAAACCTGCTCCAGCTAGGAAGTTTCAGAATCAACCTCCAAACCGATCGACGTACAGGCCGCCTCCTATTCCTTCGTACCAAGAGAGGTACCCGGTCAGGAGGTCACCTCCTAGGGAGCTCCCCTTGAAGGATGTATCCAGAATAACGAGAGAGGAAGAAGGATATAACCATTATACCCCTCTCAATGCTTCACGGGAAACTATCTATCTCGCCATTCGAGACAAGGGTCTACTTAGAAAGACGGTTCCCATAAAAATCCCGGTAGACAGGAGGAATCAGTACAAGTATTGCGACTTCCATGAAGACGTGGGGCACAACACCTCCGAATGCTACAGTCTCCGCAATCAGATAGAAGCACTGGTAAGGGGAGGACTCCTAACCGAATTTTTACAACAGGTACGAGATAGCATTAAAGAAGGAAAGCAGGTTCAAAGTGGGATGCAGGAAGCAGCAGAAAGAAGGAGAGAGGGAGAGAAGGATTTAATGCAGCAGATCCAAGTGATCCACACAATCAGTGGAGGCCCCACTCTAGCAGGAACCTCCAACAATTCGAGGAAAAACTACGCAAGGAAGATCCCTAGACTCAACATTGAGCATGAGCTGTTAAAAGTCAATGGAGGACCCCGAGACTTATCTCGTTCCACCAAAATCGTCTTCACGGAGGAGGACGTTTACAATACGGTGCAGCCACATGATGATCCCATGGTCATTACGGTACAGATCGCTAACTGCTTAGTGCACCGCGTCTTGATCGATACGGGGAGCAGCGTGGATATTTTGTTCAAAGGAGCACATGAGCAGCTCAACTTGAAGAACTCTTGCTTCAAC
This sequence comes from Acer campestre, assembly GCA_954870605.1. NCBI lineage: Eukaryota > Viridiplantae > Streptophyta > Magnoliopsida > Sapindales > Sapindaceae > Acer > Acer campestre. The sequence goes on from OX940807.1 coordinate 12,778,824, forward strand.
AGCTGTACCTCTCTACTATACGGATTCACAGGGGACTCCGTAATACCGATGGGAACAAAGATACTACCAGTGATAGTGGGGGAGGCTCCTCTTCAACAGAACATAATGACGGAATTTATTGTAGTGGACACCCCGTCGGCATATAATGCGATCTTGGGAAGGCCTTTCCTGTCAGGGATTAGGGGAGTGCTGTCTATCTACCACAACATGTTGAAGTTTCTAGTAGGATCAGGAGTAGGAGAGGTAAGGGGAGACCAGCAGGCAGCCCGCAACTGCTATGCGGTGTTAACCAACCCCGCTGCGTTGGCTAAGCAATGCGCATCGGTGGCCAACTACCCGGGTCCAAGAACGGCAGAGCAGGATGTTCATGCTTTAGAGGAAGAGGAGATACCAGACATAGTCGTAGAGGAAACAGAAGAAGAAGAGCGTGGTTGGATCAGTGGGTGTCCATCAGAGCAGCTAGAGGAGGTCCAGATCCGGAGGGAGGACCCAACAAAGACAGTAAAAGTGGGAGAAGGTCTAGACCCAGAGGTGAAGAATAATTTGATAGAACTTCTCAGAGAGTACAACGACATCTTTGCTTGGAGTCATGATGAGATGCCCGGCATTCCCCTTGGCCTGGCTTCCCATAGGTTGGCAGTGGATGCCACCTTCAAGCCGGTAAAACAGAAAAGAAGACACTTCAACATAGAACGGAATGCCGCAGTCCAAGAAGAAGTTGACAAGCTCTTGAAGGCCGGATTCATCAGGGAATCCCGGTACCCTGAATGGATCGCTAACGTGGTCATGGTTACCAAATCCAACGGAAAGTGGCGGATGTGTGTGGACTACACCGATCTCAATCGGGCTTGTCCCAAAGATAGCTTCCCTCTACCAAAGATAGACCAGCTCATTGACTCCACTGCAGGAAATAAGCTCCTAAGTTTCATGGACGCTTTCTCGGGGTACAATCAAATCATGATGCACCCTTAAGATCAAGACAAGACTAGCTTCATCACTGGACAATGCCTCTACTGTTACAAGGTAATGCCATTCGGACTCAAAAATGCAGGTGCCACTTAACAGCGCATGGTGAATAAACTATTCAAGGAACAGATAGGGAGATCCATGGAGGTATACATAGATGACATGATCACTAAATCTCCAGAAGCAAGACAACATGCAGGGGACTTGCGCCAGACCTTCCAGATAATAAGGCAGAACCAGATGAGGCTGAACCCCGCTAAGTGCGCATTCGGGGTGGCAGCAGGTAAATTCTTGGGATTCATGGTGCATGAAAGGGGAATCGAGGCAAATCCTGAGAAGATCAGAGCCATTTTAGATCTCGAGTCTCCTACAAACCTCAAGCAGACGCAAGGATTAGCCGGGCGGATAGCGGCTTTAAACCGGTTCATATCCCGCTCCACAGACAAATGTCTCCCCTTTTTCAAAGTCATCAAGCAGGGGAAAAAGATGAAGTGGGACGAGCAGAGCGAGCAGGCTTTTCAAGCTCTAAAGGGATACCTGTCAAGCCCGCCGCTATTGGTAAAACCGATCCCGGGTGAAGAACTCCTACTCTACCTAGCAGTTTCTGAAGCAGCAACTAGCGGCGCCTTGGTGAAAGAATGCAGCGACGGGGTACAGAGGCCGATCTACTACGTGAGTCGGGCTCTTACAAAGTCCGAGAAGAATTATACCTTATTAGAGAAACTCGCCTACGCCTTAGTAACCACATCCAGAAAGCTCCGGCCTTATTTTCAAGCCCACACCATTGCGATAGTCACAGATCAGCCTTTGAGACAATTCCTCCAGAGACCGGATGTATCAGGAAGATTGGTTCTGTGGGCCCTAGAGCTCACACAGCTCGACATCAAGTACAAAGCGAGAACCACGATCAAGGCTCAAGCTCTGGCGGACTTCATAGTGGAGTTTGGCCCGATCCTGAACAAAGGTGTGTCAGCAGACCCAGACACGGATCATACCCTACTAGAATGGCCCGTAGATAGCAAGATGTGGATTCTTTACACGGAAGGAGCATCGAACCAGTCGGGATGCGGAGCCGGGGTCGTCCTGATTGACCCCGCGGGAATCGAAGTAAGTCATTGTTTCAGGTTTGAATTCAGAGCCACTAACAACGAAGCAGAATATGAGGCTCTGCTAGCAGGAATGAAAGTAGCAAGGGCTCTGGGGGCTGAGTACCTTCAGATTAAAAGTGATTCTCAACTAGTGGTCAATCAGGTGACGGGGTTGTACCAAGCAAAAGGTGATAACATGGTGGCCTATCTTGTCAAAGTGCAGGAAGCTATGAAGAAATTCAAGGGTGTGAAAATAGAGCAATTGCCTAGAGAGAAAAACCATCGCGCAGATGTGTTAGCCAAGATTGCCGCTGGAGAGGGACATGCTTTACCAAAAGGGGTACCCCTCCAACTGGTTCCTTTCTCCAGCATAGCAAAAGAGGCAGAAGTCCTTCCCGTAAGCCGCCCCCCATGTTGGATGGATCCAATAGCAGACTATCTCCAAAGCGACATTCTCCCAGCAGATCCGGATCAAGCCCGTCGGCTCAAGAGGACAGCCACCCGATACTGCTTGGTGGAAGGATACCTATACCGTAAGGGGAAATCTCTCCCTCTACTCAGGTGCCTCCATCCTGATGACGCGCATTGGGCGCTCAGTGAGGTGCATTCAGGGGATTGTGGTAACCACGTGTCAGGGGAAACGCTAGCTTACCAGGTAATTAGGATGGGCTACTACTGGCCGACTATACACTAAGATGCAAGGCAGTTCGCGCGATCCTGCGAGGCTTGTCAGAAAACAGCAAACCTCCATCATCTCCCACCAGAGAGGCTCTCCTCGATCAGCACTCCCTACCCCTTTGCCATCTGGGGGCTAGACTTGATCGGGCCACTTCCCACTGCACCCGACCAAGCCAAGCACGCAGTAGTGGCGATAGATTATTTTACTCGATGGGTAGAAGCCAAGGCTCTTACTCGGATAACTGAAGAAAAAACTACCAACTTTGTCAAGGAACACATTGTCTGCCGGTTTGGCACCCCGATGGCCATCATAACTGATTTGGGAAAGCAATTTGACAATGCCAACTTCAGGGAATTCTGTGAGGACCGAAAGATCAATCTCCGTTTTGCTTCGGTGGCTCACCCTCAAACCAACGGGCTGGTCGAAGCAACCAACAAGACCATTAAGAAGCTCCTGAAGAAAAAGCTCCAACAGAAGAAAGGACTATGGGTGGCAGAATTACCCAATGTACTCTGGGCCTACAGAATAACTAGGTGGACAGCAACCGGAGAAACCCCCTATTCCCTGGTATTTAGGGCTGAAGCAGTCTTGCCCATCGAACATAAGCTCATATCTTTCCGGGTTCAAAATTACAAACCAGAAGATAACGAGGCCAAGTTGAGAGCTAGCTTGGACCCGCTGGAAGAAAAACAAAGCAAGGTTGCAGAGAAGGTGGCCGTATACCAGAGCAAGATAGCCCGACACTTCAACAAGAAGGTGAGGGCCCGAAATTTCAAAGAGGGAGACTTGGTTCTCAGGAAGGTGACCCAGAATACTCGTAGGAGGTCTGACGGGGTCCTAGCCCCTAACTGGGAGGGTCCATACTTGATTAAGGCATCACTCCGGGGTGGTGCTTACAAGCTCAAAGACATGGAGGGTTACCCGGTGGATCATACATAGAATGCCGATCATCTTCGAAAATTCTATCCTTAGAAACTATGTTCTTATCTAGCGGGATACTCACGCCGAGTTCATGTTTGTACCGTTTGGGAAATTAAATAAAAGCGATTCTTTCTTCTTCTATATGATTCTCCTGTGTTCCAGTGCTTGATTGTCTCCTACGGGATTCTCCGATATCACCTACAGAATCATCATCACGGAAGTGCCTCAAGACCAGGAAATAGCCTAGGGGCGCTCCTGCTGCCTCGGTCGGGGAATACCCTCATCTGAGAAGCCTGGTGCTAAAGTGGCCTTAGTTGCCTACCAGGATAGCCTTGGTCGGGGAATACCCTCCTCCGAGAAGCCTGGTGCTAAAGTGGCCTTAGTTGCCTACCAGGACAGATTACAGTAAGAGTCGGGCTGCCTCAGGGTACCTGATTCCTTACTTCGCCTCGAGACCAGGAAATAGCCTTAGGGCGCTTCTGATGCCTTGGACTGGGTCAAGCCCGCCAAGAGGATCTCCATTGTTAAAGCGCCTCAAGACCAGGAAATAGCCTAAGGGCGCTCCTGCTGCCTCGGTCGGGGAATACCCTCCTCTGAGAAGCCTGGTGCTAAAGTGGCCTTAGTTGCCTACCAGGATAGCCTTGGTCGGGGAATACCCTCCTCCGAGAAGCCTGGTGCTAAAGTGGCCTTAGTTGCCTACCAGGACAGATTACAGTAAGAGTCGGGCTGCCTCAGGGTACCTGATTCCTTACTTCGCCTCGAGACCAGGAAATAGCCTCAGGGCGCTCTTGATGCCTTGGACTGGGTCAAGCCCGCCAAGAGGATCTCCATTGTTAAAGCGCCTCAAGACCAGGAAATAGCCTAAGGGCGCTCCTGCTGCCTCGGTAGGGGAATAACCTCCTCCGAGAAGCCTGGTACTAAAGTGACGTTAGTAGCCCACCAGGACAGTTCTACTATAACATCGGGATAACTCATCGAGATGCTTCGTCCTTTATTCCCCCACTTGCTACCCCGATAGAAGATCCACAGTAAGGGGGGAAAAAACTGGAGAGTTTATCAGAATCTAACCGTTACAAAACATCTTATCTTCCCGAAAGAGGACAGACAGTCAGAGGAAGATTTGTAAGTTTATCCTCAGCAAATTAAACGGTTCGAAAGTAGCAGGCTTCCTCGACTGACTGCTTTACATTTTATACTATTGGGAGTTCGATTAAAGGAAGATTTGATCTGACCCCGCTGATTTTTACGGTCACATAAGCGTCACATGTTTTATCTTTATTACCCATCGGGGTCCAGTCATCGTCCTTATTACTCATCGGGGTCCAGTCATCGTCCTTATTACTCATCGGGGTCCAAGTATTCAACAGGATTCCAAGTATCAACAAATTTATATGCAGTGAGAGTTTTCTAAGTACAAAAGTAAACAAGACACAGTATTCAGAAAAGCTGCTATATTTATAATCAGGGTGCCCAATTCCCCAGTCGGGCTACAAAAATTTTAATAAAGAAGGGAGGCCAGACTAGTTTTCTGTTTCCTCCTCTGGATGCTCTCCTTGGCCAGCCGCCCCTTCTCCCATAGGATCAGCAGCTGCATCATTGTGAACCACCTCTATTACAGCAGAAGACCCAGTCTGAGTCCCCTCAACCACAGGGACCTCGGATCTAGCTGGCCCTTCATCATCCTCCACGATGACCTCTCCAGTAGCAGACTCGGGATCCACCACTTGTTCTTCAATGGCAGGAGGATCTAGATCAGTTCCCTCCGTGCCATCTTGTTGGACTCCAGCAGCCACGACAGCTTCTTGACCCGGGTGAGCCATTTCCTGTGGAGGGGCCTCAGCCTCTTGATCCCCTCCAGCTAACTGGGCAGCCTTAGCCATAATTTGCTCCCGGTCCCAGTTTAAGGTTGCCCTGAGGTCGAAAGGAGGAGGCAAAGCTGTAGCTACCTCATAGCAGGCAGTGAAATAACCATCATCGAATGAGGGCCCCTGGTGGGCCTCCAAATCCTCTAAGGCATCCCGCAGAAGCTGGTTCTCATCTGACAGCAGCCTCTTCTCAGCTTTTATGCGATCCCTCTCCTCTCTGCGGCGCAAGGACTTGATGGTTTCTGTGTCTAAGCAACGCTCAAGGCGTCTGATAATCACCAAGCCCTCCTGTCGCGCTTCTTCTGATGCCCTAGCCTCCTGAAGTAAAGGGGCCACGTTTTGTTGGGTCTGGACTAGCTCCTGCTGAGTTTCCTCTAACCTCGCTTGGAGGCCGATATGAGCTTCTTTCAATGTCAGCAGCTATTTCTCCATATCCAAGGCAAACTTGAAACCCTGCAGAAAGAAAGAGAGTCAGTACCTGGCAGAAGGGAGAAATTAAGTAGCAAGAAGGGAGTAAAAGTTTACCTCAGCCAGAACCGAAACCCCCTTGGTGACCAAGATGTCTGTAGGAAGCTTGGCCATATCTGTCAAATCTCCACCGGGGCAGGTGGCCGCGAATCTAGACACCACGTCGTCAAAAGTAGCATCCCTCGACCCCGATCCAGAGGCCACACCAGCATCAAGAGTAGAAGTGTGGACAACTGCTTCCTCCACCGGAGTCCTCACAGGATCCACGGGAAGAGCTACGGCAGGAGGAGGAGCAGGAGAGGTTTTAGTGGTGGAGACGTTCTTTTTCTGGGCCGGCCTTTCAGAACTTCGGGCCCTAGCCGCCCTGGCCAGCAACGCCGGGATCCTCGAACGGGAGGGAGGAGTAGAAAGGTTGCGAGCTGGAGCCTTAGCTTTAGACCCTGATGGAGCAGGAGTAGATTCAGGAGGAGGGGTGGGGTTGGATCCTTCTCGGACGGACCCCGACCTAGTCCTGGCAGCCGAAGTAGGAGAAGGAATAAGGGAGGAACGAGATAGCAGGGTATTATCTTTACCCCCCGAAGAAGGGAGAGGCCCCGTGACCATCAGGGAAGCTGATACTGCCAGAAGAAAGGGTGTTCAGTAGGAATCAAAAGAAGGAATATAAACATTAAGAAATAGAGATGCAGGATGCGGTTAACTCACCTGGAGAGGCGGGGGAGATCCTCAGGTACCGTTCCAAGCGGGCTCCCTCAAAGGGATCCAAAGAGGGGAATTGCAGGTTGGTATACCCTCTCTTTAGGATCCTTGTTAAAATCTCTCGGGACTCAGGAGCCAAGGTCCCCTTCGCCCACTTGTCCCTCAAGGTAAACTGGGTAGGGACGGGGTACTCATACCCCCCAACAAGAGCAGTGCGCCCCCAATCGCCCTCGACCACCAGCCACTCCTCCTTCCAGGGCGCCGCATACTTCACATTCGCCCCTGGGACGACGAACTTCAAATCATTCGATGCCCTCAGGTAGAACTGACCCCGAGGTACCATGCTCGTAATGTTGAAGAGGAAGCGGAGCTCGTCCAAACCCGGTTCCCGCTCAATATGGTCTTTCTCGCACTGCTCCCTCCAGAGCACCAAGAACCCTGTCAGGTACTTCCAGAAGCCCGGAGAGAGTTGGAGAGGGGCCAATTCGAGCGCGACGAGAGCTCGACGAAGAGTGGGGTGCAGTGGAAGCCGGACTCCACACTCCAGAGCGGCTTTGTGGATCAGCAAGCGGTCTGGAGGCGGGGCGTACGCGACATAGCCTTGGGGAGGAAGGGAGAGAGTGATGTACTCCGGGATCTTGTACTCTTCCCGTAGTTGATTGAGCGTATCCATTGTACAAACAGAATCGGGAATAACCCGACTATCACGAAAGGCGACAAAGGAGCCCGATTGAACTTCGACCAGCGCGACGTCAGGTCCGTCACTTTCCTCATGGCCACCAGTCTGAAAGGCGCCCGCCTCATCACCAACCAGGACTGGGTCTTCAGGTTGATTATGAAAACCCAACCCAATTCGGGGGTTTCGGGTAAAGCGGCGTCGCTGAGCCTGCGGGGTTTTCTCAGCAGTTGCATCCCCATATCGACCCCGTTTTTTCCCCTCTGACGTCAGGGAGTCCGCTGCAGCCTCAATCGCCTCAGTATTGTAAGACTGGGGAGAGAAGGCGGGATCGGAATGAACGGGGTTCGCCGTTACTGGAGGGTTTTGTTCAGCAGCAATTTCTTGAGAAGTAGGGATTTGTGAAGGAGAAGCCATGGAAAGAAGAAGAAGAAGAAAAGAAGGTTTTCCAAAAGTTGGAAAGGAGAGAAAGAAGGTAGGACAACAGTTTTTGTTCTCGTTTGATTTTGAAAGTCTGAAAGCTCAAAGGTGAGAAGCGCCAGTAGAACCGGTCTATTTATAAAGAAAGAATGACGGTTACTTACTCGGAAACCGGAATCGATGACCAGAAGGATGGGTTGAGGCGTTCTCCGCATTAATCGCACCAAAACGGCTCTTTTTGAAAACGAGGAGCCCAATCAACAGTCGACACCCAATCAGTTATAACGGACAAAATAAGAATTTCCTTCTCCTAAGTGGAAACCCAGTCAGACAAGGAAAATAAGGGGATAAGGTAGAAAATCCTTCAAACAAACAAAAAGATCCTGACCCCGACCCCGACAAGGTATCAGTGTCCAAGTCAGGGGGGACTTCTGTTAACCGCCAAAATTGGCGAAGGACCAAAGAAGAATTTTCCACCTCGACATAAGAAGGGTATAACAGTACGCAACCCGGACACCACGTCAGAGTGGACCCCGATTGATCCCAACACATACCTCCTTCAGCGGGTTCCACCCCGCCAAGCCTCTTAGCTCAACAAAGTGGCCGAGAGCCAAAAATACTCACTAGAACTCACAGCGAGATCAAACCCGGCTATAACCGAGCTTCCTATGGACCTCGCAACACCCCGATACAGCTTCTTACGGACCCTGCAGCACCCCGACACGGAGTTCTACTGATCACCTTACTACAAAGCTAGATAGATATCCCCCTATTGCCGTCAGTAGGATGCTTACTAGATGTAGGCAGCCCGCTAAAGCAGAGGAGCACCAGGAAGCAGGATCCTAACACCAAGAACTAAAAACTCCACAAAAGATCCAGTAAAACGTCGCCGTACAAATGAGGTATACTCCTTCCCGCCAGATAGTCCTAATTTAAGCAGGACAGCACAGTAAGAATCCTACTATGAAGGTAAGTGATTGACTCCTCCTAGGAAGGAAAGATTGGATTCAGCGCATTAAATCTCCGAGATTATCTCCTAAAGATAGAGGATCCTGCAAGCTGCCAAACCCTAATCCGAGATTGTAGGAGTGCATGGCAAGCAAACAGGACCTCTATATATATAACAGCTAATTTGCCAAAGAGAGGAGAGATCGGACACACTACTTATCGACAGGCACAGATTCACCACCGCCATCATCACCCTCATTACCGACTAAAACTCTTATGTAACGAGATGATCTAAGAAATTCATGGTCGATGTATTCATGTATTAAAAAAGAGTGATCAATAAAACGAGTTCTTATTCGATTTCACGTATTCTTGATTATGCATGCATTGGCAGGGACCTAGTTGGTATCGAACTACTTGATACCCCTCCGGCCAGGATCATTCTCGATCTTGACCCTTTTAAAATGGTTATTTGGATTATTGTCCTTTTAACGATTTTCGGATAACAACAAGGTACCCCGAAAGAAAGAAGACAAGACCCTATATGAACTATGGAAAGGAAGAAAGCCTTCAAATAAATTCTTACGAATGTGGGGGTGTCTTGCCAAAGTGGCCGTACCTATAGCTAAGAAGGTGAAAATAGGTCTGAAAACTATTGACTGCATTTTCATTGGACATGCACAAAAATGTAGTGCTCATCAATTCTTAGTTTATAAATCTGACATACCAGATATACACAAAAACACGATAATGGAATCTAGAAATGCAACGTTCTTTGAACATGTATTTCCATGTAAATCCTATGATGAAGCAAGTTCCTCAAAATGAACACATGCTGATAGTTGTCAGGACCAAGAACAAGAAAAAGAAGTAGAGGATGAACCTAGATGTAGCAAAAGAGCAAAGACGGAAACGTCTTTTGGTCCAGATTTTATGACCTATTTGCTAGAAAGTGAACCTCGAACTTTCAAAGAAGCGGTAAGCTCTTTAGAAGGACTCTTGTGGAAAGAGGCTATTAAGAGCGAAATTGATTCCATCCTTCAAAATCATACTTGGGAATTAGTGGATCTTCCTCCGGGATGTAAACCGCTAGGATCCAAATGGATTTCAAGAGAAAGATGAAAGCAAATGGATCAATTGATATAAGACCAGACTTGTAATTAAAGGTTACAATCAACGAGAAGCCCTAGACTACTTTGATACATATTCTCCTGTGACGAGAATAACCTCCATTAGATGATACTTGCAATCGCAGCTTTGTAAAATCTTGAAGTACATCAAATGGATATGAAAACGGCTTTCTTAAATGGAGATCTAGATGAAGAAATTTACATGGAACAACCTGAGGGTTTTTCTGCTCCAGGACAAGGAAAAAAAGTCTATAAATTGGTGAAGTCTTTATATGGTTTAAAGCAAGCACCAAAACAATGGCATGAGAAATTTGACAATGTTATGATGTCAAATGGATTTAAAATCAACGAATGTGACAAATGTGTTTATGTAAGGACACAGAAAATGACTATGTCATTGTCTGCCTTTACGTTGATGGCATGCTCATTGTGGGTAGTGATGATAAAATGATCAAATCTACCAAAGATATGTTGAAATCAAGATTTGATATGAAAGATATGGGACCAGCTGATGTAATGTTGAGAATGAAAATCTCAAGGACATCTAACGGACTCATACTAAGTCAATCACATTATGTTGACATGATTCTTGAGAAATTCAACAAAAATGATTTTGAAATTTCCAGAACACTAGTAGATACAAATCTACACATATCCAAGAATAAGGGTGAGAGCGTCTCTCAACTAGAATATTCTCGAGTGATAGGAAGTCTGATGTACTTAACAAGTTGTACAAGACCAGACATAGCTAATGCAGTCAGTAAATTAAGTAGATACACGAGTAATCCAGAAACCGATCACTGGAAAGGAATAGTAAGAGTACTGAAGTACTTACGATTCACTCGTAATCATGGACTGCATTATACCAGATATTCTGCTGTCCTAAAAGGATACACTGATGCTAACTGGATATCTGATATGAAAGATTCAAAATCCACTAGTGGGTATGTGTTCACACTAGGAGGTGCGACGGTATCCTGGAAATACTCCAAACAAACATGTATAGCCAGATCCACCATGGAATCTGAGTTTATAGCATTAGATAAATGTGGTGAGGAGGCTGAATGGCTACGCCAATTCTTAGAGGATATTCCAAGATGGCCGAAGCCTGTGCCGATGATTTGCATCCACTGTGATAGTCAATCAGCAATAGGAAGAGCATATAGCAACATGTATAATGGGAAGTCTAGACATATACGTTGAAGACATAATACCATTAGATAACTAATCTCAACCGGGGTTATCACTATTGACTATGTAAGGTCAAAAGATAATATTGCGGATCCGCTAACCAAAGGGTTAAACAGAGAATTAGTCGAGACATCATCGAGAGGAATGGGACTAAAGCTCATGAGATAAAAAGTCGATACAATGGACACCCAACCTAGTTGACTGAAGATCCCAAGATTTAGGTTCAATGGGACAACCAAGTTGTAAGACTTCGTTGGATCACTGTGGGGGTTACCCTCAAGTCCATTCCTATGATGAAACAGTGATGCTCGTAGGGAAAAGGTTAAACCATGTTTTTAATGATTCTTATGCGTCGAAATTCCAAGCTATGGAAATCCGAGCAGAGTAATACGAGTCACTCTTAATCTAAGAAATCACCTATGTGAGAGAGAAGTGGGGCTGCTTCTAAAAAAGAATAGTGAAGGGCTATATTCTCCAGTGATTCTCACAGAACTATGCGCATGTTCATGGCCAAAACGAACATAACAATGAGAACCAAATTGGGTCTGGAAGATGCCTGTGTGAGGTATGTTATCGTTTGCATTAACGGCAGAGCAGTTCAAGGATATCACATCTACTAATCAGCAAGTAAAGTAAGCATACCTTTACAAGGGAAGGTTTAAAGGGTAACACCTACCTATCCTATGCAGGTTTCGACTGTTGAACTTACCAAACTTCATCTCTCGTCTCCTAGGTCAATTTCATTCATGTGGGGGATTGTTGGAAATTTTTTGTGATAAACTCATATTTTGAGAGCATTATTTGGGTATGATTAATTCCATGAAAATGGGAGATAAACGCATATTCAAATTCTCCTCCGTGAGAGCTTTGAAATGGTATACTCAAAATCACAAAATGATTAATGTGTGAATGAGAAATTGAGTCTTAAAGTGAACCTATTATGTAGGGAATAAAGTGAATCCCACATTGCTTAGGGAAATCATTTATATGTATTATATAAGTGAATGGGTGATATGAGCTATCAACATGTGTGGCATAAAGGCTCTCTCTCGCGCGCGCAGGGGGGGCGGGGGGTGCAAATCATGGACCTCGAACCTTCGAATGCACGACTAAAGCATATTCGAATTCTCCTCCGTGAGAGCTTCGAAATGGTATACTCAAAATCACAAAATGATTAATGGGTGAATTAGAAATTGAGTCTCAAAGTGAACCCATTGTGTAGGGAATAAAGTGAATGGGTGATATGAGCTATCAACATGTGTGGCATAGAGGCTCTCTCTCGCTTGTGCAGGGGGGGGGGGGGGGTGGTGCAAATCATGGACCTCGAACCTTCGAATGCACGACTAACGCATATTCGAATTCTCCTCCTTGAGAGCTTCGAAATGGTATACTCAAAATCACAGAATGATTAATGGGTGAATGAAAAATTAAGTCTCAAAGTGAACCCATTGTGTAGGGAATAAAGTGAATGGGTGATATGAGCTATCAACATGTGTGGTATAGAGGCTCTCTCTCATGCGCGCAGGGGGGGGGGGGGGGTTGCAAATCATGGACCTCGAACCTTCGAATGACCTGCGTGCACGAATGTCGCTCCGATTGGACCATGAGAGTACAGTTGACTTTTTGCCACTTCCCTAAGTCAACCTTTTTTGTTTGTTTGTAAAGATTAAGGAAAGCTATTAATTGTTTGGATTATGATTTCTTACTTGATCACTAAGAATACATAATTAGTTTTTAATTATGAATGAATATCTTTAAACGGAAGATTATTCTCTAATTAATTTATTTTCCTTATCAGGCTAAAAATGTGCTAATCAAGTATGTTCCAACTAAACCATAGTTTCGGTTGTCTATAAAACCTAAGCTTCTTTTCACAGAAAAATCATCCCGAAATTTACAGTAGCCAAACACTTTCTTTTCTTCTCTGTTCTTGGTGAGTTTGAGCTCGGTTTGAGTTCGCTGAGAGTGGTTTGTGCTTTGCACTTCCATTGGTTAATCCGTTGTATCCTGGGAGACGATCGCTACACACATACGGTGTGATATACGGCGAAATCTTCTTAAGGACACCGTGTGAAACACGAGCCTCGGATTTCTAACGTTATTTATGTGGTTGTTCATCTTCTGTTACTGCAGGTTCTATTACCAGATTGTGTTTTCGGAAATCAAAACAATATAATGTTCATAGCTAGCTACATAAAATGAAATATTCTCATTTTTCCGTTGTAGATGTTATATTACTAAACTAGACTAATTCGTATGCATACAATCATTTAATATTACTATTTCATATGAACCTAGCCGGATATATTGCTATTTGCATCTATAACATATGAATTTAGATTTTCTGTTGATCTGATCTTTTTGTTCAACAAATGTGTGGTTAAGATGTGATTGGTTTGAATTGAGATCCCATACCCATCTTTTTTTGTTCATCTTTCAAGCATCCGTTGACATGTAGCAAACAAGCAAAAGAATGGTTGAGATCCATTTACTTTATTTTTTTCTCTCTTTCTCCTGATTTCTTTTCCTTTCCCTTAAATTTTTTTTTTTCCTTTCTTTCTCCTTATTGATCCGTTTCCTTTATATATTGAAAGTTCACAAATACAACGGGTGTGTTAACAAATATTAATCTAGAGGGGGGGGATTGTGAATAGATTTTAACTAATTTTCACCCAATTTTCATTTAAGGTCAATATTACGAAAATGCCTCTAATAGTCAATATAAAAACAACAAGTGTAATATGGTGCGGAAATTAAATGACACTTGATGTATACGTGGAAAACCCAACCACTGGGAAAAAACCACGGGCTGTATAGAGCGCCACACTCGAACCTCGAAATCCACTAATTGAAATGGAGTTTACAACCTATGTAGACCTCGTCTAACACTCCGGTCTATAACCCCCCACTTCTACCCTGCGGGCCTTTAAAAGTGGCTCTAGTCCATTTTGCTTGTAGCCTAAGCAACCTTAACCAACAAGACTTAAATTCTCAATGAAGAGATTATACAACCTATGTGTGAATATATAAAAATACTCAAACAAGCAATAAGAGCTAGGCAACCCTATATGCTTATCTAGGATGATAATATGTCAATAAAAACAATCCTAGATATCAATAGCAAAATAACATGTCAAATAGCTTAGCTAACAATAGATTATAAAAACCTAGATAGCTATCACAATACAACACTCAGTCATGTCATCACAAACAATCTCTATTTTGAATATAAGATACTAATCTAAGATCATTCAAATAATAAAAGAGATTCCTTGATAAATAAAACACTAAATATCAATGGATAAAAGTGAAGAACATACCAAGGGAAGTGTGATGACCAATACCCACTCAAATAAGCAAACTAACTATGCTAGAAGATGCTTAGATGATCTTTGATGCATATGTGTATGATTTGAGTGTATAAAAATGAGTTCTTGATTTGATTTTCTCTCAAAAAACTCTCTTTTAAGTTTAGGGTTCTTTTGAGTCAGAGAACTAAGTTAGAGAAATGAGAAAGTATGATATTTATAGATAACAAGAACAGGGCATGTGAAAAGACAAGTTTGCCCTTGAAATCACCGATCGGCGGTTTCATTCTACGATCGTGGCCGCAGAATTGAACCGCCGAATTGAACCTGAGAAGCAGGGGATCATTCGGCAACCAGATTCGGTGGTCAACGAAACCACCGATCAAAACCCAAAAAGAAACCGACCTAAAATATCTAATTCGGCGGTTTCAAAACCGCCGATTAAACCGCCGAATATAGACCGAGAATAATAAATGCATCAGGTCTATTCGGTGGTTTCGGACGGCTTGGCCGCCGATCGTAACCGCAGATCCAATCCAGAGCTCTCTGGAAACAAACGACGGTTTCCATTCGGCGGTCGTGGCCGCCGATTAAACCGCCGTTTCACCACTGAAGGTGAAACCAAAGGAGAAGCCAAGGGCATTCTCCGAAGGCGATCTTCGCGTAAAACCAAGTACATAATCGTGCAAGCGCGGACGTTTCTGAACATATTCAGAAAACAAATTACAAGACACTAAAACACACACCAAGAAATAACAAGCAAAGTGCTAGTGTGAAAAGTTACATTTGAAGAGAATGCACACAAAAGTAAAGCAAACATATGCAAACATTACAAGTGAGTGTGTGCAACTAAATCTCTTCAATAAGAAAATAAGCACATAAGATATACCTTTTGAGTGCTTGGAACCTTGAGGTCTTGAGAAGGGCCATTGAGCATGATTACCTATCACCTAAGCTACCATTTACAAACAACCCCAATATGTGGTTTGCTCACGAAATAAGTGATAGCACTTTTGCAAGTGTCAAATTAACCACACTTAGCTTACACTAATCGATGAGAATTGTATAATGACAAGCGGGATCGTTCCTCAAGGAAAGGGAGGATATTTGGTTATATCTAAGATATATACACTAACATAACTATGGACGGAAAATTAAAATTCATTTTTGGTTTGAAAGATTGTTTTAAAATTAAACTAAATCAAGCAATAATTAAATAGCAAGAACTCAAGATGATATGTGTGAAGTTATAGGAATGGATATTGGGGAATTAAATTGCTAACTAAAAGATATTCCAATTTCAATGAATCAATCCAATTAAGCACTTTAATCCATCTCTTGGTTTGTTCTTTAATTGATTTATCTTTTTACATGCAAATCCCATTTTGACTTGAGTAAACCCTACCACAAGTCTTCATAGGCACAATATGGAGTTCCTACCCAAGTGAACCTCACTATGAGTATTTACTCAAACAAGTTCTAAGAACAATTTTAAAGTCTATTACCATATAAACATTTAAGCATAGATATTCAATTTCATAAATGCTCAAAGTTGAAGAATGAGTTGAAAACCATTCAAACTCTAAACCACAACTTTCATATGTGAACCAATTTACAATAAGTTAAATTGAACCTCAATATTAACTAATTAAGTAAATGGCAACTTCAAGGCAATGAAATAGAATATACCAAGAGAGGATTTAATAAAGATATGACTAATTCAAATACATGGAATAGTCTAATTAGTCAACTCATCAATTCCCCAATATGTGGGCTTAGTTACACATACTAGAAAAATAATAAAAGAGAGAAAGAATGTAGAAAGGACCCATCAAAAGCCTTCAATAGTCCCTTTTTTTCTTTTCCTTGTACTTGAGATCCCTCTTCTCTCTTCAATTAATTCCTAAGATGTGGATGGATGATGTAGTGTTTGATTAAAGTAAGGGTTTTGGTTTATGTAAGGTTAGGTAGTGATTAAGGGTTTCAAGAATGGTGGATGAGTGGGGTGGTGAAAAATAATAAAAGATGATCAAAGTTTAGTATTTATATGGGATCACAAATGCTAGGGTTGGAATCCCGAAAATGGTGATGTGGCACTTGATCGGCGGTTTCAAACGGCGGTCAGGCCGCAGAATGAAACCGCCGATTGGCTTGTGGCTTCTCGGGAATGAACGGCGGTTTGGTTCTGCGGTTTTGAAGTGTGGCCGTCGTTTTGGGCCGAGAGCTCTGCAGTTTTTTTTTCTGCGGTCAGGCCGCAGAACTGAACCGTCGATTTCTTCTTTTCTTGGCGAATGACCATTTTGCCCCCCGAAAGCACTCCTCTTGACGCATAAAGCCCAAAATCACCGATTTTCCTCCTTGATCAGTCCTGAATCCCAAAAGTGCCTGTACAAGCAAAATCGAGCCATAAATCCATGAGTTTAATTGGAATCCGAACATAAGTATAGGAAATAAGGGGTGCATTCTTATGTATGTAATGGCTCGATCAATAAGCCAATCAAAAACCGGGAATCCTTACATATATATTTTTTTCGTTTCTTTCTACTGATTGATTTTAGCATCTCTTTCCTTCAAATCCAAATCCATTTCCAATACTTCTTGTTTTAATATTTATTAGACATTATTTCTACATCTAAAAATTGAAAAGTGCCCTGCCATTTTAGCGTCTCTTTCCTTCAAATCCAAATCCATTTCCAATACTTCTTGTTTTAATATTTATTAGACATTATTTCTACATCTAAAAACTGAAAAGTGCCCTACCAATCTCAATAAAATTTACATCTAAAAAATTGGTTTTGGGCAATAAAATGTCGCCACACCTCAACTTCTATCAAGGATGATCATCAACAACTTTTATGTTTGATAAAAAAAAAAAAAAACTTTAGTCATGTATACAAAACAATTGTAATGTTGCATTCTTACAACTCTGAATAAAATAATACTAAAAATCATTTCAATAAAGAAGAGTTATTTGAAGTCTGAGAATATTGAAATGCAGATGTGAAATTCTGCATATTTTTGACTAGTCTCTTTAGTGACACTCACAATAGGATGAGGTCGGAGAGTAGCACAATAGTGAGTAAAGTTCGTTCCCACAGGGATTGAGTGATCGATTACCGAAATTGACTACCTATTTGCTATTCAAACAAATTATAATGAGGGTTTTCAAAATAAGCAAATTAAACTAAATTAATTAAAGGATTAATGCTAATGCAATAAAGAAATAACACGACAATAAACTCGAATGTGATAATGGAGAGAAATATGCTAGGACTTGACTACACCCCACCTTATATTGACTTCCGTTCTAGACTCAATTATTCACCCAAAACATGCTCATGCAATTCATATACTTATGCACCCTAATATTAACCTACAATCTTGGTCAAGCAGAATAGGTTACACCCAAAACATACCCAACCTTATCTTTCGATTACTCGGAATGTATGAATGAGTTCATTAAGGATTATGGCGCACTAACGAATCCTATACGGTAGCCTAAGTATGTCTACTTTTCTAGACATGCATAGATGGCATTTTATCGAATATGTGGAGTGCGTCTCCGGTCAGTACATATCACACCACTAAAATTCATTCAAAAGGAGGATCAATCAATTGAAAGCTTTAAGCACACTAAAATACCCATACAAACCACACTTGCACAAAATGGATAAAAACAAAGGTCAATACATAAATATATAGTTATAGGTGGGGTTTTATCAAATCCTAGTAATAAATGTTTAGCTTATATTATAAATAGTAGCCATACAATAAATATGAAATAATGAGTACATGGCTATAATAAAGAATAAAAAAGAAAGAGTTTAGAGAAAACTATATGGAGAGCTTCCTCTTCTTCTTTGAATCTTCTTCTCTTTCTATCATTCTTCAACTCTCTTTTGCCCAAAAGATGGAATGGTGGTGGATGTGGTAAATGGAAATGGTAGATGTGTTTGGATTTTAGGGAGTGGTGGAATCTTGGTAGGCTTCCAAGGATAGAGATGGTGTTGTAAGAGGAAAATGAGTAAAAGTGAAGTTTTGGTGTAATTTGGGAGAGAGAGAGTTGGTTCCTTTTGAAAATACCAAAGAGAGGTATTTATATGGGAGCCAAAAATAGGGTAAAAGGGGCAAAATTCCTTCTGGAAGACAAGGAGGCGGACTGCTGCTGTTGGCCTTTCCGCGGCCACCAACTGTGGGGCAAATCGCGGCACTTCAACCGCGGCACTCTGATGAGGTCTCTGTCGCTCTACCGTTGACCGTGGCGCTAACTGCGGCACTTCGACCGTGGCGCTAACCGCGACACTTTGATAAGGTCTCTGTCACTACCACCAACCGTGGCGCCAACCGCAGTGCTTTGATGCCAAAACTCCAATCTTTTCAAAATTGCACATTGAGCCCGCAGATCTTCCCTTTAAAACCAAAACACCCCTGCTATCAAAATTATCCTACAAAAACCTCAAACAAGCCATTAAACACTCGGTTTTTTTCAAGAACTGAACTCACCGAAATGGGGCTACACTTTATGTAGAAGTGAAGCAATCAATGTTGTTGAAGCAATGCTTGAAAATTTGGTTGTTGAGATTGCTCATAAGGAGTATTTGCCATTGTATTGGATGCACTACAACTTTGCAATTGTTGTTGGAACTGTGAAAGCGCATGTGATAAATAATTATTAAGTAACAAAAATAAGATGTAAATTTAATTAAATTTGAAGGAAATAAGATATTGAAAAATACTTACAGAATAAGGATTATAAACTGTTGATTGATATTGAATATCACCAACCATATGAGATAATTGGCTTTGTGGCTATACAAAAAGTAATATGTAATAATAAAAAACCCATCAATATAAATTAACAAATATTGAGTAAATTAAAAATGCTTTACCTTATGTGTTGGAGAGTGTGATGGAGGATAAGGAAAATCAACAACCATAAGAGACAATTGACTTGGTGGTTGTATAAAAAGTAGTATTCAAGATTATAAATTTATCAAATGAAGTAGCTGATATTAAGCAAATTAAAAATGATTTACCTGTTTAGATGCTTGAAAGTGTGGAAGAGGATTTGATAACTTCTTTCTCTTGGCTAAAGCTTTTTCTAAACTGCTTTTAATTCTACATCTTCCTTTTGATGTTTACTTCTTCTTTAACCCTTTCGCTTTCAGCAAATTGGAATCTTGAGTATGATTCACTTCATTATTGAGATCTTGAGGTTCACGGTCTTTCTCATTAATATTTCCTTCATAAAATATTTTCAACTAATTTTGCCAAGTTGTTTGCATGCTCATTTGCTACATTATAAGCTTTTTCACTTTCAGAAGCCCTACTTGATATCCTAGTAAATACAGAACACAAGGATCTGTACCGACATGTCTGCTGTAACTTAGGGTTTGCCTTAATACTATGTCCATGCATGTCTTGCACAGATTCAACTCGAGCTTGTTTTGTCCACCTTTTAAAGATATAACTGATAGAAATTTCTTTGATGCTCATTCGTTCTCTGAGAACTATGATGACATGACTACATAAGACTCCCTTAATCTCAAACATCCTTTAGCTGCAAGATAAAGAATAGTCACTTTCTCATATTACTTGTCGCTTCTTCGAACTGATTTTTGTATCAACCGTGTAAAACAACTTCCCATCATCCTCAACACAATTAGTTATAACCAATTCAATAGCTTCTACAAACTATTCTTGGAATTCTTCAAAGATTGATATTAACCGAAAATTGTCACTGGGGTGAATTTTCAATTAACAACTTTAATGACTGAAATCGGGTAGATCTCAGTCGAAGGGATATCAAGTAGTTCGATATCTATATACTCTCAGTAAAACAAGTTAAAACGATGATAATGGTGAATCAAAAATTAAAGTAGCGATAGGATTATATATAACTCTTTTTATTGATTGTTCCCATATAATAAGAGTACAATGGAGATTTTATATGGCTATGGTGATAGGGTTAAAAACTCAGTTGGTGATGGCGATGGAGCTCTCGTGCATGTCCATAAGTGGAAAAAACATGAAGTAGGGTTCATGACTCGAAATTGCCCTACCATTTTTGTACGATAGCATGTTGTATATATAGTCCCAATGCATGCTGAGCACTCCTCTAAATTCGGTCTAGTGACCTAGAGATTTTCGAGACGTTCCATGGTGATAAGTGAAAAGATTGTTCGATTGATTCTAGAAATCAAGCGATCCCTTATTTGGCGAAATCTGATAGTGTTGACTTGTCTTTCAAATAGAACTCCCGCGTGGCAGAAAAGGATCAACTTCCTTGTTTATAAAAATGCTGTTGTCTCCCTGTCTTTCATTGTAACTTGATCTTGGCATGCTTGCTGTTTACCTCGATACTTAGTAGTCCGCTAATTTGCTACTTACTACTTGGTCGGCCTGTTCTAGAAGGAATCGGGATACATATGCATCTCGTTTTCTACTTGATTATTATACTCAGTATAAATGTATCGGGGTATCGGGATACCGGGATGCTGGATGGTAGTGGGGTACTAGAATCTTGCAGTAGCAAAGTCCCTGGAACTTGGCTTCTTTGTTTTCTCGGTACCTTTTGAGTCTAGGAACCCTTGAATCTGATCTGGATTGGTAGGAGGTCGTACCCGGTCAGTTTTAAAGGTGGGGTACCGGGATGCTCTTCTATGATGTCTTTTTAACTCGGTTATTCCCTAATGTTTGATGGAAAACTCTTCTTTGAACCCTTGTCATTTTTTGCGGTTAACAATTGCCTTTGTGTAAACTTCTCTTACTTGAGACAACATTTTACAAGGAATTTTCAAACTCACCATCTTATAACACAAATCATATTCTGCCTCCAACTCCCTATATTGTTTGTCATTAACTAATCTCTCAAAATGCATAAAAAAATTTACCACATTAATACCATAATTCAAATAATCTTTCAAACTAGCATTGAAGCTTTCACTAAGTTGCGTGCTCCTCATTCCAGTTGACCATGCTCTTCTGACATATTTATATTATCATGCACATTACATTGATCAATCATTTGACTCCAAGTAGTTAAAAACTCTTCTTCCTCCTCAATATCATTCATAAAAGCAGATAACACATTTTTCACCCCACCAGGACCTCTAAACACACTATTTATATGTTTTAAGGCATTTTGCATTATATGCCATTTACAAATCCTATGGTATGTGTCAGGCATCACCTGTAAAATAGTTTTGGCCATAGCTGCATCTTGATCCGTGAAAATTGTTTTTAGAGTCTTTACAGACGTTTTTGCAGACGTTGCTTGCAAAAATGTTTGAAATAACCATACAAATTAATCAACGGTTTCATCATACATTAAAGATGCCCCAAATACAATGGTCTATCGATGATGGTTTAGCCCAACAAACACCGTAAATGGTCGATTATGTTTGTTAATTTGTAAGTTGTATCAAAACTTACAACATCCCCAAATTGAATATAATCAATTATCATTCTAGCATCTATCCAAAAAATATTTGTGATTTGCTCTTCATTGTCTAATTCCACCGAATGAAAAATGATGGATTTTTCAATGTCTCATCAGAAAAATATTTTAATACACAACCTACCTCTCTATAAGCTAATTTTCTTTGTCTTTTTGATTTGAGATAATTCTTTTGGTCTTGTTTTGTGTAACCAAGACACTCTCTTCCACCCACTTGCCTACCCATTATCTCATATGTAGACTTAGGTGAAAGTCCAGCTTCTTCGGCCAAATCCACTTCAATTGCTTATGAATTAATTTTCTTTGAGAAGGAAGCATATGAGTACACTCTTGCATTACAAGTGGATGATTATGCCGTTCTACAAAATGATTGACAAAAAATTTATTTTTCTTCCTATCCAACTTAATGCATAATTTAGCATCACAACCTGTCCTTGTATTGGCTTTATGTTTTATAACCAAAACATCTCGTTTATCTTGCAGTCGAAAACCCTCCTTACAACAAACAAAAATCCTAGAGGTGATTTCACCTGTATGTTTGTTTTTGGCAACTGTGTCTCTTCTAATATTGAACCTCATTCTACATTCATACGAAATATAAAAATCATATGCACATTCATCTGAGTCAAATTCCATACCAAATCTAGGCTTCCAATCAAAATCAGTTATATCCATTTTAAAACAAGAATATTATCTAAAAATTTAAATACACCTATAATAAAAACATACAATTAGTTGCCAACGTTGAACATCAGTTGCTATCCAAATCATACAATCACCCAAAAACAAATGTACCGTTAACTATTTCTAATCAATAATTTTTTTTTTAGTGAATTATTGAAGTAAGAAAACATCAAGGATCCAATTGGAAATGGAAATGGAAATAAAAAGACTTTACAGACGTATAGTAAGACTTTACTTACCATTCAAAATTCTAACTGTTCTGTATACATTACTCAAATGCTCTGCTTATAGCAAATCACTACTTTTCAATTATCAAATTGACATCAAATACTTAGCTTCTAGCAATTCACTACTTTTCAATTATCAAATTGACAAGGAGTCCACTGAGGTGTAAAGCCATAAAGAATGAAGAGGAATTACAATTCACAACTAGTTACCTGTTAAATGAGCTTAAATCAATCAAAAAATAGTTCAAAATATTTGGACCAGATAAAGAAACATGAAATGAGCTTCTAGTTGAAATAATCAAGAAGTAAAGATTTTAGGATGAGACACTTTCCCCATCTAACCTAGATTCAGTGAAGTATTGAAGCAAGAAAACAAGTAAAAAAGTGTAGAGAGCAAAAAGAAACAATTGGTGGAGCAAAGCCTAATCGCCGGTGGCGAGATGGAGGGGTGGTTCTGGGTCTAATCGCCGGCGAGATGAAAGGAGGGTTAATTTTCTTCACGGCGGCCAGATGAGAGGTGGGTCACGATGGCGCGATTGCTGTGGAGGGTGTGGGGACTAGACGAGGGTTAATTTTTTTGTTTGAAAGAAACATACGATGTCATTTTAGGAGAAAGAGAAAAAAAAAAAAGTAAAGAGATCTTAACCATTCTTTTGCTTGTTTGCCACATGTTAGCGGATGCTTGAAAGATAAGCAAAAATAAGATAGGTAGGGGATCTCAATCCGATTGATTTTCACAACCACTTTTTCAACAACCAATCACATGCTTTGAAAATGTCAGAAAAAAGATCAGATCAGTAGAGGATCCAAATCCATAAAAAGAATATTGATTAGTACAATATCGTACAATTTATTACAAATAATATTTATTGATTGGAATACGTGATATGATTTCTAATTAGCTTATATAATCCACCAGGAATCAAAGTAGGAATCGTAACCATAGAATAATCTAATAATTGTATTTACCCTTTTGGTATAGTTTATCAGAATTGACAATTTTTGTAGTTTTTAAAATCATACTCACTTGGGAGAAAGATCGAACATGGTGATTATATACTATTTGGTTATCATATTTGTATATGCTATTCGATTATGTTCACCAAATATATCTTACAAGCTCACTATTCTTAACTAGTTGGTGGAACAAATAGGAATAACGCATTGACTGAAGTATTGCAAGTAGGAACTCAAAAAGATGTTATGAATTTACAATTGAAGCAAGTCATAAATTGGTTTATTCAAACCATGATTTTAAAATATTGTATACTTCTGAATTTTATGATATTGCACCAATAATTATGAAACTATAAATAAATCATATTATTGGTATCTATAATATAGTAAAATGGAATCCTCATGGCGCCACGTGTCACTGTGAGAGAGCTTTGGCTTTAAATTACAATTTATCATCTATCTAATAATTGATTTATTTACTCATGTTCATGCTATTAATAATTAGTTATCTTTTGATATTCTTTCTATTCCATTTATTATATTTATTGCTTTCTAATATTACTATTACTTATTTATCTTTTGACATTCCCCTTATTAAAATCTAAAATGGAACCCCCACGGCGCCATGTGTCGCCGTGAGAGAGCTTTGGCTTTAAATTACAATTTACCATCTATCGAATAATTGATTTATTTACTCATATTCATGCTATTAATAATTATTTATCTTTTGACATTCCCCTTATTAAAAGCTGAGCCATTGTAATATATTAACAACAACCTTTACTCAAAAGTTGTTTCCTCTTCCTTAATTTTCTCTATAAAAATTGCCCAAAATCATATATTTTCCATCCCCTTCCAGTGGCTCTCGGCCTCTCCCTTATAGATAAACTCAAAAAATACTCAAACGGTGAGGAATTGGATGGTGTTGGAAGGTAAGAGTAGTTTTTACATATATATATATATATATATTTAATATTTGGTAGAATAATTTTAATCTTTATTTATTTTTTGTTCTGTTGATTTATAAACTTAAAACACTCAAACAGTGGGAAATTGGATGGTGTTAGGAGGTAAGAGTAATTTTTACATATTCTTTTTAATATTTGGTAGAATCATTTTAATTTTTTTTAATGTCCTGTTGATTTCTTATCTTTTTGTTTATTTTTTTTTAAAAAAAATTGGGATGAATTATTGTTGTAGCATATTTTGATAATTTTATCATGTTTGTTTTGGTTAACAAAACTTGAAAAAAATGAATTTTAACTTTGAAAGACTTGGATTTTCAATTATAGTTGTTTTTCGCTATCCAACCCTCCGGTAATGCTAGCATTCTACAGTACTATGTACTTAAGGATGATGAATTCGAGAGACAAACTATTAAAGATAAATATTAGGGTTACAGTCTTTGGTTCTAAAGTTAGAATGTATTGCCTCTCTAAAAAATATATTGTATCTACTCGGTTTCTAGTATAATTACCGGGATTTTTTTTAAGGAAATTTATACAGATTTTTTAAATAGTTTTTATCTGTAAAATTGTTGTTTTCTTTTCTTTTTGGTTTTTAAGAATGTATTAAATATGTATTAAATACACCATGATTATTTAAAAATAAATAAATGTTATAAAATTGTAGTGTTTTGGGTTAGCCCATCTCATTACATGTTAGGTCCAATCAAGAAGCCCAATGGAAGCCCAACCCGAAAGCCTAATTCCAGAAACTTCTCAGCAGTTGTAACAAACTGAGCTGTTGACAGCTGGTACAAATTCAAACGGTGATATTGTTTGATGCTCATTTTCTGATCACATTATGGATTCCATCGTGGCAAGCACTTATTGGCTAAGTGAGATATTGGTGATGAGTCAGAAGATAAAGGGTATGAAAAGAAGAAGATAAGGAGAGAGAAGCTTTCAGTTTTCATTTGTTAGGGTTTCTAATTTCTTGCTCTCTCTCTCTTAACGAAGAAAAGCTCTCTATTTTCTCTCTTGATCTGATTTGTGTATAACTTGGTGAATCCAAGTGTTTCTTGTGTAATTCCTGTGAGATTATGTTGTGTTGAGTGTGATCTTTGTGTTGGATCATTTAGAAGAGAGGTTGTGTGATTTGTGTGATCATTGGTTTTAGATTGAAGGTTTGTAAAGGCTGATATGCTTTTGTAAAAGCTGATCTGGTGCCTGGTTTGAGGTTTCTTGGTTGTGTAAAGGTTTCTCTTGGTGTATTATTGATTGTAACTCATTCATATAGTGAAGAGAGTCTTTCTTGGAAAGGCTCAACGTGGATGTAGGCTCTGTTTCTGAGCTGAACCACGATGAACTATGTGTGTTCATTTCTTCTTTCTTCTCATCTCAGATATTTTTCTTTACTAGTTCAGATCTCTCTACTGAACCTTACTAGTCTTTTGTTTGGAAAGTATTATATTGCCTCAGATCCTGCCTAGCTTGGCAATTATTATTTTGTATGTTACTGGTCCTTTATATTATTGGTAAAGATATATTTTCCTATTTTTATTGTAAGTGAATCTTACTAGTTTGATTTGAGTAATGACAGGTAGTGTGTTAAAGGTTTTCTATAGGTGGAAAACCACAATAGTGGTATTAGAGCCACAGCATCGGTACCAACGATGGACGACAAGGACGAAATCCCTCCAGTTGTAGAGCCTTCAAATCTTGAAGAAACAGCTGGAAAAGAAGAAACCATCAGTGAATCTGCTAGCAATTGCAAAGAGGTAACTCGTTTTGATTCTTGCAACTTTAATAATTTGCTTAATACTATTATGAGCATGAAATTCGAAATTGATAAATTCGATGGCTTTGGGGATTTCGGCATTTGGAGAAGAAAGGTGAAAGCCCATCTTTCTCAGCAGAAAATCCTCAAAGCCATTGAAGGACCTGAAAAATTGCCTGACTCATTAACTGTAGAGCAGAAAGATGACATGCTTGAAATGGCATTAGGCACCATAATTTTAAATCTGTCTGATGATGTTCTTAGAGAAGTTAATGATGAGAAAATTGCATGTGATGTTTGGAAGAAGCTTGAAAGCTTATATTTGACTAAATCTCTAACAAATAAAATCTACCTTAAATAGAGATTGTTTGGTTTTAAAATGGATGCTAGTAAAGGCCTAGGTAAAAACCTTGACGATTTTAAGAAAATGACAATAGAATTGGCTAATGCTGGTGAGGATGAAAAACTGAGTGATGTGAATGAGGCTATAATCCTCTTGAATTCTCTCCCCGACTCCTTTAAGGATGTCAAGGCTGCCATTAAATATGGTAGGTCTTCTTTATCTCTGGAAGAGTGCATTTCTGCCCTAAAGTCTAAGGACTTAGAACTAAAAATTGAAAAGAATGATAGTGGGGAAAATCTATTTATTAGAGGTAGGCAACCTGCTAAAAATCATAACAATAACCCTAATAACAAGTATAAAGGCAGAAGTAAAACTCTTAATCATAGGTCTCAATCTAGAAATAGAAATGGGACTAGGAAATGTTACTTCTGTGGAAAAGAGGGTCACGTTAAAAAATATTGTTATGAATTTAAAAAAAAAAAATGCAAGATAAGACTCAATCTGATGGTGATGTTGCTGTAGCATCTAAATCCTATGAACCTAGTGAAGTTTTAGCTGTGAGCATTGATGATAGGAGTTCTGAATGGATTCTAGACTCAGGCTGCTCATTCCACATGTGTCTTAAAAAGGAATTGTTCACTGAGTTACAAGAACTCAACAGTGGCAGTATATTGATAGGTAACAATCATCAATGTAATGTGGAAGGAATAGGTTCCATCGCCATTAGGATGTATGATGGTCTGATTAGAGTCTTTAGAGATGTGAGATATGTGCCCAACCTTAAGAGAAATCTGATTTCTCTAGGTACCCTAGATGAAGAGGGATATACCTATAAGGCTGAAAAAGGTGTTCTTAAAGCCTCAAAAGTTTCTTTTGTTATCCTTAAAGGTGACAAGAAGAATGGTTTATATGTTCTTAGAGGTAAGGCTGTCACTAATGAGGTTGCTTGCATAGCTTCCAAAATTATTGACAAAGGGAGCCTTTGGCACATGAGACTTGGCCATATGAGTGAGAGAGGTGTTCTAGAGTTGAGTAAAAGGAATCTCCTAAATGGAGATCAAGTTAGCAAGCTTGATTTCTGTGAGAACTGTGTTTTAGGAAAACAGCATAGAATAAGCTTTAGTGCTGCTTAACACACATCTAAATAGATCCTTGAGTATATGCATTCAGATTTATGAGGACCCTCAAAAGTCCCCACTCATGGAGGAAACATATATTTTTTGTCCCTCATTGATGATTACTCAAGGAAACTTGGGCTTTACCTTTTAAAGTCCAAAGACCTTTGAAAGCTTCAAAGCTTGGAAGAGGTTGGTTGAAAACCAAACCTCTAAGAAA
The DNA here is from genome assembly GCA_954870605.1 of Acer campestre. NCBI lineage: Eukaryota > Viridiplantae > Streptophyta > Magnoliopsida > Sapindales > Sapindaceae > Acer > Acer campestre. Next base: position 12,806,906 of record OX940807.1, read on the forward strand.
CTTAAAACTCTAAGAACTGATAATGGATTAGAATTTTGTAATGAAAATTTTAATAAATTCTGTAAAGAACATAGCATAACTAGACATAGAATTGTTAGACACACCCCACAACAAAATGAAGTGGCTGAAAGAATGAATATAACTGTTTTAGAAAAGGTTAGATGTCTGTTTATAGGGGCTGGTTTGAGCCAAAATTTCTGAGGGGGAAGCTACTGCCACAACAGCCTATCTGATCAATAGATCTCCCTTCATTGCTATAGCCCTTAAAAACCCTGAAGAAATCTAAACAGGGAAGCCTCCTAGTTTGAAACACTTAAGGGTGTTTGGGTGTGCTGCCTATGCTCACCAATATGAAGGAAAGCTATAACCTAGGTCCTTAAAATGTGTGTTCCTAGGTTATCCTTTAGGAGTTAAAGGTTATAGAGTTTGGTTGAGAGACCAAAATGGGTTTAAGGTGATTATAAGCAGAGATGTCATTTTTGATGAGTCTAAAATGCATTGTAAAGAACTGGACCAACACACTGAATCTAAACCAGATCCTTTAAAGGATGATGTTAATAAAATTCAGGTGGAAGTTGGCAGCCCACCACATGGTCCAGACACAGTGGAGTTAGATCCTTTTAAGGATGATAGGGCTGCCCATTCTGATGGTTTATATCAGGTGGGAGAGAGTCAGAATCAGCTAGAGATAAATGATTCTCTAGCTGATTACGAGCTTGTTAGGGATAGGGTTAGGAGAATTAGCAAACCTAACAGTAAGTTTTCATATACAAATATGGTTTCATATGAGCTATGCACTGGCCAAGAACTGGAGAACTCTGAACCTAGGACTTTTGATGAAGCTGTCAATTGTATTGATAAGCTAAATTGGCAGTAAGCCATGTTAGAAGAGATGGATTCTCTTATGAAAAACCAGACCTGGTCCTTAGTAAGAAAACCTAAAAAACAGAAAGTTATAGCTTGTAGGTGGCTTTACAAGATAAAAGATGGTGTAGGGCAGAATGATCCTATTAGGTTTAAAGTTAGGTTAGTGGCTAAAGAGTTCACACAAAGGGAAGGGATAGACTATAATGAGATATTTTCCCCTGTTGTGAAATACAAAACTATTAGGATCATTCTTGCTCTAGTTAACTACTACAACCTTGAATTGGAGCAATTAGATGTTAAGACAACCTTTTTGCATGGAGACCTAGATAAAACCATATATATGTCTCAATCAGAGGGATTTGACTCTAAGACTAATCCCTCACATGTTTGCCTTCTTAAAAAAAATCCTTCTATGGGCTGAAACAGGCCCCTAGACAATGGTATAAAAGATTTGATACTTTTGTTACTGGCATAAGCTTTATTAAAAGTAAATATGATGCATGCTTTTATTTTGATAATGATAATATCAATAATTCTGTCTATTTGCTTTTATATGTTGATGATATGCTTCTAGCTAGTAAAAACATGTCTAGGATAAATGATTTAAAGAAGAAACTCAAATCTGAATTTGATATGAAGGATTTAGACAATGCAAAAAGGATTTTAAGGATTGAAATAAATAGAAACAGAGCTGAGAATAAACTGTGTTTAAAACAATGCAATTATTTGTTAAAACTTGTTGATAGATTTGCTATGAAAAACCGCAAGCATGTTAATGTATCTCTGTCTTCTAGCTTTGTGTTATCCGCTGCTTTATCTCTTAGATCTATTGAGGAAAGTAGATTCATGGACTCTATTCCCTATTCTAGTGCTGTAGGGTCAGTTATGTACTTTATGATTAGTACAAGACCTAACCTTGCCTAAGCCATTAGTGTGCTGTCTAGATACATGTCTAACCCTGGAAAGGGTTATTGGAATGCCATGAAATGGCTGCTGAGATATATCAGCTCTACCACTTCTGTAGGGCTGATTTATGACTGCTCTAATGCTGTCATTGACCTAGTTGGTTATGTAGACTCTGATTATGCAGGTGATAGAGATAAGAGGAGATCTACATCCTCTTATTTCTTCACCATTGTAGGTTGTTGTGTCAGCTGGAAAAGTCAGCTTCAGTCAGTTGTGGCTTTGTCCACAACAGAGGCTGAATATATTGTTGTTACTGAGGCAATTAAGGAAGCAATTTGGCTTCAAGGCCTCTTAGGAGAGATTAATGTCTTTGGTGGAAAGGCTGAGATCTATACTGACAGCCAAAGTGCTTTTCATCTTGTTAAAAATCCTGTGTTCCATGAGAGAACAAAACACATAGAAGTCAAGTATCATTTTATTAGAGATCAAGTCTCTAATGGTATTGTTTAGGTGGAAAAAGTTTCCACTGATGATAATCCAGCTGACATGGGTACTAAAATTGTATCTTATAGTAAGTTTAAGCATTGCTTAAACCTGCTTAAGATAGGTGATTTTGGCTGATCTTTTTATTTCTGTGTCTTGAGCCTTTTGTTGCATGAATAAACTCTCTATGCTATATGAATGAAGATGGCCTAAGGTGGAATTTGTAGTGTTTTGGGTTAGCCTATCTCATTACATGTTAGGTTCAATCAAGAAGCCCAATGGAAGCCCAACACGAAAGCCCAATTCCAGAAACTTCTCAACAGTTGTAACAAACTGAGTTTTTGATAGCTGGTACAAATTCAAACGGTGATATTGTTTGATGCTCATTTTCTGATCACGTGATGGATTCCATCGTGGCAAGCACTTATTGGCTAAGTGAGATATTGGTGATGAATCAGAAGATAAGGGGTATAAAAAGAAGAAGATAAGGAGAGAGAAGCTATCAGTTTTCATTTGTTAGGGTTTCTGATTTCTTACTCTCTCTCTCTCAACGAAGAAAAGCTCTCTATTTTCTCTCTTGATCTGATCTGTGTATAACTTGGTGAATCCAAATGTTTCTTGCGTAATTCCTGTGAGATTATGTTGTATTGAGTGTGATCTCTGTGCTGGATCATTTAGAAGAGAGGTTGTGTGATTTGTGTGATCACTGGTTTTAGATTAAGGGTTTGTAAAGGCTGATCTGGTGCCTGGTTTGGGGTTTCTTGGTTGTGTAAAGGTTTCTCTTGGTGTATTCATGATTGTAACTCATTCATATAGTGAAGAGAGTCTTTCTTGGAAAGGCTCAACGTGGATGTAGGCTCTGTTTCTGAGCTGAACCATGATGAACTATGTGTGTTCATTTCTTCTTTCTTCTCATCTTAGATATTTTTCTTTACTGGTTCAGATCTCTCTACTGAACCTTACTAGCCTTAGAGATTGTTTGGAAAGTATTATATTGCCTCAGATCCTGCCTAGCTTGGCAGTTATTATTTTGTATGTTACTGGTCCTTTATATTGTTGGTAAAGATATATTTTCCTGTTTTTATTGTAAGTGAATCTTACTAGTTTGATCTGAGTAATAACATGTAGTGTGTTAAAGGTTTTCTATAGGTGGAAAACCACAACAAAAATAATATTTTTTAATCAAATATTAATGGTAACACATTAAAAACATTAATTATTGCATTTAATTCAATTAATTCTTTTTCTAAATATATAAAATTTATAATAGTAATAAATAATTTTTTTGTACAATAATAAAAAAAAAATAACTCCTCTACTATTTGCATCTCCATAAAAGTTTTCACCTTTTTTTTTTATTGAATCATACTAGTGTTTCAATCCGTGCAATGCACGGGCTTTGTTTAAAAAATTATTTAAAATAAGTTGTGAAGTAAAAAAAATGCACATCTTATTCCAAATTATTTAAATAATGCCACATGGCTGTGCTGGGCCTTTTTTTGTATATATATATAAAAAATCCCTTGACATGTTTTTTCTCACAAACATGAAACAAAATGATAATCGAACATAATCATACATATTTTAAATTACATTATACATAGACTTGAACTTGGGTGTGCAATGGTCTTGCATTTGTCACATAACAGGCCATGGCTTGATTTGTAGGAGTGAGAATGATCTAGCTGTTCCTACGGCTTCACCAATGAATATCAAGCGAGAAGAAAAGATGCTCCGTGGGCTGAGTGTGAAGTTTTGTCCCTTCTTGTAGCTGCAATAAAGCGTAGAATTAGAACTGCACTAAAAATCATCATTTTGAGGAACTGTGGAACCATCAACCATCTATAATGGAAATATTGTCTTCTGCCTAGACTTAAAAAATCTAAATCTAGCAGATCTGCAAGAGTATTGAGAGTATTGATTGATCGCTCATTTCAAGTTAACCTTTTGAAGTCAAAGTCCAATTCGAAAATTTTAAAAATCTACAGATGATATGACAAAATGATTAAAAAAAAGAAAAGAAAGAGAACTCATAGTGTATGTAGGGAAAAACGTTTGCACGCAGCGGAAGCGAGACTAAAAAGAAGTTTAGTATATTTTAATATTTTTTTTCCATATTTGAACCTTAACCCTTTAATTAATTAAACATATACACCAAAAGATATCATATCTTTGTCACGTGATCCGATTGACTATGCGTCGATGGTAATTCACAAGATCTTCCAATCCAATCACGAACGTGAATCATCTAGGAGCGTAGTCTCTCTTCTCTTTGAATTGTGTACCTGAGAATGGACAACAAAACTTTTCTGATTTCTGTTAGTCACAATAAACTCTAAAAGATTGCTAAGAATGTAGTGGTCACTTTTGAATTCACAATCGTTAGATTGAAACTCGCGTGAACCTTATTCGAAATTGTGCACAAAACCTTTTGATATAAAGGCTAGTAGTGCACTATCGAAACAAGAACAATCTCTTTTCTCAATCTCTCTTGGCCGAATTTTTCATTAGTCTAAGAGTTGGATTTTATTTTTCTTTAGCAAAAGAAAATAACTCTCAATTGTAAAAACTAGGGTTAGCCGAAAAATATACAAAGAATATATATCTTTATAGGCCTAAATTGTCTTTCCAAAATATATATATTCGCCATATAAAAAATATATATATATATATATCTCTCTATTGGCCGCCAATCCTTGCCCAACATAATATATAGGTCAATAAAGCGAATTCTTCTCTACCTATCAATATATTATATATATCTGCATGAATTATACTTTATATATATCTCTGCATGCATTCATGCACATATATATATATATATATATATTTCCATTCCGCATGCATATATGCAAGGAACGTAATATCGGTATCGGTATCAATGTCGGGCTTCTAAATTTACGGATATATCGGGGATATTATCGATATCGGTGGATATTCTGTCAAAAATTAAAAAAATGATGGATATTTACATCTAAAGTTAGTTTTTTTTTTGTGAAATTTTAGGACAAACTTAAACAAGTAATTATACATCAAATGAATCATATTTCAATAATAAATTAGCATAGTTATGAGTTTAATATAAATTATAACATAAATAGAGTCTGTATATAATTTTTAAAATTGAGTATTTAATAGAATAATATTTTGTTTCACTTTTGTAATATTATATACAATATAAAGAGATTAAATATTTAATAAACAAAATTATCATTAAAAAATATATATAGTAATAGTTCCACACTTCCAAAATTCTATCATAAATCATAATTCATACATAATAATACATTGCGTGTCTGAAATTTAAAACCAAAATGAATTCCTTGCTGGTTCAAATACATAAGATACATTTCTATCTTGATTCGAACAATAAATTTCCCAAGAAAACGTGCTTGCATAGTTTTCAATGTAGTTATTAATATGCCACACATATGCTGCTTGATCTCTTCCAACTGATCCATGAATTGGGTAGTTTGGATTTACCCAACTTGGTGGATATTGTTGATCTGCATACATATGTATTGCATATGGCATTTGTGGAGAAGGATAATCAAATATATTGCAGCCACCATAACTACCATAATATGGTATATGAGAACCTGACATTGTCTGCGAATCACCCAAAGAACTATGTTCTGTGTCTATACTCATTAAGGAGAGAGTCATATTCAAAGAATTTTCATCATTTTGACTTGTTCCTCCATGCTATCTACCATGAGTTTGATCAAAATTACCTGCATGAGCATCCCAACCCGCCGCACTAGCATTCCAACCTGTTGCACCAACATCCCAACCTTCAGCACGAACATCCCAACTTGTTGCACCGGCATTCCAACCTCTTGCACCAAAATACTAACCTCTTGCCTCATCCCCACCATCCCCATCCCCATCATCTCCATCATCTTTTCCTCCACTATTTACATCAGAGGTATGTTGGTCATCGGAAGAGCTGGTAACAATAACTCCACGATCTACAACAACTTCTTCTCTAATCACTTGTTCAACATTTATTCCCATTTCTTGAGCATGCAAAGCAACATGTGAATCAGGATTTCCCTCGTCATCATCCAAGGAGGCAAGTCTAAGCCAGTTAAAAATAGGATTCTCATTATCATCTCCTGCAGCTACTTGAAGTAGATCCATAAAATCAGTTTCATTTACTTTATCTTTTTCAGCTGCCATATCCCTAAGTTTCAATTTCATATTATAATAACAATAAATAAGTTGTTCAAGCTTAAAATAGGCAAGATGGTTCCTTTGTTTTGTGTGAATTAAAGCAAATGTGGACCAATTTATTTCACATGCAGAAGATGATGATGTTTGTGATAGTATGCGAACTGCTATTGCACTCAATGATGGAGCACAGTTTCCATACATTACCCACTAATCAGCTGTAATAAAAATTATTAAGTATTATAAGTATGAATATTATTTCAATGATATTATTATTTATTATTAATATGTAAATTTTTGTAATAAAAGTTATATACCTGGTTGCATTTTGCTTCTAGCTGCAATGGCTGCTCGTTCACCAAAACTTTTCCTTCCATCTTTAAAGTATATGAGCTACATTCATGAGATCAATATGTATATAATATATATTAATATGAGTATATGACACAATACTCACATGCAAAGAATTAATAATACTGAAATTATAAAATTGGTTGTAAATTGTAACTTTTTACATTATTTCCAAAATTAGCAATTCCTGCAGCTTCAGTGTCTAATTGCGCATAGACATTATGTATAAGAAGATCCGAATTATCCCCAATATACTATTTTTCAAAATTCTATCATTATGATTCTCTACCATACGGGCCATACCAAATAATTATGTTTTTATTTATTTTTTATTTTATTTTTTGATAAAAATATTTGAGTTTCTTTAGATTCTCTACTCAAAGCTCAAAAGAAACAATTTGATTATTTTTACACGTTTTACACAAATAATTTTGAGATTCTTTTATTTGGAATGTCGGCACAAAGTTACAAAAAAATCAATTCTATATATTTATAAATTGATTGGTACATATTTAATACTATTTGGAATTAGTTTTACACATTTGAGTCACAAACAATTTTTTTTTTCATATTGCTTTCAAAATTTTTTACATATTTTACATGTCCACTCTTTGGTTCTTTATTCAATTTTACTTCAAGTCATCAATAATTTTACTATTGACTATTATGTTGAAATTTTTTATAAATTTGTTAATGCTTCTTCTAAAATAATTTTCAAGCTAAATTATTTTAACAATAATTTAATTCTTTAGGATTAAAAAAATTATTTTAATAATATGCAAAATATCCTTGGACTTTCGGGGTAAAATTCATGAAATTTCGGGAATTTCGGGATATTTCGGGAATATCGGGAGATTTTAACGGATATTTCGAAATCGGCCGGATATTCTGCAGGATATTGGATATTTGTCTGTTTCGATATCGGTCCCTCCAAAATACGGATATATTTCGGTATATCTATCGATTTTAAGTACTCTGCATATATGTTTATATATTCTATATATTTCGCATGGATATATGTATATGTATTCTATATATATCCACATGCATATATGTATATGTAATCTATATATTCCGCATGCATATATATTATATACAAACCCTAATCCAACTCTTTACTGTATTTGTGACTATATAAAAGACTTCCTAATTTGACTAGATAAATAAAACCCCTTATTTATCTACTTGTTAAATATAGTCTTTTATATTTAATATACTACTACTAATAGTATAATACTAGGAAACATATTTCCTAATCAGAAAAAAGATTTGATTCTTAATTAAATAATTAATTAATATATTAATTAATTTCCATTTAATTAAATAATAAAATAAACAATATAATGGGCTAATAAAATTAACCTTGCCGCCTATGACCAAAACATGGGTCATATATTGTTTTTCTTATTTTATTAAATCCATTTGAACTTTAATAAAAAGCCCATATGTGAACTAAACATATTCTTACTAAAAGAAACAAGCCCACATGCCTATCATTAATATATTAATATAATTAAACAGTCTATTAAATAAATAATGTACAAATTATATTCTTAATATATTAAATACAATTCTAGATGGACCCATAAATAGTTTGGTAGAATATATCAAGTGATTCATGCAAGTCCGTGTGGATTGAGGATCTTGGCGGGCCTATCTAAATTTTAGCTCCAATAAACATAACCCAATCACAATCAACAAATGATTCACTTATGTTCAATCTATTAATTTTAGTTCATTCCACTAAAGAACTAAAATTGCACAATGAACTAAAATTGCACTCTTAAATAAAGATGAAATAAGTAAATGATTTTCATTCATACCCTAGACAATCTTATAGGAGATAGTGAATCCTTTTGAAGAATATCAGTAATCGCCAATAGCTCATAGACTGCCTATAGCTCTCAAAGTTACTATATTTACTCATATGACCACACTTTGAACTTGGATATATATTATGACTTGTCCAGAAGTCATCTTTCAATAGTCACTATTGAAAACTCAATGTTAAGGTTTAATATCCAAAACCACAAAGCATCCATATGATGATATTTTACTCATATTTAATAAATGGAGCCACGATGTCCATATCTATAAATGAAGTCATCTATCGATTTGCAAATGAATACCACCAAACTATCGATGATAGACTATGCTATATAATTGTACTCATTGATAGCTCAAATGATAACACTTGTAACCATAAGTCCATCATTTATCTCAGATTAAGATAGACTCTTTGATTGTCCTGATAATGAAAAGACTTTTATCTATTGACGGTTCTAGAAAAAGTATTTCGTTGTGATCGAGTTCAATGCACCCAGTGCACTAGATTCTTTTACTCGAAGACCCTTCGATGATTTTAGACCCATCATAACACATTTGATCCCACTCAAATGCTAGCTAAAGAATTCTACAACTTTAACAAGATAAAGGTGTACAACCTTTAACTTAAGTTGTGAACATTATTCAAGACTAACTAAAGAATTGTGTCTACCTCATACATATCCAGATTTACGAACAATTCTTCTTTTCTCATTGTCTTTTGACCTTATGATTATTTACATTGACAATTATAATAATAAATGCTATATGATTTTGTTAAAACAGAAATTACTGTATTAACATGAAAAGATTGTCAAGTACAATATTACACCCTTACTATTGCGCATAATCCTAACAGTATACATGCTACCACCAACGATGACACTTGAAACTCTTCTTTGCCATTGATGTTAGATCTAGAAAGGCTTGGCTCTAATGACTTATGTTTTTCATTGAGAAAAGAGAGTACTCTGTGAAATATTGAAATGCATATTAAAATTAAATGTCAAAGAATTGATTGTAATCAAAATACAAAGAAATACAGATAATAACTGAACATAACACTTTCCTTGAAACCAATAGTTCTTTGATTAAAATCACAAAAGTGTTTGAGGATCTCCTTCAAACTATTAAGAACATAAACAAAACCGAATCAGACAATTACGTCCAATTTTTAAGAAATTTCACAATAAAAAATTAATCAACCAATTAAAACAGTAAAATCGGACTCAAATGAGTAAAATACCTAACTGAATTTAGTAATATAAAAGGAAAATTATATTGAATACATTATTACACATTCTTCTAAATTTCCACATTTTCTCTAGAAACCAAACAGAAATTAAAAAGAAGGAAAGTAAACAAACCTCGAGTGAGGAGGGGTGAAATTGGAGCTGAGATCCATAGATCGCAAGCCTTATAGATCTTCAACTTCATTTCAAAGTTAATAGAGCACAATCTCAAAGACTTTTAAGAAGAAAAAAAAAACCTAAACCCTAATTTGATAGATAGAAACCCTTAGAGACCAGCTACTCTATTATATTATGTGATTCGAATGGAACTGAGAAGACAATCGTTTAAAAAAATTTGAATTGAGAGAAGAGAGAGAGTCAATTATGATTTACGAATCGTTAAGCACTCAATAAGAGAGGGAGTCAAGAAGACGAAAAGGTGAGCGTTCAATAAGCATTCAAATGGAAAAAAGCATTTAATAATAGAAGATATTAGGAGAAAAAAAAAGTGGACAAAGCATGAAATTAACCATTATCTCATTAATGATGCTCTTGATTTGTGATTTACAATGAAACGTATATATTATTAATTGTTTTTTTGTTTTGTTTTTGAAAAGCACATATTATTAATTGTTATTATAGTGTTTCTTCTCCATTGGTTACCTAAAAGCCTTCGTAAACATAATAACCATTCGTTATAACTAAGGTGATTTAATTAAAATCAAATTCATTTATAACTTCTAAGCAATTTAATTTTTATATAAATTTGTAAGCAAATAATAACAGCATTTAAATCCAAAACTCTCTCACAGCGACATGTGGTGTTGTTAAAAAAAAAAACAGAATAATTAATGAATAAAAAAAATTAAAACCATGAAAATATGTGAAACTTAGGAAGAAAAATAAAAGTTAAAAAGAGAAATGAATTTGAAGAAAAAGTCTCTTTTATAATGAAATCAAAAATCCAAGAGTCATGCTTAGAAAGTAAATTAAAATGGGAAAAGCAAAAATCATATTAAATACACACTTGAAAGACAATTTCAAATATTAAATTGAAATCAATCATATTAAATCAATCTTATCTTGATTTAGCTTGACAATTTAAGAATCCAACATATTCCATGTTAAGGTTAAATAGGGAATGGTTATTATGTATTTATTATTATTATTATTATTATTATTATTATTATGTATACAAATGCGTACAAATCTGTCTTTTTCACTCTGTGTTCTCTAACTCAGTAATGCTAATTTCATAGATGTTGGACTTTGAATTGGGCTTTGCTTACTAAATTGATTTAATTGTAGCATTTAAGAATATTTCTTCACTTTATTAGTTGTTATGATATTTACATCACCTAATCAAGTGGTCTTTTGGCATTCCTACAATTGACATGCATTGAATGTCTAAATGCCTTACTATAATTTGGAATTAATGATTACATTTAAAAGTTCAAGAATCAAACATATTTCACGTTAAGGTTGAATAGGAAAGGGTTATTATTTATTTGTTTTTATTATTATTATTATTTACTAATTTGATTTAATTGTAGTATTTAGGAATATTTGTTTATTTTATTTTTTGAAGAAAGGAAAAAATCATTTAATAATAGAAGATATTAGGAATATATGATTACATTTAATTCCCAAGCCCTCATATGGCGACATGTGACGCTAGGGGTGACGCGGTTCCGGTTCGGTTCCGGTTCCGGTTCCGAACCGGCGGTTCCGGTTCCCCGAATGGGTGGAACCGAAACCGGAACCGGTTTTTTTTTTTTTTTTTTTCTTTGTTAATAAAAAATAATAATTTACACTTGTATAAATGTATAGTTGTATTGTAAGTTGTAGTTGTAAATAAAATATTAAAATAAAAATAAACAAAATGACAAATTACAAAATTAAATTAAAATAAAAATAAACAAAATGACAAATTACAAAATTAAATTAAAATAAAAATAAAAATAATTATAAATTATAAATTACATTTCATTGGGTATTTGGGAATTAAGTCACCCGAAATTCGATAATAAATAAATGACAAATTACAAAATTAAATTAAAATAAAACTAAAAATAAATGTAAAGTTATTAGCCTTGCACTTAATTTTTACCACAATTAAGTTGCCTACGTATCCTCTTGGGGGATTTAGAGGAATCAAAGGCCACGTAGTTCTTTTACCTTTTATTGCATGTTTGGCGCCATCTATATTCTATTATTCTGTAGTCTGTACTGTAAGTCTGTAAATCTGCTATTCTTCTGGCCCCGCTGCATCAGGTTCGTCGTCTTTGAAGAAGTCGTATATTGGGTCTTGTTGAAGTTCTTGTTGTCTGTATTGTGCTTTTGTCCAATCATCTACACAAACTTGCATTTGTAGTGATTTTGGAGTTAAGCAAGAACGCTGTACATCTAGAATATTTCCTCCAGCGCTGAACTCTTGTTCCACTGCCACTGTAGAAACTGGTGTTGAAAAAATATTTTTGGCTATCATAGCCATGATTGGATAGTACACTGCGTGCTCTTTCCAATATTGTAAGATTTCAAATTTTTTCCCTGACGTATCTTCTATAAACTCAAAAGAAGTATTTAGATAATATTCCAGCTCAGAATACTTATTGGTGTTTGATGAAGAAGCACATCTAGGTTTTTTGGATTTTTTGGGCCTAACTCTAAAAATCCGGCGGTGGAGGATTTTGGGGCCTGAGATGTAGTTTGTGTATGTGTAGCATCTAAGTTCAGTGACGATCCATAAATTGTAAAATATTCATCATATAAATCATACAATAATTTCTTAACTCTAGCACAACATGCTTCAATATCATATTTCATTTTTAAACCTTTGACCCCATAATAACCTTTTAGATAATAAGACATACTTTCTAATTTACAACGTGGATCAAAAATCATGGCAATCAAATAAATATTTGGAATCTCCTCATAATAATCCAACCATTTTAGCTTCATAGCATGAACGGCTTCCCCTATTGATATGTCGGATTCACAATGACAAAATGCACCAGCAATATTAATACTTTCAAAAATAAATAAATGAGTTGTAGGATAATAAACACCAGATAAATTTTGTGTAGCATTATTAAAGATGGATAACAAATTGAAAACGTTGTAACAAGCATCCCAATGTGATTGATAAAGTTGAATGTGAGTAACATGAAATTGAATAAAAGAAACTAATAAATCCTTATATTCATAACTTTGAGCAAGCAATTTATAAGTAGAATTCCAACGTGTTGGAACATCACGAGAAAATCTAACGACACGTCTACCATTTTGTTTACAATATTTTACCCATGCATTCATTGTAGAAGAATGTTTTCACAAATACATTAGAGCTTTTTTAATAGGTAGAATAAAATGTTCAAGAGTTTCTAATCCTTTTTGAACACATAAATTTAAAACATGGCATGCACATCTTTGATGAAAAAATTTTCCACCTAGATAAGGTTTGCATAAATCAAGTAAAGATGGAATAGCAGCGGTATTGGCTGAAGCATTATCAAAACCAATTGCAAAAATTTTGCTTTCAATTTTATACTCTGCAAAAATAAGTCTAAGCTGTCTAAAAATATTATGAGCAGTGTGTGCATCATCAAAAACTCTAAATGCAAGAATTCTTTTTTGAATAGTCCATGTATCATCCATAAAATGGCAAGTGACACCCAAGTATGAATGCGATTTCCAATGGTCAGTCCATATGTCGGCACATACGGAAACACGACCGATATATTTATCAAAAATTCTTTCTAACTTTTTTTTTTCTTTGAAATAAATTTTTTCAAGTGTTGATGTGAGCGTGGTTCTAGGAACACGGCATGCAGCAGGGTTTAATGCTCTTCGACAATAATTAACAAAACCAACCCTTTCACCAAAACTGAATGATAGGTGTTCTACTGCTACCATTCTTGCTAATTCTTCTCTATTTTGCTCATCAGTATAACGAAATAATTGTTGGTTAGGAGTAGCGTACCTGGGAATTTGTGTTTGTGACCTCGATCTAGTCTCTGCTTCTGGATGTTTAGCTAAAAGATGCTTCCGATAAGTGCCATGTCCTCCAGATCTATGCCACTTATATACTTTGCTGCAGTAATTGCAAGCCACTGCAAAGCTCCCATCTTCTTGCGTAATTTTCTTAAAATGTTTTACGAAGAGATCAGATTTGTTTTGCTGCCTCTGTATCAGATCATCTTCCTGCTCTTCTGGTTCCTGTGGATCAAATCTACAATCTGTAGGTGTATCAATATAAGGCATATTATCTGACTGGCTTGTCAAATTGGGGCCGGGGGGGTGTCATCGGGATTGGGTTCTGAAATTATTAGAGGGGGAGTAGGACAGTTTAGACCTAGGTCTTCAGCATAGGCCCGGCGTTGCAAATACTCGTGATAGGCGGTGTCGTCACGACCGAGATTATCGATCATAGGACCCTTACCTCTCATCGAAATTGAACGCCTAGGACCATCACGGCCGTGACCTCTTCCACTTCCACTTCCATTTGCCATTTAAAAATTGAATTGTAAAATAAATTGGAAATAAAATTAATTGCAAATAAAATAAATTGGAGAATAGAGAGAGAAATTAGAAATTTAGAATTGGAAATAAAATTAATTGCAAATAAAATATATCGGAAATAAAATAAATTGGAAATAAAATATATTGCAAATGAAATAAATATTAAAAACTTAGTAATTGACAATATTAAATATTTGGAAACTTGGAGAGAGTTGGA
>OX940807.1:12821679-13164179 GCA_954870605.1 Acer campestre
AGGGAGACTGAGATGAGACAGAGAGAGAGATCGAGAGAATGAGATGAGAGAGACAGATGGTGGTGGAGCTGATAAGGACAGATCGATCGTCGATCTCCAATGGCGGCCACGTTGGAGGTTGTCGACGGTGGCCACGCGATACGGTGGGGAGAAAGGGATTCGTGACAGAGGGAGAGGGTGGGTGGCTATGGTGTTCAGTGGCGGCGTCGGCTAGGGGGTGGTGGTGGCTAAGGTTTAGGTGTTTTGAGTTGTGGTGGATTAGGTTTGTAGGAGATATGGTGGAAGAAGATGATGATGATGATTGATGAAGATCAGAAGAGGCCATTGCCTTATCTGGTGGTTCTCTAATTGGTTTAATGGATGATCGGGTAAAGATTGAATGGATGGAGCCTGTGGAGGAGATTAAACAATTTATTTTTTTAGATTAATTTTTTTTAATTCTTTTTTGAAAAATTAATTATTTTTATATGAATGAATCTCCACCATCCATCTATGTGATGGATGGTTGAGATCCATCTTCTTTTATTATTTTTTTAAAAGAATATTTTATTTTTATTTTTGAAATACTTTTTTGATTTTTTTTAATAATTTCTGATTTTATTACAATAAGAGTAAAGGTTAAAAAGACGATATTACCCCTTGTAGTGTCAAAGTTAACAGTCAAACTTGGTCAAACTTAAATAGTAGGGGAGGTGAGTGTCAATTTATGATAAAGTAGTTTATGATTGTCAATTGGCAAACCTTAGGTAGGTTTTCAGTAATTACTTCTTTATAATAAACAAAAAAGAAAAAAAAAAAAAAATCAGCCGTGGAGAAAAAAAAAAAAAAAAAATCAGCCGTGGAGCCCCTAACGGCAGCAGACCGTTGGGGGGCAACGGTCGGCTGACGTCAGCCGACCGTTGCATCCAACGGTAATTTAAAAAAAATTTGAAAAAAAAAAAAAAAAAAAAAAGGAACCGGCCGGTTCCGCAAAAACTAGAACCGGAACCGGAATCGGAACTGGTCTAAACCGGTTCCGGTTTTCCCGGTTCCGGTTCCGGTCGGTTCCTCCAGTTCGAACCGGAACCGAGCCAGGTCTATGTGACGCTGGTGAAACTCTATTATATATATATATATATATATGATTTGAGATGGACACACGAAAAAAAAAAAAAAATTTGAAATGAGTTTATTAAAAAAATATGAAATGCCTTTAGAAAATAACTGTGGAAAAATAAATTAATTTTTCACTAAGATTGACAATAACCTTCATGGAGTTTAAAAAACAATTGAATACTTATATAAGTATTTCTAAAATAAACGTTTTTTTTTTTTTTATAAAAATGATAATAATAATAATAATAATTTAAACGTCTAAATACACCCCAATCTACTTAAAAAATAAATAAATAAACCTTTATTTATAAATGGTAATAAATAAATATTTTAAAAACAAATTAAAATATCTATAGCTACTGAAAAATCTAATTTTGATGAAGTTTTGGATTTAAATGTATTCATTTATGTATATATCAACAAAGCATGTGAATTGACATTTAGATTGCAATTAATGATATGAATTGATATTAATTGGTTGAAAATCAATTATGAGATTGGTTAACATAATTTACTCATTATCTCATTAATTACAAGATTTCTCTTGATTACCTATTGATTTTATGATTTTCGGATTGCTTCTTGAATTATGTCCTTATTTGTATATTATATAGATACAGAAATGGAGAGTTGTTAATATATTATAATATATAGGTGAATTGAAATTTATTTATAATCAAATGAACTGTAAATTCTTATTGGAAATTTCTTCAGTAGGTATGGTATACACCATTTTCTACTGTACTTGTTTGGGTTGCTGGGAAAGTCCTCTGATATTCCAGTCTATTGACCATAGTGGAAATATTGGGCATTACATTGTGATAACCTTGAGAATTGAGATGCATTCAAATTATCTTCTCTTGAACCACATTGCTCATTGTTTTAGTCATTGGTTTTTGGTGCTTAATAATAAGAAAATATCACCTGGTTTTGAACATAATTATAATTTATGTATTTATGTATTTCTATTGCTTTCTTGTTCTTTCCATCATCAACGTTTTGCATTTTAATTGACATATTTCTTCTTCTTAAACATGTCTATTCGAAATGTATGCATTTCTGGAAACAGCCCTGGATGGTGTACAATTCTCTTTGTTCACCTTTCTCTTTTCTTTTCAGTCTCAGGCTCTCAGCATGTGGATAATTGATCCATTAAATATAGCATCTTTAGCATTATTTATTGTCTTATTTGCTTTTTTCAGAGAATTCTGGTTTGCGTGTTTTTGACTTATTGGCGAATTCAACCTTCAGAATTCTTGAAAAATTACAAATCAAGCCTTGATTTCTTGGCTCATCTTGAAGGTAGTTTCACATCATTCCCACATGTTGTTCATTTTAGTTATAACATCCGATTGTCATGCAAGGCTATTGTCCATCCAGATCTGCGCGCTGTTGCTAAATTCCGAGCCGAACCTGTTTATGTTGAGTTCATGAAGCAATGGATTAATGTTAGGGTTTATTTCTCTTTGAGGTATTCGGTGCAACTCTTAGATGGAGATGGCCATGCTACTTACAATAGGCTCTTATTTTTAAACGATGTTGGCTGATCTTTAAAACTTCAATTCGATCAGATTTCAGGAAATAGCTCAAGGTATGATGCAGTCTTCTTAGATTTCAGTTCTTGCTATACACTTGTTATGTATGCCTCATAATTAATTCCTTTCAAGTTTCAAGAATGGTCTTTTATCAATTGTTATGACTTATGATTAGTTTTTAATTTCCGAAGTTAATTGAAATATTTTAATCTCAAGCTAATAGGAGTCTTATATTCTTATCTAAAAGTTGTACAATTCTGATAACCTGGATGTACCGTGTACGGGTACCCTATGAGTCATCAAATTATAATAAATTTCCCACTGTTTTCAGGCGTTATTAGAGGGAAAGCAAGCTATGATGTATTTAACGCTGCAAATGAGATAATCGATCGTTATTATAAAAAGTTTGATGAAATGGTTAGTGTCTTGAGTAAAATTTTGATCTCTTAGGATCCCTTGGACAAATATTCTTGAAATTTAACTCTTTGATGATCATGCTCAGGCTAATGTGAGGTACAGCAAGCATGAATGTCACAGACCACAATGTATCCGAAAATGACAAGTTTAGTATGCAATTGTTCCTTGATATTCAGGTAAGCATGCATTCTGCAAGCTGTGTTTGTGTTTCTTAGTCTGTCCATGTTTTTAAATGCAAGTGAATCAGATCACTTTACAAACACCTATAATACTTTACATCATTTAATCAGGAGTATGGACGAATCCTTGCTGCCCTTGGGGTTGAAGCAACTGTGTTAGAGATAATAATCAAAAGCACAATGGTTGTGTGACACAGCAACCATACCCAGCACAACAATGCTCTACAAGGCTGTCAAGTAACTGTACTACAATGCTGGTCTATACTACAAGCACAAACCACAGAGAGTCTCACCATGATGATCTGGAGTAATCATCATGATCTGTCATCATTAGCTGATAACAAACTAACTGACTCTCCAACAGAATGTACACGTGGCTCCTCCTCTCCTAGATTCTGTTATGCAATGCGAATTGCATTTCTGTGTGTATAAATGAGCTTGTGCTCACACAATGTAATATAACGAAAATCATCTAAAAGAATGAATAGAATTCTCTCTGAAGCATTCAAAGCTTCAGCTTCTTCTCATACTCTGTTCTTGATTTAGTTTAGGCATTTTATCAAACACTTGGTTTTTTACAAACTGATATGCCGTCATACTGTTCTTTATGGCGATGTGTTGCCCCGTTAGATAGGCAAAGTGTCAACAAATTCTTAGAGTGATTTTGGCTGCGGCCAGCTTGTAAATTTTACAATGATGTGATTGTGAATACTTTTTTTTTTTTTGCTCGTTCGGTAATTTTTAGGCATTCTCAGACTTATCATTACTAATCAGTATGATGAAAATTTTTGTTCAAGCAATTTACCGGTGCAGTTTATAGCAATAAAATTAAGATTATATTTGGATTTGCCGCAAATTAAATAGTATGGGGATCAATTACTCTTCTCGACTAATAAGTAAGAACAGGATTTAACTTGTTTTTACTCGTAAAAGCGAGCTTTAGAAAACTTATTGGAATGCAAACACATGGAGAGTTAACATTTTGATGATCATCACTCTCACTGCTTCCTTCTGAGTTTTGTCCGCTATGGATTATGCTTGGAGAAGAAGGAAGAGCGTTATGATCGGCGCTACAACTTGATGGTGGTGGTTAGGGGTGGGCAGAGTATTATAATAATACACCAATTATTAAGTAAGGTACGGAATCACTGATTATCACATGTGATAATTAGTATAATCAGGGATCTCTAACCTGATAACCTGAGTAGTCGTCACAAGACCTTGCTGTGACATTGTAGGAACCCAGGTTTATAGATTGCGTAGCGGAAGGGTTTTTTAAAATTTTAAATGCAATCATAAACTAAACCTATTTGTACAGTAATAATCGAAAACAATTAAAGAAGGTGAAACGTTTTCATACCTACGTAAGAGGCTCCTTTACTTTAATTCGATCTGCTCCTGATTTGAACCACTTGATCTTCCTCGCTATCTCCCGGAACTGGTAACAGTGTGTGGGCGCGTCACGGTACTCAGGAACAAGGAGGATGAATGGAGGTTGAAGAAGAATACACAAAAAACAACTCTTGTTGTTTGTATATTTTAGGTTCAGCCAAAAAGAAAGCTTTAAAAATATAATTTTTTTTTTTCTTTTTGATTCTCGTTGGCCGCACACTTTTTCTCTTTTCCTTCTTTTTGTTTGTTTTGTATCGGATACAAAAATTGTCTCTCACTTTTTTTTATTCAAAAATAACATATATCATATATATATATAATTTTTAAACTTAAACTAATAAAATCTTTTAAGATATCAAATATCTTTTAAAGATATTAATTAATTTATTTGATTTAATTTGAATTCAAAACTCTTTTAAATTCAAATTTAAATATTTAATTAAATGAAAATAAAATAATCAAATTATCTTTTCTTCATTCAAAATTAAATATCAATCAACACCCTCCATCTAATGATTAATTACACAATTAAATAATCTAATTATATAATTAACATAATCATTAATATTCATTAATTGAATAATCACATTATTCAATTAATTCTTGAATAGACACGTGTCACTTTTGTAACACAATTAATTGGACAATCCAATTAATTAACCGTGACCTTTGTTACCTAAATCGATCGGGCTAGCAAGGGGACCTAATGGACCCACAGTATTTTGAGCTCCAATAATCCTTAGAAATAAATAATTAAACTCTTTAATTAATATTTCATGATTATTAACTTCGGTGTTATTCCACTAAAAACATGAAGTTGCACTCTCTCAACTGTAGACGTTTTTACACAAACCAATAATTCTTAGTGTCCATCGATATAGCTATTACATATGGTATAATCCTCCACAGGTAGTTCATAATTAGAGCTGGGTCATAATGTCCGTTATACCCCTCTAATTATATCTTTCCATTAAGTACCATTGATTCTCTAATGAACAATAAATTCTACATTCCTTACGGAATTAGGAGAGCGCTCATATTGTTCAAGCCCCGAATCAACCCTTAAGGGAACTACTATCTACTTCTCATAAGAAGGAGTGGATTCCACTATTGTGTGCAGACCTTCCCAGCCACAAGCCAAACTGCGATTCCAACATACAAAGTTATTGACCGGGAATGCAACTCCGATCTCACCCATGGTATATCAAAAACCACGATCTAACCTGAAGGAGTTGATAAGACACTTAGGATTAAGATCACCCATATATAGCCATCATTTGTTGATATATATGAATTTCATCTTTTAACGGATCTTGGTGAGAGATTCATATAGATCATGGCCCAGTCCTATATGATCAAATCATATAAGGTGCCTCCATTCTCATATCTCCATATGAATGATCTAGGATAAAATCACCGTACATTACGGAATGGACCGCAGCTGTAGATTGACCACAAATAAAGTACCCAGCTTTATTTGCTATCTACGGACTCTTTAGATTGCTCCTTTCAAACTGAATCTATCTATATATGACATTCATATACTCAGTTTGAAATTACATCCGGCAATCTTGGATGTTAAGTACACATGTTATTATAAATGTATGAGACAATTTGAATGAATAAACTACTTCTTTTATTTCTTGTTCAATTCACATTTACAAACTACAAGCTTTAGGGCAAAAACCTCAACAGACATGCCTTCAAACGCAAGCCTGATCAACCCTTCAATGTTGCTTTGAAACCGAGAAGCTTTTTCCTCTGCCGGAACTAAAATATAACAATTCATCATTATAATCAGGGATCTCTAACCTGATAACCTGAGTAGTCGTCACAAGACCTTGCTGTGACATGCCTTCAAACACAAGCCTGATCAACCCTTCAATGTTGCTTTGAAACTGAGAAGCTTTTTCCTCTGCCGGAACTAAAATATAACAATTCATCGTGGCTATGAAGATGTTTCACTCTCTCAGTTCTTCAAATCCATATTGGCCGGCAAACTCATGAGTCATGTCCTTAATTGAAGAGATGACAAGTTTCATGGACTTTACATGATAACTTTTTTCTACAATTTTTTATTCACTTTATATAATTTCTCTTTACACGTAAAGGAATTATCAAATATACTTGGGTTGGGGAGAAAAGCCTATATAGAGACAATCGGTTGTCCTGCTCTCATTGCCACTAAAACATTGGAAATTATTGCTTCAAGATTCAGATTTTTATTTCACACAAGAATATTATTCAGCAGATACCTTCAATTTTTACATAGTACTTGACATAATAATGTTTGATAAATGTAAAGTGTAGCAAGAGTTTAATTCTGTAGGCTTTTTTTTTTTTTTTTTTTTTTTTTTAAATTAAAAATTAATTTATTAATATTAAAAAGAGAGGATACAAGAGAGAAAAGTAAACATCCACTAGTGTATAATACCCCAATAGACAATGTCATCTCCAAGACATTATTATCAAACATGCTTGGAATGTCTTCCTCTATTTGTTTGGAGTACCTTAAAAGTTGGTTTCACTTTCCTTTTCAATTCAGTGACTTCGGGAATCCACTTTTCCTCATTTAAAACATAATTAATTTCCTCCTTTAGTAGTATAAGGTCTATAGGATTGTCTGAGTTATATGCATCAAAGAATGTATCACTTAAACCTTACTTGTCTCACTTTTTAACAGTAAAAATACTAATTAAACTTATATAATCAAGTTTTTTTATTATAATTTTTTCCGCACCCTTCTGATAATTCATTTTTCCTTTCTTTTTTTAAGAATTTTTTTTTTCTTTTTAATTCTTACAAATTTTACTTTTTAAAAAATCCTATTACAAATTCGAGTTCTTGATAAGACTATAGGAGTAATGCTTCCCAGGAAAGATGGGTTCAAATTTTTTTGTCACCATATAAGACGCCTTTTGTAAGACTGTCAGTGGTTTACTAATTTAAGTTTAAAAGGCACCAATTTAGGTGACTAGACAAAAATACCCTTTTTTGTCGCTTTGTTTCGTTTTCAAACATTGAGAGAAAAACCCAAGAGAGAGAAAATCAGGTGGCGCTCAGACCTAAAGGCGACCAAAATCCGACGGAAAGTTGACTAGCGACGAAGCTACAGTGATGGCATCTAACAGAGTTCAGCGGCGAAGTGGTTCTACGGTTAGTTTTCTTCCCCGATCCTTTGAGATTTTTGATGTTGCCTGCCATTTTGATGATATAGATCAGGTTTTATTTGATTTGTTTTTGTTGATTATTTTTGTTTGAAAAGGCTCGGGTAGTTTAGGTTAGGGTTTGGGTTTCTGAAAGATGAAGTTTTGTAGACGATGATGTTCTGGGTTTCCGAGCCTTTTTAAAACATTTTCGAGCCTTTTATAACTGTCCCCGAGCCTTTTGTAATTGTCCCCGAGCTTTTTATAACTATAACCGACCTTTTTAAAATGTTACCGACCCTTTATAACAGTCCCCAAACTTTTACAAATCTCCGAGCCTTTTTACACTAGCTCCAAGCTGTTTCGTGAGTGTTCGAGCCTTTTGCAATTATATCCAAGCCTTTTGATTATTTATGATTAGGTTAGTTGAATTTTAATTCTCTGAGCCTTTTAATACACCACCCAAGCCTTTTAATACGTTATTCGAGCCTTTTAATACGTTACCCGAGTCTTTTAATACGCTACCCGAGCCTTTTCATACGTTACCCGAGCCTTTTCATACACTACCCGAGACTTTTAATGAATTGTTACACATTCCGAGCCTTTTGATACTCTACCTGAGCCTTATAATGCACTACCCGAGCCTTTTAATACACTACCCGAGCCTTTTGATACTCTAATCAAGCCTTTTGATACTGAACCCGAGCCTTTTAATACTCAACCCGAGCCTTTTCATACACTTCCCGAGCCTTTTGAAACGTTACCCGAGACTTTTGATACTCTAATCAAGCCTTTTGATACTGAACCCGAGCCTTTTAATACTCAACCCGAGCCTTTTCATACACTTCCCGAGCCTTTTGAAACGTTACCCGAGACTTTCATACACTGCCCGTGCCTTTTTATTCGAGCCTTTTAATGTACTTATATGTTTGTTTTTTTTGTTTTCTGTGAATATGCTGACAAAGAAACAACTAAAAGATTTGCTTAAAACTCTAGTGGGAGCATGGTACAAGGGAAAACTTACAAGGCATGACCATTTCGATGACCTTAAAGATTTCGACAACGCCCTTGATAGTGTACCTGATGATATGAAGATCAAAGACTGACGTCGGTATACCGAGTCGTGTTTTGGTCATTTCCTTCATATGCATCGGGAGATTCATTTTTCTGCTGGGATTGTCCATCGGATGCTTTTACGTGAGTTACACCACAATGGCCCAGAAGATGAGATGGGATTTTTGTTAGGCAACAAAGAGGTCCGGTTCTCGAAGGTTGAGTTCTGCCTAATCACCGGATTGAAGTTCGGAGTGATTCCTGACACGGCGATTTATGCTATGGTAGATAATGTCATACATGAGCTGTACTTTGAGGGTCGAGACATTGAGTTTGAAGAGCTCAGAGCAGTGGTGCGGAGTGGTGTGTTTGTCCAGTAGTACGATGCAGTGAAGTTATGCTTATTGTTTATGCTCAATTGGATATTGATGGGGGTGGACGAGAGAGAAAAGTCCCATCATGGTAGTTTCGCCTGGTTGAGGACTTGAACGCTTTTGATGCGTTCCCGTGGGGCGCACACGTGTATAGGCGGTCCATACATAGTTTCAAGCATGCGTTGGATGGTCAACGGGAGCGATTCAAACAAAGGCAGCAAGAAAAGGGCACTGATGTACACACCGTCGAGACGTACAACTTATACGGTGTACCGCACGTATTGTTGGTGAGAATTTAAAATTTGAAGCTGTACTTTAATTGATTTTATTTATTTATTTGATTGATGTTGTTACTTATTATCATACTTACCTATTATGCAGATATTTCTTTTGAGGTTATCCCCGAACTTCGTAATAAAAAATGTGGGACCCGCAGGGGGAACGATCTACCCCACCCCCCCACCCCCCACGTATTTTGAAATGGGAGTTGAATAAGCGACCGAGGGGGAAAAAGCTGGATTCCATTTTCACTGAAAGGGTAAGTATTATTGTTGTTAATATGTTCTATTATTAGTATGTACACAATTATATTAATGTAACTCCGATTTCAGATGTTTGCGCGGACTGAATTGGTGCCAACGGCTACTGAGAGAGCTCAATGGTACTACGAAGGCATAGACCTGGGCGACAGTCTGTATGATTCAGATGCAGCTGATATACGTGTTCACCGTTCGGATCCCGAACGACATAGGGCTGTCGGCCCCAGTGACGATGAGGGTCAGTACTCCGGACCCAGTGAGGAGAAGGGTTGGTATTTCGGACCCAGTGATATGGATGTTTCAGACTAGCAGGGTCATAGTGGGAGACCCTTGAGGAAGCGTAGGCGTGTCCAATTCACTTTGCCCAGACAGCCTCGACTTGAAGCTGATTCAGTAGGTGGCGTTGGAGGGCATCCTCAGGTACGTCAAAATAACAGAACCACATTATTTAATTTCAATTTAGTGCTCATTTTAGTACTAATAGAGTTCGAAATCATTTCAGGACCGTGGGTATACTGAATTGATGGATGCGTTCCAACAGCTACGGTGTAAGGATTCCCATTGTTGATTGGCTTATTTCGTAGACAAACCACATATTGGGGGTTTGAATTGTAAGGGTAGTTAGGTGTTTGAAGATCATGCTCAAAGGCCCTTTTCAAGACCTCAAGGGAAGAAGCACTCCAAAGGTATAATACTTAGTGTTTCTTACAATGAAGAGAAATAGATGCACACACACACAACACTTGCATAATTCTCATTCTTGAATGTGTTGTGTATTTATTTTGTGTATGCATTATTGCCTATTTCATCTCTCTTCATGCATGTTTATTTGGTTGCATCTTGCTTAGTATTGCATAGCATGGTTAGATTTTAGGATGCTCCATCAGGTGCAATTTGCGCCCTGATCTGCGGTCAAGGCCGCAGAAATAAGGCCGCAGAATAAGGATCAGAATTCATACTCTCTGTCCTCTTTTCTGCGCCCTTGGTTTTTGCGTTTAGGGGCCGCAAAATTGTTGTCAGGTGCATTTCTGCGCCCTTGTGTTCTGCGGTCCGTGGCCGCAGAATCATGCCGCAAAAGCGTCAAGTGTGTTTCTGCGCCTTGTGTTCTGCGGCCAAGGCCGCAGAATCAAGGGCGCAGAATCAGCGGTCTTTTGCATTTTTTTCAAAACGACACCACTTCACTTTGGCATACTATATATATGCCTCTTTCATTTCTAGGTCGTTTTTAAGAGTTCCAAATCTCATATTTTTCTCTTAGAACATTTTTCAAGAGAAAAATCATCAAGAACTCACCTTTAAACACTCAAACCAATTCCTTTGATCATCAAAGTTCATCTAGTTACATTCATGACCATTTAGGACTCATCCATGTATGGTTTTGCATCATCACATCTTTCTTGGTAAGATTTTGACTAACTTCATCTAAGTTTAGTTTCTTTCTTGTCAAGCTATCTCTTTATCTTATTATATGCTTTATGTTCACATGCTAGATATAAGATAGAGATTGGTTGTGATGAATTTGATTGAGTGTTGTATTGTGATAGCTATCTAGGTTTGTTGAATCTTGATTAGCTAAGCTTTATGATATGTCATTTAGCTTTTGATATCTAGGATTGATTTCATTGATATATCATCATTCTAGGTAAGCATATAGAGTTGCCTTGCTCTTGTTGCATTTTGAGTATTTCATATATTCACTTAGGTTATTTTCTCTTCATTGAGAACTAAGCCTTGTGTTGCTTCCGGGATTAGGTTGCATAAATCACAAGCATTAGGACTAGGTTCACTTATACCGGGATTAGGTAGGTGTGTGATTACTTCCGGGATTAGGTTGTAATCGTTTAACACATTTAGTGGATTCGAGGTTCGAGTGTGGCTCACTTACATAGCCCGTGGTTTTTCCCGTGAGGGTTTCCACGTAAATATCAAGTGTCTTTTAATTTCCGCACCATATTACACTTGCTATTTTATATTGACTAGTAAAGGGTATTTTCGTAATCTTGACCATTAACGAAAATTTGGTAAAGTTGGATAAAATCTATTCACCCCCCCTCTAGATTAATATTGAACACACCATATTTTGTTTCATACGGGATGAAGTGCGTAATAATGATGAGAAACGAGACCGACAACATAAGGTGTTGATGGATTTGATTCGAGGTTTTTAGGGTTCGACTTCGATGCTGACACCGATGCCGCAGCCTCGTAGTTCAGGTCTATCATTCAATGACCCACCAGTCGATGACCGAGACCGAGACTTCAGTCCCACAGACGAGTTTGGTAGTCATTAGGACATGGCAGACCTAGAGAGCGGGCGTGACCCACGTGAAGAGGTTACTGGTGGTACCAGTGCTACAGGGACAACACTTATGGAGATAGAGCCGGTACCTCAGGTTTTACCAAACCAGTGTCCTTCAGTACAACGGACCCCTCCGGTCGATCCTACTCCAGCGCACCTCTCCATTCAGTCAATAGGGAGAGAGTTCCACAGTTGCGGACCACCCATAGGGTCCACCCTAGCTAAGCTCACACCTGTAGCAAATCTTTTGGGTACCTCCTCCTAACACACCCTTGCAGGGGCTCCACGGGGACCCAGTTCCTCTGTACATACCACCCCTGCAAGGGATCCACCGGGGCATGATTCCTCCTCACAGAGCAGCCATTCAGATCGGAGTCCCCTACCCGTTGGGCGTCAGGTCCGGGTTCGCAAGTCAGGATGGCAGCAGAGCACCCCATACACTGACCCGTGTCGGCCGAAGAGACCAAGGATGATGCCACCGCCACCACATGTATGGGCGCCCAACGCATTGGTAAATGGTGAACACCTGGAGTCATACCAAGCCTACAAGAGGAACTCGACTGGGGAATTGTAAGTAAAATCGTAAATATTACAATTTTTTTATTGTATTTTGAAAGGCCTGAGTAAAATTCACTTGGTTATCTAACTTCTTCACCAATTATGCAGACGTGATGTGGATCTACCCGAACCAGTTGCTGCCTCTTGGTTCCACCAGTTTCAAACCAACTTCATGGAGTTGGAGGATACAGTAAGTACTTTAATGTAACCATCTGTATATGTTGTTTCATAAATGGTCAAATCCTAACAATACAAACTGTGTTTATTTTCAGCACATAGACGCGTACTTGCATATTCTTCGGAAGCGTCAGCGAACATACTCCAGTGTCTATAATGCGAGGATCAACATACTGAATTCACAGTTCTATGTAAGTGTTTAAATAATACGCTATAACATTGGGTTATGCATTGACTTGTTGTTAATATTGACACAACTTTTCGTACAGTCATACCTACTTTATCGATGGGAGAAAATGATGGGAATTAGGGCCAGCGGACCATGTAAACGTTGGTCTATTGTCAAGCAGGAGTGGTCTGAAGATGACCTTACGGTCGTACGTGGATTGCTCCCGCCCGGATGCATACCATGACACAATGTTGACATCGTAAGTGTTTATTTTACATGGTTTCAATTTGTATAATAAATGAAGTTGACATTGATAAGACTTTGTTCAAAAACCTTCAGGTTATGATTCCTTGCAACCTTGGGCGTACACATTGGGCCCTGGCCAGCGTCGATCTCACAGCAGGGCATATTTACCTGTTCGATATATTCAGACAGGAGGTCCCAATTCGCCACAGGAAAATGCAACTCGCTTGCTTGAGGTATTTTTTACCCTCGATGCTGTATGCGGTGGACTTTCACGGTTACAAACGGAGGGGTGATATGACGTACCAGGAGAAGAATAGGCCATTCACTTTTTTCTATGTGTTTGCAGACCGTGTGCCCCAACAGGATAAAAGGGTATGACTATCTAAAAAACTTAAGCCCTTCCAATTGGTTTTAATAACATTTCCTTCTAACGTATTTGATGTGGTGAATTGCAGGGGTAACTGTGGTGCCCATACGTTGAGGTTGATAGAGTACCTCGCAGCCAACAGGGATACGTTCGACTGGACGGAGAACGATATGTTCACCATCCGGGAGAAGATGGCTGTGGAGGTTTTTGTTAACTTGAAAGAGTGGGTTCGTAGATAGTCTATGTATATAACATTTGATTTAGTTTATGTCCTAACATTTGATTTAGTTTATGTACATAACATTTGAGTAATGAAATGATTTTTTTTTACTATTTGAAGTATTTTTAATTAAAAGTTGAACATATAGTTCCTACATTCAAATCCATAAACTATAACAAAAACTATAATAAAGGATCCCGGATCACATTAAACGAAGAACTAAATTATACAAAAACCATAACACAACTGTATTAAGCATGGTGCCCTAAGTCTGAACGATGTTGGAAGACATTAGCAATCAAAAACTCTTTTCTGATCACCATCCTCAACGGGCTCCATTCATTCAACGGTAGAATCCTTCTCAGGACACGTTTGTTTGTCTGATAATAGATGCTGCACCTGCGATGGTATTCCTCAGGGACAATTGTGTTGGGACCTTCATTAACCATAGGCGGGTTGGAACACCTTCTGCTATTATGTCCTGGTTGTCCACATCTTCTACACGATTGTGTAGTTGTCCTCTCCGAAGATGAGGCATGTCGACCCTCCATCGGGCGACTTGATTGTCTCTTTGACTTTGGATTTAAAACCACCCGCGCTACTATGTCAGATGGCACTACCCATGAAGAAGGATGGCCAACATGCATAATAGGAACCGAGTATGCATCAGTAAGTGTTTCTCTCTTGTAGTAGTCTGAATACAGAGATGTGAAATCCAAGTTTCGCTCCCTGCAACAATAAAAACAGTGAGATTTACCCAAATGGTAATATAAACGGTATGACTGTAACTTATCATGTACCTTGCCGCTGCGAGTGCATGTGAGCATGGAAATAAATCCATTTTGAATTTGTTGCATGTGCAAGTCTTCCGAGCTAAGTTAACTGTCCACTGTTCTCCCTTGTGTTTAACGGAGAATATGTTCCAGTCAACTGGATTTACGGTCATATAACTGCACTTCTCGACACGTTTCAGGATCACAAGATGTGTAGCGTCGGTCAATTGATGACGCATGGACTGTGCAGCTGCATAATGATCGTAAAACCACTTTTGTAGCATATTCCTAATGAACTTTGCCAGTGTCATCAGAGGCAGTTGCCGTGCGAATTTTAGGCATGAGTTTATGCACTCTGCAACATTTGTGGTCATCAGCCTGTACCTTCTTTGGGGACAGTGTATGCGGGACCACTCGTGTGGACCGGCAGCAATGGCATAATCGAATGCACCCTTGTGCAGCTTACGTAACTCCTCCATGTGGCAATTATACTTTATTTCACTGTACGACCTAGCTGCTGCATCCATTATGCCGGCAACATCCTTTCTGTGGAATCGCTTCTTCTTATTTTCACCAAAATGCTAGCAATATATGGTATGGGTTGCATAAGGGAACACTTTAGAAATCCTTGCTTCAATGCTTGCATGACGATCGGAAATAAAAACCAGATCATCTATATGACTAAGGGCACCCCTCAAACATTCCGAAAACCACTCCCAGGAAAGGTTATTTTCTGAGTCACCGTATCCAAAGGCAATTGGATACACCTGTTCGTCTCCATCTTGTGCAGTTGCAACAAACATTGTACCCCCGAATCTTCCCTTCAAATGGGTACCATCAACTGCAATCACAGGACGCATACACCTCCGGAAACCTTTAATTGAGGACCCTAACGACATGAAAAAATAGAGGAATTTACCATCGTCTGTGCACTATAAGTCAGTGATTGTGCCAGGATTTTGCTCTTCCAGAACGTATGCAAAAGATGGCAGCAGTTGGAAAGTTTCTTCATGCGTTCCATAGGTCAATGACAATGCATATTGCAGGGCATCATATGCCTTACTGTACATGATTTGGATGCCATATATTGTTTTCATATCGGCGATTATGTCCTTTGGACGCATGAGACGACCATCGTGTTGTTGAAGTCTAGGTGCAACCACTTCTCCGATTATGAATGCACTAGCTTGTCGGTGGCGACGGTGAATCTCCTCCAAGGGACAACTGTGTTCGTTCACAAAACTTCTGACTTGGAAGTAAGTCCCTTCATCTCTCCTCACCGCTCTTAATTTCCACGTACACCTATCAATGATGCAAGCCAGATGTAACGTTGTCTTATTAGACCTTTTCACCTTCCATTCAAAGTTCTACCGTATTGAAAAAAGGCCAACGAGCCTCTTCAAATCCTTTTTACTCGGAAAAAATTGACCTTTATAAATCATGTTTCTAGGTTCTTGCGATGCCAAGGTGCTGCTTCTACCAATACCAAATGAGTATGAATCTGCTCCGGGAATAACCCACATTGTCGCATTATCAGAATCATCCCCAATTACATTATGCCGAACCTTGGAAGTCCCAGGCATATCTGATGCAGAGCAACTAACTCCTTCTACACATCTTCCACGTCTTTGAATTTGTGCAGGCTCTTCATCCACATTTTCTTGATCATCAACTTGTACATTATTTGTCTTATTATCCACCTCATGGTTCTGCTCATTGTACTGCTCGTTGTATTGCTCAATTGGACAACCAAACACATCGCCAAATTCAGGTTCAACTATATTTGCATGGTTGATCACTACCGGTGGGGCACCGCACACGTTTTCCCCACCTTCGGTGGCACTCCTTTGGGTGAACACTTGGTTGCTACAGGAACATGATCCAAATTGTTGGGTATTTTCAGGAGGAGGAATATCATTCCCTATCACATCTCTAGCTGTTCTCTCTATTAGACTGACACATACTTGAGGGATCACCCAATCTTCCCTTAGCATAAATTGAACATCATCGTCATTTCTTATAAATGTGAGACATGTACTGCCAGGAACGATTAATATTGATGCTAGATCAACATTGAATTTGTTTACACCATACTTGACAATGGTATACACGATCGCCACCAATTCTTCGTAAGTCATATTCCTTGACACATACATTCCCTGGTTATCGGATCCAACAAACCTCCGACTGCCGTCGAGTAACTGCTCCTATCGACCGTTGTAAGATATTACTATTCTAACCCGATTCATGATGCTGTCAAATTAATCATCACAAACCATTAATAAAAACTCATGACTACAAAATATTTTCTTTCATATATTACATTCACAAAGGCTCGGGTGAGGATATTGAAAAGGCTTGGAGAAGACATGGAAAGGCTCGGAAGACATTACATGGAAAGGCTCGGGAAAGGCTTCAAAAGGCTCGGGAAAGGCTTCAAAAGGCTCGGGGAAGACATTACGTGGAAAGGCTCGGGAAAGGCATGAAAAGGCTTGGGTAAGGCATGAAAAGGCTCGGGAAAGGCTTCAAAAGACTCAGGGAAGACATTACGTGGAAAGGCTCGGGAAAGGCATGAAAAGGCTTGGGTAAGACATGAAAAGGCTCGGGTAAGGCTTCAAAAGGCTCGGGTAAGCTTACAAAAGGCTCGGGGAAGGCTTCAAAAGGCTCAGGAAAGGCCTTACATGAAAAGGCTCGGGAAAGGCATGAAAAGGCTCGGGAAATGCATGAAAAGGCTCGGAAAAGGCTTCAAAAGGCTTGGAGATCTAAAAAAAATACTTGGATAACATATGAAAAGGAACAAATGAAAATGTGAACAAATTCAAAGAAGAATTGGGAAAAAAATATTACCTTATTAAACTGAAGCACGTCGGTGGTTTATAAGTTAAAGAAGAAAGTCGAGGTAACGTTGAACTTTTTTATTTGCAGAGAGAGAGAGAGAGAGTTATTGAGTTAACACTAGAGAAAAGTACAAAGAGAATAACTAACATAAACTCAAATCTAAGGGCAATTTTGGTAGTTCACCATAATAGGTGTCTTTTAAACTTAACTTATTAAACGACTGACAATGTCACCAACTCCCTTTAAAAAGGTGACATTTCTCACCATTTCCACCAGGAAAGATTTCAAGTAAAGTCTAGTTCTCATCCGTCGGAAAAATCAAGTATATATATAGTTCTCATCCGCTTGGAAAATATTTCCAAAAAAGATGCCGAAACACAATTTCTGAATTTTTGTCTTCTTGATATGTTATTTAAATGGTGATTTGATTTGTTTAACGGTTCTGTTGAAACAATTTATAATTTGTCTTCTTTTTTTTTTTCTTTTTTTTTAATGGAAGGAGCACCTGAAAATCTGGAGCACCAGATCCAGGGCAAGATTACAACCAAACTGGGACTCCACAGATAAAACTAATCGAGCACTAGCCCAGAATAGAGTCCCACAACGGGAGAAAATCGCCCACACAAGAGTGGGAATACTAAACAATGTTGACGAATTAAATGAATGTATGATATATTCTTTTTAATGACGGTGATATATGTTGTCTATTTGCATCATATTGAATATGATGTTCCTAATTTGGAAATAAATGTAGTTTCCTATTTTATTATGCCTTTTTTTCACACATTTTTTTTTTATTTTTTATTTTTTATCTTTTATTGTTCATTTTACTTTTATCAAACAGTTATTTTTAATTGGCTTTACTAAACATCTTTTTATGTTAAAATTGTAAATAAATTTATTTTACCTTCTAAAAAAACATACCAAATTGATCCATTATCACTAACTTATTGATTTAAATGGAATTATATCGATACTACGATTTAGTGGAAATATCAACGGAAATACCGATATCAACAAAAATTGACATAAAATTTACGAAAAATATGAAAATTTATCTTAAAAGGTAAATTTTTTAATGAAATTTTTATATAAAAGTAAAATAATTGATAATTGAAAAAACCAAAAACAGAAAACACTCCAAAGAATTTATTCCAACTAAGGGGTTGTTTATTTTTGTTAAAATGGCACAAACACTCCGGAGTTAAGCCATAATTGTAGGCAATGTCAACTTTTATTAAATTGTTCAAACCTTTCTTGATTTTGGTTGAATAAAGTGTTGAATGTCAACCATTCTGTGATGGATATTGATTAGGGATAGTTTCCTCTGTTAGTTGAGTCTGATGCGGCCCTTGGAGTAGTGGTGTCAATATGGGGCGGCCCGGGCCACATGTGCCGTGCCTAATGAGCCCATTTATGAAAACGGGCTTGGCCTGGCACGGCACAGGAATTGGCTGTGCCGTGCCGGGCAGGGCCGGCCCGTTTTCATGAGCAGAAGGCCCGGCACGTGCTTCTGGCACGTGCCACATGTGCCGGGCCGGCAGGCCGGGCCAGGTCGGCACGTGCCATATTAATTTTTATTTTATTTTTTTTAACTTCAACAGTAAAAAAAAAAAAAAAATTTAACTTTCGGCCTGGTGGGCTTGGCCCGCCGGCCTGTTGGCCCGTTCTGGGCCGGCCCGCCAGGCCATAAAATGTGACCCGGCCCGGGCCACACTGTGGGCCGTGCCTGGCCCGGCCCGCGCTACAAGCAGGCCGTGCCAGGAACGGCCCCCCAGTCTGGGCGGGCCGGCCGTGCCGGGCCCTCCAGGCCCGGCACATTTTGACACCACTACCTTGGAGTTGTAAATATGTGTACAAGAAAATCTTTTTCTAGAAATATTGTTGATAACATAGTTTATGATATTCTTTTGTTGATGGGTAGTCACACAGATGTGTCTATTTCTTTCTCGTTTCCAAGTCTTGTAACAGGGTGGCACATGAATTGGCTAGGATGGCTGTTAGTTTGGATAATTCTTGTTACTGGGATTGTAGCTTTCCTAGTTGGCTAGTGTTGTATATATATTCGACTGGAAGACACATCAGCAAAATAAACGGGAAACATGAAGGAATGACATTACCACGTCATCCCTTGACCAGTCAATGAAAGAAACGTTAACTGTTTGGCACATCTGGCCACGCCACCAAAGTCAGCAAAGATCATAAGCATGCTCGCCAAAAACGACCCTGACTAAGGAAAAGAATCACGTTCGCCAAATATCCTTACTCAGCCCAGACCAACTCGGCCAAATACAGGAAAGGTAACCCTATTTCAGTATATCTCCTATAGCAAGGATTCATCCAAATACAAGGCCCAAATAAGTGTTACACTCCAAAGAGAACATAACTTATCTCCTCCTGGAGAAGTCCAAACAGGTAAACAGGTAAACAGGTCCTAATCTGTTCACCACACCAGATCCTAACGCAAATCAAAGTGGGGACTCCTCCACCAACACGACATAGGCAAGGAGAAACCCTAGCTAGCCCAATATAAATAGAACCGTATATTCTACGGAGAAGGGGTTCTGAAAATCGTGAGAGAGAGAGAGAGAGAGAAAAGAGAGCAATTGTATGAGAGATTTGAGTATGTAACCCTACAATGATTCATAGTATTATCTTTCTGCCCTCAAGGGCACCGTGGTATTTTCCCTTCCAAGAGTTTTCCACGTAAAAATTGTGTCTTGCATATATTGATTTACATTCTCTTTTTCATTAAATTCGATATTATTGTTGGACGTGTGGCAATCCAGAATTCATCGTCAACAGCTAGAATGTTTAGCTTGTATTGAAACTTGTTCATTTCCCTCTCTTGAGGTGTGAAAGAAAGTTTTCTTTTCAAAAAATAAAATAAATAAATAAATAAATAAAATTCCTATAATGGAGTAATGGTCTTTTAACGAGACGTCGATAAAGTAACATGCTAAGGTGACCAACGTAGGCTAAATTATTTAAAATATAATAATAAAAAATTTTAAATTTACTAATTAACAAATGGAAATTTAAATTGCATTAAAGGTGTTTGATAAAACTGAAAAAGACTCAACTCAATTTGGATGTGTCTGGTACGTGTTTTTCATTAACTATTTTTTAAAAAGAAAAATATAAAATAAAAATAATGTTTTTCAGTTTTAAAATTTGAAAACGAGTCTAGTAACATATGCTAAAAGTTGTATTCTGAAAATAAAAACAGTAAAAACACGTTTAGTATATCAAATGAGGGATAAAAAAAAATGTAATATTAAATTTGCATTCATTTTTTTTTTACATTATAACCTATTATTTTTTTACACTAAACCTATTATTTAGAAATAATATTAATTTTATCGGATATTAATAATAGTAATAATATATTTTTTTTAAATATCATTAATAAATTTTAAGAAGAATAACCCTTAATTTAGAAATAATATTTATTTTATTAAATATAAATAATAGTGATAAATTTAAAAATAAAAAATAGCATTAATGAATTTTAAGGAGGAGATAGAAAAAGAAAAGAAAATGTCATTTTCAAAAATAAAATGGAAAACAAAAAACATGTTTCGCAATTTTTCATTTTTAACACTAGTTTTACATTTTGTGTTTTCTTTGTTTTTTTTTTTTTTTTTTTTTTTTTTTTTTTTTAAAGCAATATAAAAAATAATTGCCAAACGTGAAAAATAAAAACAGTCCCAGAATACCCTAGTGTACAACCCCTTTGTTTTTTCATGTTTTGCCCTTTTTTTTCACTAAATTTGTGTAGATTTAAAATTTGAAATATGGGTTTTCTTATTCGCTTAACATGGTATCTCAATTTCTAACTAGTTTGAAAATAAATAACGCATTGGTTCGGGTCACGCGTGGAGTTGTAAAAAATGTTCGATATTGAGAACTTACTGAGGTTCAGTAAGTTGACAATGACTACCGAAAAGAAAAATTGAATTGTTTTGTTGGAGAAGAAGACAGATTTGAGAAATGAATAGGAAAATAGTGCAAAATAATAATAATTAAAAAGATATTAAAAAAAATATTAAAGTTAATCATTTATTTAATATATATATATATATATGTATTTATTGGTTTATTGGTTTCTAGTAGTCATATCATTATATGCGGTGAATGTGATATTAATTTATAATAATTTCCACAAGTGAAATTAGTGATTCGGTACAATTTTTTTGCATTGGATTTCTAACTTGATAATTAGGTATCCCGAATTTAAAGAAAAATTGTAGGACCATTGGATTGATCGATCCAGCGGCCAAAACAATGTTAGAATAAAAATTTAAGAAAAAAAATGCCACACACAGCGCCCAAAAATGTACACACTAACACTAATACCCGACTTCAGTCTC
The DNA here is from genome assembly GCA_954870605.1 of Acer campestre. Taxonomy (NCBI): domain Eukaryota; kingdom Viridiplantae; phylum Streptophyta; class Magnoliopsida; order Sapindales; family Sapindaceae; genus Acer; species Acer campestre. The sequence goes on from OX940807.1 coordinate 12,843,430, forward strand.
TCTCTCGCCCAAGTTCACAATTCTACACTCTCTTTCTTTCTCTATCTCTCTTCCTCTATCTCCATTTTTGGATCGGAGCTTCAATTTCAGATTAACAAATTAAATAAAAATAAATAAATAAATAAATAAATAAATAAATAAATAAATAAAACAGTGACTGGTTTCAAGTTCAACTTTCAACTCAACCGTAGCTTTGCCCCTCTTCTCTGCATTCACTATCGTTCTCAACGCTGGAGTAAAAAGGGTTTATAAGTAGAGTGGCAGTTTCGATATTATAATCAGCCAATCGGGTCATTTTGTTGTAAATGGTTAATGGGCTTTACATTTGGACTCATTTGGGCCTTTGCCAGGTTAGCCCACTAAATTGTAACTCTTTTGAAAAAATTGGTTTCCAAATTTAAGAAACGCGTTAGTTTCCTAATTCGAAGTTTTTTTTTTTTTTTTCTTCCTTTCTTTACCGTTACTCCACTTCTGGGAACAAATCCTTTGTAAACCCTACTTCCGATTTAGGTTTTGGTAAATCTTTTTCCTTGTAGGACAAGTGATGTCTAAATATATTAACCAACATTTGCTCACATTCATTCTCTGTTGTTGCTCACATCGCTCTCTGTAGTTTCTTTCGAAGCTCTCAACCTCTGTTATTGCTCTTCTTGTAATCAAGTGATTTCAGGTGCTTTCGAAGCTCTGTTTCTGCTTCAACCTCTTCTTGTTTTCACACCCGCCACTGCTCATCAGTCACCATGACTGACATTATGCTGGATATGGCAGAGGAGCAATTCTTGAAACGTAACACTGTCTCGGCTTTCAAGTGGGCTTCTCTCGCCCAGCAATTGGATCCCAATTTTGAATCCGTAAACCACTATGTGGAGGCCTATCGTATTAATTTGGCAGCTCTCATAATACACACTAACGGAAAGTGTAACTGGTACAAAGTGCTTGGCATCGAACAACACTCTGTCTCTTGTCAGGACATTACACATCAATTCGTAAAACTTGCCAAGATGATTGATCCTGAAGTTCATAGCTCGTCAGCTGCTCCCAAAGCCTTGAAACATGTAACCATGGCTTGGGAGAATCTTGGTGAGCCTGATAAGCGTTGTGCCTATCACGCTCGCGTCGGTCTACCGTCACCACAATTGGAGAAGCCACTGGAGATTGCTTCCAAGAAAAGAAGCCGATTGGAGACACCGCTGGAAATTGCTTCACAGAAAAGATGCCGAGTAAAGTCGAGTTCTGATCATGTCAAGAGACACATGGTGATGTTTTGATTTGTTTTACAGTTCAGTTGCAACACACTTTTGAATTATTGTCAATGGTGAATTGATTTGTTTGATCTGTTGATGTTATGTTATGTAAATTGCTTCCTATTATTGTTGAAGGGTTGGATTGTTTCGTAGAATTAGTAGAGAGGATTTTGCTTTCTTGTGGGCAATCTGGCAGAATATCTGCTCTAGCTAAACATCTTTTTATGTTAAAATTGTTAATAAATTGATTATACCTTCTAATTGATCCATTATCACCAACGTTTTGCTTTGAAAGCGAATATATAGTTAAAAATACTAAACCCAATTGGGGTTAATTGCATTTGCAAGTAAGAAACATGAAGATAACAAAGTAGCTGAGGGTAAACTGAATAAAAGGAAAGAATACAGCAATTCGGTTGTTACTACTTGTTTTTCTTTTTCCAGAATAACAAATCAACTTATGCCCGAGCTGCATCCAATATTGACCGGATGGCAGCAACGGCCTTATTGTCAGATTCGATTTGTGATCTTTCCATTTCTTCAGCACTGGCCTTCATGATGGATGCAGTTTCAACTACATTAACTTTTTCATCTTTGTAAAAAGTGTGATAATATCAACAATAAGCAACACAAATTAAAGAGAGAAAGATTAAGACAATATAATCACCTCTGCACCATTGCTGTCAAGTTCATAAGAAGGCGGCCTTAAGTGAGCCAACATTTCAGACGCAAAAGCTTTGAATGCGTTACGCGTTAAGGATAGCAAATCTCGATGAACTCAATTGGATTGTCAGATACATTACGTTTCTTCAGAGTGGGCTCTGTTACATTTGGAGTCTTCTGAGCACTGGTAGATTTCCTCAGGATCTCTGCTGTTAAAGATGAAACATTGCCACTGTGATCCTCAGAACCATGTACTGGTGAAAATAGTTGGCAAGACAAAGCTTAGGTTATAATATAGTACAAGAGACTTTGAGTCCCCAACAGTGCGTAAATTTCTTGACATTATAGTCTCATTATCTATAGTCATTTTCTTGCCAAATATGATGCACAAAGAAAAAATAAACCTGAAACAAAATTTTAACTAGTCTAAAAAGGTAAGGTCAAACAAGAGTAAAGAAACAAAATTTTACTTGTGTGTACCACCATCCATTCTACCAAGAGGCAAGTTAGAAGAACATTTTATGGATATGCAAGCATTAGCCTATTATGTATCAATATTGCTATTTGAAATTGAAAACTTGCAATTTTAAATGTGATATAGGAATAATGCAAGAGGACAACATTAGTATTGAGGGTAATTGTCTTTATCCGAAAGAATCCAGAGCGTGATTTGTTCAAATGAATAATCCGTTACATATTACCAACAGCATGGTTGGAAAATACATAATATAATCTAACAAAGGTACCTGCAAATAAGAACTAAAAGTGCATCACTATCTCAATTCTCATATAACATCAGATTATCACTACTTCAATGGAGCAGCTATTTTCCTAAATGTAAAGAAATGTGATCAACAACTCCTTCAATGTATCCTTGACATTTTCAAGAGCTCCAATATCACTAAGTGGAATAACATCGGCTAAAAGTCTTTTCTCGAATTCATTTTCTGTTACAACATCCTATATTGAACAAAACAGTCACAATGAAAGCATAACTTAAGCTAGCCTGATAGAATATCATCTATGTATGCATGAGAAAATACAATAATCACCTTTAGCGACTTCTTCAGGCTTCTAGATTCATTCTGGATAGCCTGTAGGATTCCAATCCCATAACTGTGTAATTTCCATCCGAAAGCAAATAATTCAGCCAACGATTGTTGAGATAGATTTTTGAAGATGAGCTATTAATTACCTCTCATGAGATAAAAAAGCCTTGCATCAGGATTAGGTTCAGGGTGGCATCTGTTTGAAAATTAGATCTCCATTATCTACAGTCAGTCACTCTGCCTTCAAGTTTGAAAGATTTGTAGAACAGGAATGCATTAAAAAAGAATTCATGATGGAAGTGTAAGGGGGGAGGAGAAATTAGCTGAAGTAATGAATTGATCACCTGACATTCTTTTGTTATGCTCCAAGAACTTTTTGGTTCAACAATATGGGAAGTTTCCTACCAAAAATCTCCACAAGAACAAAATCCGTCTCTAAAGTGATGAAAGCGCTTGTTGTCTCTCACAACTATCTTCCTGTCAGCAACCTTTGAAATTAATTTGGCTGCATTATGACAATCTACACAGATACGCAAGTTCTTGCAAACCCTCAGTGTTACACCTTTAGTTGTCTTTAACAACCCAAAAGAAATTGCAAGCTTCTCACTGTGGCCCCGCAGTAAATTTATCTTTTCTTCTTCTTCTACTTCATGAAGAACAGAATCTGTGAGAGGTTTATATCCAATTTCACTAATCTTTTCCTCTATTTCTCTCCACATTTCCCGGATGTCTTCTGACTCAGGTAGCGTATCATCGCCAGCAACAAAGCTATAAACATTCACTCCCAGTTCAATCCAACTGCGGCCAGCATCCTTTTGAAGGCCATTCTCCTTCATACTTTGACGCACCTTCCTCACATCATCCCATTTTGCTGATCCAGCAAATAAATTTGAGAGCAAAACATAATTCTCTGCTTTTTTCGGCTCCAATTCCAGTAGCTTTTTGGCAACTTTCTCACCTATATCCAAAGCACCATATGTCCTACAGGAACTGAGTAATGAGTTCCAGACTCCAGCATCTGGTTCCTCGGGCATCTCATCTATGAGCCGCAGAGCATCATCTAATTGTCCTGCACGACCCAGCATGTCCACGACACATGAATAATGCTCTAATTTCGGTTTTAGTCCATGGAAGTTCTGCATCTGGTTGAAATACTTTAGCCCATCTTCAACAAGCCCAGCATGACTACAGGCCATCAAAATACCCACAAATGTAAAGCCATCAGGCCACTGGCCTTGTTCCTGCATCTTCTCAAACAGTTCTATTGCCTCTTTTCCATATCCATGTATTCCATATCCCACAATCATAGCATTCCATGATGCCGCATCTTTATTTGTTAATTTGTCAAAGATCCATCGAGATCGTTCTATGCAGCCACATTTTGCATACATATCTATTATTGAACAACCGATGAATACATCATCCATGAGACTAGCTTTCAAAGCATAACAATGAGTTTCTTTTCCCAGCCGCAAGGCGGATAGCTGTGAGCAGGCCCCAAACACACTCATTATGGCAATCTCACTAGGTTGATTTCCATTAGAGACCATCTGACGGAAGAGAGTTAGGGCATCAATCGGAAGTCTGTTCTGTGAGTAACCAGTTATCATTGCATTCCAAGACACTAAGCTTTTATCTTCCATTCCATCAAACAATACCCTTGCAGAAAATGATTTCTCACAATACATGTAAAGTGATAGCAGTGAGATAGCAACAAATAGATCTTTCTCTAACCCATTACGTAGTACAAATCCATGAATCGCTTTGCCATATTGGAGGGATTTCAGATGGGTGCAAGCTAAGAGAAGACTGCTGATGCTAAACCAGTCAGGTTCTAGACCTGAACATGTCATTTGATGGAAAAAGTCCAATGCCTTTGAAGGATCACCATTTTGTGCATGACCACCGATAACAGCATTCCAAGAGCTGACAGTCCTTGACCTCATACCATCAAAGACATACTCAGCAGAAGTCATTGATCCACACTTTGCATATGCTGCAACCAAAGCATTGGCTACCAATTCATCATTTTGAAACCCATGTCTAAACGAATAACCATGAAGTTCCTTCAAGCTCGGAAACTCCGACTTCCCTAAACAAATTGTCAATGCATTCAAAACTGTGACCTTATTTGCCTTCATTTCCTCCTCCATCTGCATCTTCCGCAGATGATCAAACGACCCACATTTATCCCCTGCCATAGAAAAAGCCCCAACAATGGTATTCCAAGAAACAGCATTTCTATTATTATTCCTATCAAATAGGATTTTAGCTTCAGATAAGTACCCACATTTTGAATACATATGAACCAAAGCATTGTTCACCATTATTTCTTGATTCAGCCCCAATTTTATTGCTAAACCATGAACCAACCTTCCCATCTCTACATCTCCTTCCGCTGCACAAACGGGTAACAATGTCACAAGGGTTGCCACATCCGGTATCAAACCAATGTCACAGCTCATCATCTCCAAAAAGAAATTAAAACTCTCATGAGAAAAGCCATTCTCCGAAAACCCACAGATTATTGAATTCCAGGAAACCAAGTTTCTTTCACGCATAACCTCAAAAACGTTCAACATTTCCTCAATTAACCCACACTTACCATACATTGCAATTAATGCATTACCCACAAACACATCTCCAATCAAACCCATCTTCGCTGCCATCCCATGTACAACATACCCCAAACCCACCTCACCAATCCCTCCACAAGCCTTAATCACACAAGGGAAAGTAAAATTGTCAGGTTTAAGCTCGGTTAAGGTAATCAATTCAACAAATATGTTCAATGCATCACTGTACAGCTCATTTCTAGTGTACCCACTAATTATCGCATTCCATTGAAACAAATTTTTTGCACTTAAATTATCGAAAACTCTTCGGGAATCCAACGGAGATCCACAGATTGCGTACATAGTGATTAAACGAGTATTAAGAACAAAGTCATTGCTATACTGTGTTGAAGCCAAAACCATCTTGTGAACTTTCTTACCAATTTCAATGTTCTTTAGTCGGCCGCAGGCCTGTAATAATACACCAATAGCTTCTTTAATCTGGGCATTGTATGGATTTTCTTGCAAGAGAAGGTAAGCTTTGGTGAGGTCGTTGGATTCACAGAGATTGGTTATGTCTGGGAGGAAATGGAGTTGATAAGTTGAGTTGTTGGTCAGACATTGTTGGTGGGTTTTGGTGGAGAGAGAAAGCGAAGATTTTGCATTGCAGAAAGAGCGACGAGAATGCCTAGAACTTGAAATTGAAGTGTTTCTATGTACATGGTGACGAAGGAATGTATGTGATGGACTCAGAAGAGACATTGGTGGGTTGTAGAAAGGTTGGACTTGGAATGATAGACATTGGTGGGCTGTAAAATCCATCAAGGCAATAAACTTCTTCTCTTCAAACTCAATGTCATTTGAAATGCCCCCTCGAGAATCTCCGACATCAAAACATACAAAGGATTCCCTGCCTGCCTAAATGCAATACCCAACTCAATAACTTAATTCCAAAATACACCCTAACAACATATTTACTTGGGAATATAATCAAGAATTCAAGTAATCATAAGTATGAATTCCCCATGATTGTTGAAGAATTGAAATTGTGAATTTCAAAATCATCATTGCACATTTCAACTATATATCACAGCTTATCACTGCCAACACCACCTTCATCGCTGATTATTCTGGCTACAAGACCAATAACAGGTAATGGATACTAGAGAAAGAGTTTTGGTTCTCAATGTAAGCTTTAACAGACAAGAACCCAGGAGAACAGTTTGGGGCCTTTTTTGATGGGTTTTGTCTTGTGGTTGTGGGTTTGCTGCTTTAGATTTGATGGAAAAGGTGAAGGGAGAAGATTTGAGAGTGGAAGTAGGTCACAACCACCACCCTGGTGGTTATGTTTTAATCTAGTTGTTGCTTTGTTGTTAGCTTATCATGGCTGCCTGCCTCTCATTTATATATATGTTATCCACTGAATAAATTAGTCTGTGCATGATAAGATAAATTACACAAGTTTTGTTTTCAATTAAAAAAAGAAAAGGAAAGGAAATTCATGTTTTTAATGTATATATACAGTTTTTTTTCTTCACAGGACGAATTGATTTTATTTATATCAGTTCTGCAACTATCAACCATTACATTCACATACTTCAGCTTGGTCAAACTTTTCTTAAATTTAATCAATGACTCACAAGTCTCGTCATAATCTTAAAAGTTCAATTCGGTTATAAGGAGAATAAATAAATAAATATATAGTAATGCTAGCTCCCTGATCGGTCTATTTCTATATATGTTTTAGACCCCTATTTCCTAGTCTTTGTGCTTTGTTCTCGAGTATTTTTAGGTTGTTTGATGTGTTTGTTGAGCTGTGCAGGTCTCGTTATCAGAAGTGGTGCAAATATTCAAATATGGGAGAAAAGATGCCAAAGTGGATCAGATGTTAATTTTCTGCAGCTGACCGCCCCCTAGGTAGTGCCTACCTAGCGGTCCTATGTGGCGGTCAGAGCAAGTTGAAGGCTCGAGAGAAAATTGTAAAGGACCGCCCCCTAGGTAGTGCCTACCTAGCGGTCCTACCTAGCACCAAACTCCAGAGAAGTTGATCAGAGATGACCGCGGCCTAGGCAATGTCCTACATAACGGTCCTAGCTTGCACTAAACTCCAGCCTTGTGTCATTCATGTGACCGCCCCCCAGGCACTGTCCTACGTAGCTGTCCTACCTAGCGGTGGTCTCCAGTGATGTTGCAAAAAGAGTACCGCGGGGTAGGCAAGGTGCCTACCTAGCGGTCCGTGCAGCGAGTGTTTAAGTTATCTGTTTCGTTTAGGTCAGCGAGAGACGAGGTGGCGAGCCAATATAAATAGAACATCAGAGGGTTTTCAGAAGGGAGTTAGAGACTGCGAAATTGAGAGCTACTCTACCATCCATCCTTGGAAGAAACCGAAAAGCACGAAGAAGACGAAGGATTCGAAGCAAGATTAGAAGACAACAATGGGTTCTATCTTCTCCTCTTCTATATTTTTGTTTCCTCCATTGATGTGTAACTAAATATTTACTAGGGATTCAATGTGAACCTCTATGAATATTCTTTGTTAGAATTGACTATGTTTTAGTAATTCAAGTTTTGTTTCATTCAATTTGGGATTTCTTCTTGTCTATGCATGGTTTGTGCTAGTCTTGAATCTAGGGTTTATATGTTAAGGTTGAGATATGTGTGAGGTTCACCATTCTTAGCCAATATTCAATTGAATGAATGAATTTACTGTTGCAGGTTGCACGTTATCTTTGGTTCTCCTGTTCTTGTGCTTAATGGGTTCTCAATCATGGTTTGTATGCAAGGTTTGCTATTGATTGTGATTGAGAATACTTGATTGTGTGTTTTGTGGGTTTTAGGTTATAGTTTATATGCAAGGTTTGCTATTTACTCAACTGAGGAACGCTTGGTGTATGGTTGATGTATTTTCTGTTATAATTTGTATGCAAGGTTTGCTATTGATTGTAGTAGAAGTACTTAATTTATCCCAGGGCCACATAGCACTAATTATACATAATTTAAGAACGAACCCTTAACTTGATTAACATTCTTTGTGAAAGTCAATTCGAAGCATTGAGTAAACGTAGTTGGGGTTCATTGATGACCTAGTCCTCTCACTTCTTGATCTCATTCTCATATTCTTGTTAACTGTTTTCTTAGTTTAATTTAGTTTTAATCTCAAATCAATCAAATCAATCTGAAATCTCTTGGTTACTGTTACTTGCTTAGCTTTAATTAGAATTAGTTTTAGTCGATAAATCTCTTTTCCTCGTGGGAACGATCCCTACTTGTCGCTGTACTTATCTCACGATTCGTGCACTTGCGAGTTAGGTTTTTATAACACGATTATACACATCAAGTTTTTGGCGCCGTTGCCGGGGAATAGTGAATTTATTGGTTATTTCTAGTTTTAGTTTTAGTTAATAGATTTATTAGTTTAGGTAGTCGAGTCATTAATTTTTAGCTTTTTAGATTTTTTTTTTCTTTTTATTCATTCTTTTTCTTTTTCTTTTCAGAGTTTACTAGTGTTTGTTTGTCTCATTGCAGATTTTTGACAGCAGATGCAAGGTAGAAGATCTCAACAGGGAGAATTACTACCTTTGAACGATAACATAGATCGTATCAGAAATTTAGTAATGGAAGACGAGCGAAATCAGGAACAGAATCAAGAGAGGGTGAAACAGGCCCCTAACCTTGTTCCTAATCCAGTGTATGAGCCAGAACCTATCAGAACTATGAAGGATTACAGTAGACCAGTTGTGAGCAACGACCCTTTGTGCATTGTGCTAGAACCTGCAGCAAGGAATTATGAGCTGAAGAGTAGTCATTACAATCAGCTGCCCAGTTTCCATGGATTACCAGATGAAGATATACTCTTGTTCTTCAGAGAGTTTTATGGAGCAATTCAGTCCTTCCCTAACTACAGGATAACTGAAAATCAGCTGCGTATGAGATGCATTCCACATGCATTGAAAGGAGAGGCGAAAGCTTGGCTGTTAACTTTGCCTCCTGCATCTTTGAGAACATGGGATGAAGTGCGAGAAAAGCTAACTGATCAGTTTTATGCACCTCAGAAGACCAGTGAAATCCGAGCCAAGATTTCGAGTTTCATGCAGCAAGACAACGAGACTTTTTATGAGGCATGGGAGCGTTTCAAGAAATACACCAGGGACTGTCCTCAGCATGGGTTTCTGACGAATCAGTTGTGTCAATGGTTTTATGATGGTCTGACTGAAGTTTCAGGACTTCTAGTGAATAATGCCTGCGGTGGATCTATGTATGACAAGCAGCCTGATGAGGTGTACGAGATCTTTGAGAAGTTAGCTCAGAATTCTCGTCATAAGAACTCCAGAAGAAAGAAGGGAATCTACACAGTGGATGCTAGCACAGAGAGTTCCATTCAAATGACACAGATAATGAAGAAGATAGATTCTTTTGCTTCTGAAATTGGTCAGCTGAAACAAAAGGTGTTTATGGGAGAGCACCAGGCAGCAGGTCCTGGACCTGAAGAAGAAGAAGTTCATGCCATGAACAACTTCAACCCCAGACCTAGGAATGATCCATATTCCAACACCTACAATCCCGGGTGGAGGAATCATCCTAATTTTTCATGGTCGAACAATCAGAACACTGGTAACCAATGGGGTAACAACAGCAGAAACACCGGTGCTCATCAGAACTTTGAATCTCAACCAAAGAAGCCTTCAATGGAAGAATTACTGGAGCAACTGCAGCAGCAAATCAAGCAGCAATCACTGGACATGCAGCAGCAAATGCAGCAGCAATCACAGCAATTGCAGCAGCATACGCATCAGCAAATCCAGCAATTAACCCAGAGGTATGACGTACAATTTCAGAATATTAATGCGTCAATAAAGAAGACAGAGATTCAAGTTGGGCAACTAGCTGAAGCTCAACAAAGAATGGAACAAGAAAAATTTCCAAGTTACACTGAGCAAGCTAAAGCTATGACAATTCTCCGAAATGGTAAGGTGCTAACTGATAATTTACCTGCTGAACTTTCTGATAAACCTATTACTGTTTCAGGTTCTTCAAAAGAAAAGCTCAAGAACTAGGAGGATGAGGTAGTGGTGGAAAAATCCAAGGATTCACCACCCCTACACAAGTCAGCAAATCCTTATGTGCCACCCATTCCATTCCCAGGGAGACTGCAAAAGAGCAAGTTGGAAAAGTCTTACAAAGACATATATGACATCCTTTCAAAGGTCAATGTCAACTTGCCCCTGTTGGAGATGATTCAGAAGATGCCTGCATATGCTAAGTTTTTCAAGAGCCTTCACACCTACAAAACAAGATTTGTGGAGAATCATCAGGAGTTTATGACCGGGAGTGCTAATGCAGTCCTTCAAAAGTCACTGCCACCAAAGCTTCAAGATCCAGGTAGTTTCTGCATTAACATTACTATTGGTGGTACAACTCTGGAGAGGGCTATGCTAGACTTAGGAGCCAGTATCAACTTAATGCCGACAACTATCTATGAGCAATTGGGTTTGAATGATCTGAAAAAGACAACCATGTCGCTTCTGTTGGCTGATGGGTCTGTAAGGTACCCTAAGGGTTATGTGGAAGATGTGCTAGTACAGGTAGAAAATCTTATTATTCCTGCTGACTTTGTGGTGCTAGATATGGATGAAGGTGCCAAAGATAGGAACTGTAAGCCTATTCTTTTAGGGAGACCCTTTATGGCAACTGCAAAGACTTTTATTGATGTCCAGAATGGGAAGCTAACGATGACTGTGTTAGATGAGACTGTAGAGTTTAAAGTCTCTGAGTCCCTGAAGTTCCCTGAAGCAGCAGACGATTGTTATTCTGTTGAATGTAATGCAATTGAAGTGGTAAAGTCAGCAGTGCAGGATGAGTTGTTGGAAGATATATCTGAAGAATTGTTAGATTGGGTCTGTGATGTGTTTGAAGATGATGAAGAACTTCAGCAGATAGGAGTTTCAAATGAGGATTCTGACATAGAGGAAGTGTGTACTGAAGTGAAAGATGAGATCAACAAGTCGTTAATCCCATCTATTAGTTCTCCCCCTACATTGGAGCTGAAACAACTTCCTTCTAACCTCAAATATGCATTTCTAGGCGAGAATGAGACTCTTCCAGTGATTATAGCTTCAGATTTAGAGTCAGAAAAAGAAGAGAAACTCTTGGCAGTACTGTAGGAGCACAAAGCCGCCATTGGATGGACCATTGCAGATATCAAGGGAATAAGCCCTACCATTTGTATGCATCACATTCTTTTGGAAGAGGGTGTGAAGCCATCTAGAGAAGCTCAGAGAAGACTTAACCCAAACTTGAAAGAGGTGGTCAAGGAAGAGGTCCTAAAGCTACTCAAAGTGGGTATCATATACCCTATATCTGACAGTAATTGGGTAAGTCCGGTTCATGTTGTGCCAAAGAAGTCTGGAATCACAGTGGTGGCAAATGAGAACAATGAGTTGATCCCTACAAGGAAGACCACAGGATGGAGGGTGTGCATAGACTACCGCAAGCTTAACACGGCAACAAAAAAAGATCACTTTCCACTGCCGTTCATCGATCAGATGCTTGAGCGTTTGGCGGGACATGCTTATTATTGTTTCCTGGATGGTTTTTCAGGATATAATCAGATTGCCATCGCTCCAGAGGATCAAGAGAAGACGACATTCACTTGTCCTTTCGGTACCTTTGCCTACAGAAGAATGCCGTTTGGGTTGTGCAATGCCCCTGCCACTTTCCAAAGATGCATGATGTCGATCTTTTCCGACATGTTAGAGAAGTATATCGAGGTATTTATGGATGATTTTTCTGTTTTTGGTAATTCTTTTGACCACTGCCTTGATAATTTAACTAATGTTTTGAAAAGATGCACTGAGACTAATTTAACTCTTAGTTGGGAGAAAAGTCACTTTATGGTGAAATCTGGAATAGTGCTAGGGCATGTGATATCTGATAAAGGCATAGAGGTAGATAGAGCTAAGATTGAAGTAATTGCTAAACTTCCACCTCCTACTTCGGTAAAGGGTGTGAGGAGTTTTCTTGGTCATGCAGGTTTTTACAGGCGTTTTATAAAGGATTTTTCAAAAATTAGTCGCCCCCTGTGTAATCTGTTGGCTAAAGAATCTACATTTGATTTTAATGATGAATGTATGCTTGCTTTTACAACTCTGAAAGATAAACTGACATCTGCTCCTGTAATTATGCCTCCTGATTGGTCTCTTCCATTTGAACTAATGTGTGATGCGTCAGACTATGCTGTAGGTGTTGTTTTAGGACAGCGAGTAGATAAATTGCCACATGTTATTTACTACACTAGTCGCACTTTGAATGATGCACAATTGAACTATTCCACTACAGAAAAAGAATTACTTGCTGTTGTTAGTGCCCTGGAGAAATTTCGTCAATATTTGATTGGGTCTAAAGTAATTGTTTATTCTGATCATGCTGCTTTGAAATATTTACTAACAAAAAAGGAAGCGAAACCGAGATTACTCCGGTGGATCCTTTTATTGCAAGAATTTGATTTGGAAATCAGGGATAAGAAAGGCAGCGAGAATGTGGTAGCTGACCACCTTTCTCGATTAGTGGAAGAAGAAACTGGAGAAGAAAGTGCCAAGCTCGTACCCATAAACGAGAACTTCCCAGATGAACAGCTGATGAATGTGAGAGCTAAAGATCCATGGTACGCAGACATAGTGAACTATCTTGCTAATGGCATCGTACCAGTCGACCTGAATTCTCAAGCAAAAAGAAGATTCATCTCCCTTTCCAGGCAATACTTTTGGGATGAGCCATACCTGTTCAAATATGGCGCTGATCAGATCATTCGGCGATGTGTCCCTGAAGAGGAGCAGCAAGATGTGCTGAAATTCTGCCACGACCTTAGCTGTGGAGGACATTTTAGTGCCAAGAAGACTGCTCTGAAAGTTCTCCAATCAGGTTTCTTCTGGACCTCTTTATTTAAAGATGCTTATGCTTTTTATATTTCTTGTGACAGGTGCCAGAGAATGGGGAACATTGGCAAACGGGATGAGATGCCCCTTTCCAGTCAGTTGGTGATAGAAATATTCGACGTGTGGGGAATTGACTTTATGGGACCCTTCCCTTCCTCGCACGGATTCACTTTCATCTTGGTGGCTGTGGACTATGTTTCAAAGTGGATTGAAGCAATTGCAACCAAGACAAATGATAGCAAAGTGGTGGTGAAATTCGTGAAAGAACACATATTCGCCAGATTTGGGACACCGCATGCGATCATCAGTGATGGTGGGAGCCATTTTTGCAACAAGATTTTTGCCTCATTAATGAAGAAATATGGTGTCAGGCACAAAGTGGCAACCCCATATCACCCTCAGACTTCAGGACAAGTAGAGGTGAGCAATAGGCAGATCAAGCAGATATTGGAAAAGACAGTGCAACCAAATCGAAAGGATTGGTCAACTAAGCTCAATGATGCATTGTGGGCGTACAGAACTGCCTACAAAACCCCAATTGATATGAGCCCTTATAGGATTATTTATGGGAAAGCGTGTCATCTACCTGTGGAGTTGGAACATAATGCCTATTGGGCACTGAAGAAGTTGAACTTCGATTTAGATAAAGCAGGAGAGGAAAGGAAATTACAACTGAGTGAGCTTGAGGAGCTTCGGGACAATGCTTATGAGAATGCCAAGATATACAAAGAAAGGACAAAAAGGCTGCATGACAGCAAAATCTTTCAGAAGGAATTTCAACCGGGGATGCTTGTCCTTTTGTATCAGTCAAGGTTACGGTTGTTTCCAGGGAAGCTGAGATCACGTTGGCTGGGTCCATATAGGGTTACTCAGGTTTTCCCGCACGGAGCTGTGGAAATTGAAGGTCGTGATGGTCAGAAGAGATTCAAAGTTAATGGACACCGACTCAAGCCATATCTGTGTGCATCCAAGCTACAACCAGACCAATTTTCCTGCCTCAATGAACCGTAAGGCTCTTTTGCGTCTTGCCCAGACGTTAAATAAAGCGTTCAGTGGGAGGCAACCCACCTAGGTAATATTTTCTTATTTTATATTTTTGTCTATTTTTGAGTCAGTTTTTTTTTTAGGAGTCTCGAACGTTCTCAAACCCGATGAATATGGTTATTGGATATAGAGTTTTAAAGGAGATATTATTCAATTCAGGTTTGGGGGTGTTCGATCAATTAATTTTTCTGTTTTAGGAGAGAGCTGGTATGTTTTATGCGTGTTTTACTTTTGGCCAGGTATCAGGTATGAAGGAAATTATTTTTCGCGGGATAGGACCGCCCCTTAGGCACCTGCCTGGGCAGCGGTCTCTCTAAAGGGGTCTCTCTGGAGTTGACCGCCACTTAGTCCCGCTGGATGTGCACGTTCCTGGCCAGCTGAAAATCCTAAAGAGCGTCTCTGGAAATCAGTGCAAGGTAGGACCGCCCCCTAGGCACATGCCTGGGGAGCGGTCACTCTTAAAAGGGAATCTCTGGACTTCAGTGCAACGTAGGACCACCCCCTAGGCAGATGCCTGGGCAGCGGTCCCAACGTAAGTAAAACGGTGCGTTTTGCACCTTTGGGATTGCATGCATATGTTGACCGCTGGGTAGGACCGCCCCCTAGGCAGTGCCTACCCCGCGGTTATTTTAACAAAACCCTATTGAACTTATTTAAATGGGACCGTGCGCAGCCCCTTTCTTCTTCCCTTGGCTGCGCACGTTCTCTCTCCTTTCTTTCTCTCTCTAATTTTCTCTCATTCCTCCATTGTTACTCTCTCTCTCCAACAACTCACAAGGTATGGTTTCTACCTCTCTTCTCTCAATTTTCTTCATGATTCCATTATTTTTAACTTGAGATATTTTTATTTATGTAATTTTTGATGGATTTTGGGATTATTTTGTGTGAAAATTTCTAATTCCCTTGCTTAGAATCATTATGTTTCTTGTGAAAATTGATTATCTTGTTGGATTTGAAACATGCATGGTTGGTTTTTCATTTGTTTTAAATGGGATTTGAGATTATTGGCATGGGTGATTATTGTATTCTTTGATATAATGTTTTTTTTGACATTGATATTATTAGAATTATGATGTTATTGTTAGAATGCCCAATGTGGATTATAAGGAGTTTGATACCGTTATAATGATGAGTTTTTATTGGTAATATGTGTATTTGGACACTTACTTTGAAACAAAGTGCTGCCAATTTCTGTTCAGAATATCTGTAGATTTATTTTGATTATTTATTGTGACAGATGGCAAAAACTCATATTGGCAAGCGCCCTCGGATTAGTGCAGCAGATAAAGGAAAGCGTCCAGCCACTCCAAGACTGGCGCAACACAAAGAATTCCGAGATAGGGTGAACAGGTTCCAGGCACGGCCCTGGATTATTGAGAGGGGCATTGATCTAGAGAGTATGGCACAGACGCCCATTCCAGCCGCCGTTGCTGCCCGCCAGTGGGAGAGGTACGTTGCTAGGCCGACTAGGCCTAATAGGAGTCTTGTGATCGAATTCTATGCCAGTGCCATGGCAGGGAGACTCCAGGATGGAGGAGTTGTTGTGGTCCAGGGGGTTGAGATCCTGATCAATCCCGAGGTAATAAATCAGTTCTTCGAGGTTCCTGATTTTGACATTGGAGGCAGAGGAGGGGTGGAGTACCTTGATACTCTCGACCCGTTTCGAGGACGAATGGCTGCAATCCTTAGGATGGATGGGCTTGACCAGTGGGACCTATTGCGGAAGTTGTACCAGCGCAACACGCATGTGGACGTCGCCTTTTGGAACATTTTCCTGACGTGTTCACTGCTACCTTCTCAGCACCGCACAGAGATTTTCTATGACCAGGCTCGTATATTGCTCCGATTGAGGACTGGTGGCCCCATCTACATTGGGAGGGTGATTTTTGGTGCTATTCGTGAAGCCTGTGGCACTGATGACTTATCCATGGTATTTCCATGTTTGATCACGGCTTTCTGCAGTCGGGCAGGAATTGATGTGACTGCAGGTTTGGAGCACAATGACCCATCTATGCTCACCCGGACTAGATGGAACCAGCAGTTAGCTCTTCGGGGTTTGCCTCCTGTTGGAGATTATACGCGACGCAGACGTCGCAGAGAGGAGCGTGCAGCAGCAGCTGCCGCGATGGCACAGGACCAGCCTGAGGAGGATCCAGCTGCAGACCAGCCCGAGGAGGATGCACCTGCAGCACAGCCCGGAGGTGATCAGTTTCACACTCTTTTGCAGGCTATGAAGGCTCACATGGACTTGCGCATCAGGCAGATGGAGGTTCGTATGGAGGAGCGTTTTGACGATGTCGAGACGAGCATAGATGATTTGCGCACGATGATGACTAGTCGGTTTTCTGTGGCTAGTGGGAGTGGAGCTCCATCTCAGCCTCCTATTCCTGATCAGGATCCTTATGCAGCTAGTGGATCGGGATTTGAGCAGCAGTTTGATGACCAGAGGACCCCGATCATGCAGTTTGATGATGTGGAGTAGCAGGATGACCAGATAGACTCTGACCAGAACACCGAGATTTTGCACTTATCAGATGAGGATGGCGGAGATTGACAGGATATGATTTCTTTTGACTTTTTATTTTATTTTCTTTTTCTTTTATTTTTCTTTGGATATTGTAGTTTATTTGTTTATATGTCTGTCCCTACCATACCTGTCTTGACTGTCAACATTGGGGACAATGTTAAGCTCAGGTTTGGGGGTATTTAGTGTCGTTTTGGTTTTTAGTTTTATTTTCGTTCTGAGTCTGTCGTTCCTCCTGAATCTTTGATGAGATGCTTTGATGTGTGCTTTAGAACCAGTATGCTTTATTCAATGTGTTTAAACTAAAGTCTAGCCACTTAGAGTATTGCGTTGCATTTTTTTCAAAAATTATGACATGCTCTTGATATGATAGTGGATAGGATGCTTAGTTGGATTGCCATGATTAATAGTGGAGACTACCTTGGTGAGTTCACTAAGCCAAAAAGCGTACATAAATGACATTATATGAGTGATTAATTGTTTCTACTCTTTAAACACTACATAGGTTCTTAGCACTAGACTTGATCTCTATAGGTTTAACATTGAGCATTATAGAACGTTCATCATAAAAGATTTCACATGCTATCTTTGATCTTGAGTATGTTGAACCAATGGAAGTGATTTCAGACTATGTGTGCTTGATCTACTTAAAAGGCCTTAAATATTTCCTACCTTTGTGTGTGTGCTCCATAGCCCTGTTTGAAGCCAAACACTGATTAGCCTTTTTCTTTCTTCACCACACTGACTTTAACCCATGTAAGCCTGAATTATAGCCTTACCTTTTTATCTTGGGATCATACATTGAGATTGTGAAGAAGACTTGAGATTTCGCCGCAGGAAAATGTGCGAAGGTAATGAGTAACAAGTGAAGAAGAGCTGCATTCAATCCAAAGCTGAGAGGAACTGTATTTGTATTCAATTTTTAGTAAAAAAATAAAAAAATAAAAAAATAAAATAAAATAAAATAAAATAAAATAAAATAAAAAGAAATAAAAAAAAAAATGGTGCAACAGAAATATGCACGGTTTAATGAATTCAACCAGTCAAATGACTGGTAGTGTTGTATCTACTCTTAAAGGAGGTATCAAGAATTTGGTGAAAGAGGTGGTTTGAAATTAATGGTGAGTGGTGTCATTCCACTTGCAAGCAGGAAGAAAGGAAGGCCTTGAAGACGAAGTGAAGACTCTCATTGAATGATCCTAGGGTTTTTGAATTCCTTTTTCCTGTTCTTTCTTAGCCCCTACCCAATAGCCCCATTACAACCATAATGAAAGTCTGATTGATCTGCTGGTTATCCTTGCAATGAAAGTAGAAGGTAAGAGTGTGCTTAATCTTGTTCATAATGCCTGATTCTTTTCATGAGATCTTTTGCTTACAAATCAAGCGTTCTTTCAATGATATATTCATATGCGATAATAACTTGAAATTTCTTGTGTATAAATTCCATTCGCATATGCTTGATGAGTGAAATTGCCTAGGTTCTGTGTGAAATATGAGCGATATCTCGTGAGAAGTAGAGTTGAGGCGAATTATATCTATGGCGTCTGGCAAAGGTGTTTTTGATGCTAGATTGTCTTGAGCATGGGCTTTTCATTTAAAACGAACAATGTTTTCAGTTTTGTGGCTTAATTTTAGTCTTTACATATTGGCTTTAGCATGCATTGTTTCGTTATGGGCGCTATTCGATTGCATCTCGAATGATGGGATTTTGTTGGATATGTTTGTGGGTGTCATAGCTGTAAACCCTCAGGAGACAAAACTCCTCCTCTAGGGACACCTAGAGGTTCAAAGGCTTGTAGCATCTGCTCAATGTTATCGCGCTCCCTGCGAAAGTGGCTTAGCTAGGATTTAGTTTTTCTTTTTAGTTGGTTGGTTGGTTTTGCTCGAGGGCTAGCAAAAGTTAGGTTTGGGGGTATTTGATCGGTCTATTTCTATATATGTTTTAGACCCCTATTTCCTAGTCTTTATGCTTTGTTCTCGAGTATTTTTAGGTTGTTTGATGTGTTTGTTGAGCTGTGCAGGTCTCGTTATCAGAAGTGGTGCAAATATTCAAATATGGGAGAAAAGATGCCAAAGTGGATCAGATGTTAATTTTCTGCAGCTGACCGCCCCCTAGGTAGTGCCTACCTAGCGGTCCTATGTGGCGGTCAGAGCAAGTTGAAGGCTCGAGAGAAAATTGTAAAGGACCGCCCCCTAGGTAGTGCCTACCTAGCGGTCCTACCTAGCACCAAACTCCAGAGAAGTTGATCAGAGATGACCGCGGCCTAGGCAATGTCCTACATAACGGTCCTAGCTTGCACTAAACTCCAGCCTTGTGTCATTCATGTGACCGCCCCCCAGGCACTGTCCTACGTAGCTGTCCTACCTAGCGGTGGTCTCCAGTGATGTTGCAAAAAGAGTACCGCGGGGTAGGCAAGGTGCCTACCTAGCGGTCCGTGCAGCGAGTGTTTAAGTTATCTGTTTCGTTTAGGTCAGCGAGAGACGAGGTGGCGAGCCAATATAAATAGAACATCAGAGGGTTTTCAGAAGGGAGTTAGAGACTGCGAAATTGAGAGCTACTCTACCATCCATCCTTGGAAGAAACCGAAAAGCACGAAGAAGACGAAGGATTCGAAGCAAGATTAGAAGACAACAATGGGTTCTATCTTCTCCTCTTCTATATTTTTGTTTCCTCCATTGATGTGTAACTAAATATTTACTAGGGATTCAATGTGAACCTCTATGAATATTCTTTGTTAGAATTGACTATGTTTTAGTAATTCAAGTTTTGTTTCATTCAATTTGGGATTTCTTCTTGTCTATGCATGGTTTGTGCTAGTCTTGAATCTAGGGTTTATATGTTAAGGTTGAGATATGTGTGAGGTTCACCATTCTTAGCCAATATTCAATTGAATGAATGAATTTACTGTTGCAGGTTGCACGTTATCTTTGGTTCTCCTGTTCTTGTGCTTAATGGGTTCTCAATCATGGTTTGTATGCAAGGTTTGCTATTGATTGTGATTGAGAATACTTGATTGTGTGTTTTGTGGGTTTTAGGTTATAGTTTATATGCAAGGTTTGCTATTTACTCAACTGAGGAACGCTTGGTGTATGGTTGATGTATTTTCTGTTATAATTTGTATGCAAGGTTTGCTATTGATTGTAGTAGAAGTACTTAATTTATCCCAGGACCACATAGCACTAATTATACATAATTTAAGAACGAACCCTTAACTTGATTAACATTCTTTGTGAAAGTCAATTCGAAGCATTGAGTAAACGTAGTTGGGGATCATTGATGACCTAGTCCTCTCACTTCTTGATCTCATTCTCATATTCTTGTTAACTGTTTTCTTAGTTTAATTTAGTTTTAATCTCAAATCAATCAAATCAATCTGAAATCTCTTGGTTACTGTTACTTGCTTAGCTTTAATTAGAATTAGTTTTAGTCGATAAATCTCTTTTCCTCGTGGGAACGATCCCTACTTGTCGCTGTACTTATCTCACGATTCGTGCACTTGCGAGTTAGGTTTTTATAACACGATTATACACATCACTCCCCAAAAAAAATTCCCAAGTTTATTCTCAAATAATGTACTCAACTGAAAGCTCTCTAGCGGACTTCTATCATCACAGTTTTCTGGATGGTGTGGTTCCTCCAGAATCAAGCTACCCTTGAGGGTGGCAAGCTTGTTTTTTGCCAATGCTCTTTCCTTGATTTGGCATTTCGTTCGCGAAACAGACTCTCTTCAATGTGGCACTATGAAGAATTCAATGGATGAACTTCATACTCTTTAACGGCTTTATGTCTTTGGCCGACCTTCCAAGGCTCCTTGCATTTTAAAGGTTAATTGGCACCCTTCCCCGCCGGGCTGTCTTAAGGTTAACACGGACGGGGCTGCTTTTGGTAGTCTTGGTCTTACTAGTTGTGCATGGGTTTTTTGCACTTGTAGGGGTTTTATTAAAGATTGTTTTGCTATTCCTCTTGGTGTATGCTTTGCTTTTGAGGCAGAATTGACTGATGCCATCCACGCTATTGATTATGCTTAGACTTTTGGCTGGCGTAAGTTATGGTTGGAGAGTGGTTCGACTTTTGTATTGGATATCCTACGTTCTAGGTCTCATAAGGTTCCTTGGTGTTGGCACCCCGCTTGAGATAGGTGTTTGAGCTTAATCTCTCAAATGGACTTTGCTGTCACTCATATTTATCGGGAATGTAACCAAGTTGCAAATAGTTTAACGTCCATGAGCCCCAGTATCGTCTCTCCTACGTGGTGGTGGACCGTTCTGAATTTTTACAATTCCTTTATTTTCAATCATTTTTGTAGCATACATTCTTTTAGGTTATGTTGATTTGTTTTCTTCTTTGATTTTCTTTTATCTTTTGTTCTCTTTCTTTTTTCTTTAATAAAATGTTAGGATGGGGTTGATTATGATCCCCAACAACCTTATTTAAAAAAAAAAAAAAATGAAAAAAAAAAAAAAAGTGATATATGAGTTGTCAAATTTATTCTCAAATAATGTGATATATTATAACATTTCCAATGCAAAAATGGCATCACAATAATTATTAATATGTTAACAATGTCACATTGAAGTGTCCTTAAATTTTTTTTAAAATTTAAATTTTGAGTGAAGCTATTTGTAAGCCATAAATATCATTTTACACTCCATTTTAATTCTTTTTATTAATGACAATTTTAGCATTAGTTAAAATTACTAAAGTGGACAAAAAAGTTCTCTTACAAATCTTTTAAAATCTAATAAGATGCCGATATTGACACTCATAAAACTTATTAGTACATTCATATTTTATTAAAAAATTTAATTATAAAAATATTCCAATAGAAATTTACCAATAAGGACAAATTACTTTAATTAAAAATAAACCAAATACTATATACACTCATTAATTACACTCATATCTTCAACTATACTTCTTTATTAAAAAAACTTACCTTTAAAAAAAAACTTATGATAAACCCTAACATATGATAAACCTTAATTTTTATGATAAACCATAATAAAACTCTAATTTTATTTCAAGTATCAAACTTTCTTATCATCATATGATTATTATATTATTTTTGTCTTTCTTTTATGTATAGTTATAAAATCTATCAATAAACAAATTTTTATTTAAGATAGCCATAGATATCAATATGTTTTTTTTTGTTTTGTTTTTTATTTTATTTTATGACAACTGTATAAATAAGAGAATTCCAGATTGAAAATCTCTTGACCCTATATACGGTTCCACATATTCCATTTTATAAAGCTCCTACATTCAAGATATTTTGATTCCAAAAATAATATGATTTTTTAATTATAAATTGGGTATGATAATAATTTAAGAGTGTTTATGAATAATATGTACTAAAATGAATATATTTATTTCAATGAGGGTATTATTGGTATTAGGATGAGTGCTCATAGTAACATTTATTTTTTAAATTTTAGACATAAGTGTACAATGTACTTATAAAAATTGATGTACTAATAAGTTTTATGGATGTCAATATCCGTACCCAATCTAATATTATTACTTCTTCTTCTTTTTTTTCATTCTTTTTTTCACAAACCCTAAAATATCTATTTGTGTTGGATTTGGATCATCTCATCACTTCACTCCATGACAACTATGATACATCATGGCCAAAATCGACATATCACCGGATATAAGAAATAATAATTTGGATAAATCATGAACAGATGACAATACCAATCGTTCAAAGACTTGTTTTATTAAGTTATTATATTATATCGAAGATTTAAATAATAAAAGAAACATTTAAAATTGTATTAGATTATATTTTATAAACCTTTTTTATTTACCTCGCTAATTATTTTACTTTTATACTCAAGGCATTAGATCTAGAGTTGCACATTTTCCCCCGATCCCAAAATCCTCACGACCCCATCCCCATTTAGGGAATTTTTTTGGGGGAAAAATAGGAAAATGGGTAGAGATGGGAATGAAAATCATCTCCAAATTGAAATGGGGATGGGGATGGGGATGGGGATGGGGATGGGGATGAGGAGAGGTCCCCCTATCCCCATTTCCCTATTTCTCCCAAAACATATATAAATATAATTATATATATATATATATATTAATACATATATATATATATTTTTTAATTTGTAATTTTTAGTTAAACGGGGAAAAGGGTGAATGGGGGGAATGGAGAAACGGGAAAAAAAGAGGAAAAAACAGGAAAAATGGGGAATTGGGGTTGGGGATAGAGATACCTCCCCCCAAAATTTATCATCCCCCTTTTCCCCAAATAGGAAAATGGGTGGGGATGGGAGAAGGATCTAAGAAGTGGGGATGAGGATGGGGGGACCTATATCCATCCATATTTCACCAATGTACAACACTAAATTTAGATAAATATTATCACCTTTAATTTTACTGTCACTCATATTCAAATTTTATTGAGCTAATTACACCAAACTCTCTCGACATTTGCTCTTTTACACGTGAAAACAATTTTATCATTAATTGACACTTACCTCCCTTGGCGTTAGGCAAACTTGGTCAAACTTAACTGTTGACCAAGTTTGACTGTCAATATACCAAAATACCCCTAAAATTATCAATTACATTTTTTTAAAAAGTAATATAGAATCAAACACAAAAAAGAAATAAATAAATAACCAATTTTTAAAAATTGATCTACACCTTCCATATCAATCCTAAAAAATCCACAAATCTCATCCAACAATCATATTTTCTTCTTCAACAAATTCCCAAAAAAATAATTAAAAAAATAATAACAAAATAATCTAGAAAAATGAAAATTCAAGATCCAAACACATTCATTAGTAAAAACCCCTATTCAATCTTTATTCCAAAAAAAAAAAAAATCAATCGATTGAGCAAGAGATGGAGCTAGGGATGGCCATTGGGGAAATGGGGATGGATCTAGGTCCCCCCCCATTTTCCAAATCCTCCCAATGGTCATCCCTACAGTTTTTCTCACTCTACACTAATCGGAATTAAGCGTATGACCAATTGGTGGAAAGCTCTTAGAAAACCCTTTCTAATGGTACCACGATCGCATAAAATTAAAAAAAAAAAAATTGGCAGTGAGTTTTTAACCGATTACAGTACGGGGTTTCACACAAAGATTTTCAAAAAAAAAAAAAAAAAAAACTTTCATACATGCTTTTGAATCATTATAAAAAAAAATTCAAGAACATATAATTGCATATAGTAATACATTCCAGAAAAAATCAATTCAAAACACATGTGTGTTATGCCAATTTTGTGTTCGTTCATGTATCAACAAAGAAAATAAACAAACAGCCTATTATGACATTATACCAGAATACAAACCCAATAAGGCTCTGATACCAATGTTGATTATTATTACGATTAACAATAAACATATAATCAAATAAATTGTAGTATTTGGATTAATACCTCTCACCGATGGAAATTCGAATCATGCGGCGAAAGCAAGATCGTGAGCAAGTTGTATCACTGGTCGGAGAACAATCACAGATTCCGATCACGGATTTCGAAAAGTTCACTCAAATCACTGTGCAATTTGTTGTCATCGGAAAAGGCCTGCAAAATAGAAACTCTCTGTATATATCACTCTCTGATATAATACGTTCTGTTAAACTCAGATGAGATGTCTATAATCAATAGCACACTATGCTATTTATAGGGTACAGAATCCTATCTGGATGGATTATGATATTTAAATTTAAATTTAGGAGGGTGTATTCAATTAGGATTCTTAAGGACATTTAAAGACATTTTTGAAGTGACGAATTTTCATGGATTTTTACGGATTTTTACGGACTTTTATACATTCACACGGATTTTCATTGATTTGTTTAGACATCTATCCAAGACTTTTATGGATTTGTTTAGACATCTATCTCAGACTGTTATGGATTTGTTTAGACATCCATGGACTTTCATAGATTTGTTATCTCTGACTTCTATTATAAATGGAGAAGAATGATGATATTTGCACCCCTTACAAGCTGTATGTACACCTCTCTGGTAAGTCCAATCAACTTTATTATTATTTAAAAATTTGTTATTGGATTTATTGTTTTCAAAAAAATAAAATAAAAATTCTAACTCTTAAATACATAAATTACATCAAGATTAGTTGGGGTTTGAGCTAATTTTATTTTAAAGTGGTATATTAAAATAATAAAAGAAGATAAAAAATAAAAATAAAAATAAAGGTAAGTTAAATGCATAGAACCTGTATAAAAGGCAAAACACAGACAAATAAATTTTTTTATAAAAAAAAATCAACGTTTTTGCTTGTATGTGTTGCCACTTGTTGGTATGTGTAACTCACAGAAAAGAAAAAAAAAAAAGGGCACTAATCATGGTAGTGGAATGTGCTTTGGTTTATAGTTTTTTTTTTTTTTTTTTTTTTTTTTGGGTGTTAGGTAAGATTGCAGTCAAAAAATCAGCAAAAGAAGATCATTAATCATGATTATTTGAGCAGAGAAGAAGTGAGAAGAAGCAACATGTTTCTGTTTTGAGAGAGAGAGACAGAGAGAGAGAGAGAGAGAGAGCAAAGTCCACCAAAATTTTTGGGGAGAAGGCTAGATATGTTATAACATTTGATATTTATATCTCCCACGATCAAGTCCACCAAAATCCATTATCTAAGAAAATCCTTTAAAATCTAGTCCTAATTGAATACACCTTGATTCTTGTAGACATTTTTAAAGTCTCAATTCAATATACCCAAATTTGAAAGGATTCTTTAAAAGTCCATAGAAATCCTAATTAAATACCACTAGATTAATATAGACTATTTTAAAGTCTTTAAGGAGGGTGTATTCAATTAGGATTCTTAAGGACATTTAAAGACATTTTTGAAGTGACGGATTTTCAAGGATTTTTACGGATTTTTACAGATTTTTACAGACTTTTATAAATCCACATGAATTTTCATTGATTTGTTTAGACATCTATCCTAGACTTTTATGTATTTGTTTAGACATCCATGGACTTTCATGGATTTGTTATCTCTGACTTCTATTATAAATGAAGAAGAGTGACGATATTTGCACCTCTTAAAAGCTGTATGTACACCCCTCTGGTAAGTCCAATCAACTTTATTATTATTTAAAAATTTGTTATTGGATTTATTGTTTTCAAATTAAAAATAAAAATTCCAACTCTTAAATATATAAATTATATCAAGATGAGTTCGGGTTTGAGCTAATTTTATTTTAAAGTGGTATATTAAAATAATAAAAGAAGATAAAAAATAAAAATAAAAATAAAAGTAAGTTAAATGCATAGAACCTATATAAAAGACAAAACACAGACATATATAAAAAAAAAAAAAATAAATAAAAAAAAAATAAAAAATCAACGTTTTTGCTTGTATGTGTTGCCACTCACCGGTATGTGTAACTCACAGGAAAAAAAAAAAAAAAAAAGAGGGCACTAATCATGGTAGTGGAATGTGCTTTGGTTTATAGTATTTTTTTTTTTTTTTGGGTGTTGTTGGGTAAGATTGCAGTCAAAAAATCAGTAAAAGAAGATCATCGATCATGATTATTTGAGCAGAGAAGAAGTTAGAAGAAGCAACACGTTTCTGTTTTGAGAGAGAGAGAGAGAGAGAGAGCAAAGTCCACCAAAATCTTTGGGGAGAAAGCCAGACATGTTATGACATTTGATATTTATATCTCCCACTATCAAGTCCACCAAAATCCACCAAAATCCATGATCTAAGAAAATCTTTTAAAATCTAGTCCTAATTGAATACACATTGATTCTTGTAGACATTTTTAAAGTCTCAATTCAATACACCCAAATTTGAAAGGATTCTTTAAAAGTCTATAGAAATCCTAATTGAATACCACTGGATTAATATAGACTCTTTTAAAGTCTTTAAATGTCCTAATTGAATACACTATGATTTATAATGTCTTTAAATGTCCCTAAGAATCCTAATTGAATACACCCCCCCTTAATTTAAATTTAATATATTATTTATCCATTTAACCCTTTAACTGATCAGTTTGAATTTAACCCAATTAGCACTATCTCTAATAATTTAATTCAAACGATCAAGTGGTTTAATCCATATCAGTAATTTTTAATTAATTAACTGATATAACCACTTAAGCGTATTTTTCCAACAATAACAAAACAAATAAATAAATAAATACGTACTTCTGTATGATCAGGGTCCTCTGGAAATTCTTTTTCTATTACTTTGTTATATGATAATGAGGGATTTCGATACTTGAAATAGAATTAGGGATTAATTAGGGTTTAGTTTTTTATTTTTATTTTAATAAAGTGATATAGTTGAAGATATGAGTGTAATTAATGGATATATATTGTATTTGGTTTATTTTTAATTAAACTAATTTGTAATTATTGGTAAATTCTTATTGGGATATTTTTGTAATTAAATTTTTTATTAAAATATAGGTGTGTTTATCATATTTATGGGTGTCAATATCGGTACCCATGAATGATACATCATCTAAAAAATTAGTCCAAAAATCAACTCAAATAATATAGCAAATGATTTATCTTTACCATATAATTCATAGGATAACATAACAGTGAGTGGAATGGTAAGTATAAATCACTAGTAACATCATTTGAGTTGATTTTTGAATTAATTTTTTGTATTGTGTTACATTATTAATTTTTTTTTTTTTTTGTAATTATTATTATTATTATCAATAATACTACCAAATTCAAAAACTCAACTCAAATGACGTGACAAATGAATTATCTTTAGTATGTTATTTCACCACATCATTTCATAATTTGCATTGACACATCACCTTTTAGTAGAGTTTATAGTGCGTCTCCCTTCCATATCTCAACCACACATGTGCTCTTAATCCAATGGTTGAGATTTGAATGCATTTAAAACTCTTGGATTAAGAGCACATAAATTGTTGAGATCTTGACGTCAAAAAATTAAGCCACAAATTTAAGTTAGTTTAGCATAATCCATATATTAATTATTGTTAATTTTCGTATGAATTAAATATTACAAAAGGTAGGTAGCAAGTTGCTTAAGATCATCTCCACAGTCTCCATTGAAGATCCCTTTAAATAATGGTAGATGTTGTTGTAAGGGGCTATTAAGAGAATACGTGTTCGAAGAATACTCTTTTAAATGACCCCCTTAATAATTTTTTTATTATTATTTTGATGTTTTATTTGTAATTATTATTTTATGTTTTT
This sequence comes from Acer campestre, assembly GCA_954870605.1. Classification (NCBI taxonomy): domain Eukaryota; kingdom Viridiplantae; phylum Streptophyta; class Magnoliopsida; order Sapindales; family Sapindaceae; genus Acer; species Acer campestre. Next base: position 12,871,631 of record OX940807.1, read on the forward strand.
ATACAAATAATTTTAACTTTATATAATTCAAATATTAGATATTTATTTTTATGCTCTAGTTTACTTCGTTTCTATTTCCATTTATTTATTTATTTATTTATTATAATTAAACTGAAAACAAAACAACAAAACCAACTACTCCTATCAATAAGATAAGATCAACATAAATTTTCCAAATACAATAAGATTTTTCCGTTTTTCATACACATTAAACAAAGTCTAATTAGAACTACCACCACCAAATTCTCTTGCAATGATTTCCATTTGGAGCTTCTTGGATTTTTGGATTTTTTTCATAGAAGATTCAGTGATCCATTTTGGTGCATGTCTTAACTCATTCCAACAATGTAAAAATTGAAAGCTAGTTCCCTGGATATCTTGGATATCACGGAACATTTTTTTTTTTTTTTTTTGAAATTTAACCCACTTAACAGCGGCCAAAGCCGAGTACAAATTAAAGAAAGAAACAACAACACCCCAAAAAGTTAAAAAACTGCGACAACGGTACAAAAACCCTTGTCGCTGAACTTTGACGGGGCAGCAAAACAAGAAAAGCCAAAAGAAAACCACAAACCAGTAGCAAACACCAGAACGCCAAAGCGAGCAGCCAACAAGAAACAAAAAACAACCCAGCCCCTGCAGGAGGGCACAGCACAGCAGCACAACAACCGCAACAAAAACAGGACAAGCACAGAAGAAAAAACCCAAACCCCCCCCCCCCCCCCTCCCCTGCACCAAACCAGCAGCAAACCACACAAAAACCAGCCCAACGCAGCACCACAACCCACCGCAAACCAGAGAGCAACAGCGACACCAGCAAAAAGAAAAAAGAAAAAAGAAAAAAGAAAAAAGGAGGAAAGAGCAGAAACAATTGCTCACACCAACCAGAAACCGAACATAAAAGCCGGCCTAAAGGATATTCCAATTCACCATATCAGCACCCCCACTTGCTCCCCTCTTAGCCATCATATCAGCCATCAAATTAGAGCCCCTAGGATTGTAAATCACTGAAGTCTGGCACAAATTAGACAGTTTGGTTTGGATGTCAAACAATATCTATAACATATCAGTCTTGTTAAAACTGCTAACATTTAACCCCTCCACTACCTCCCTAGAATCACTGCTGAAAGTAATAAATTTGTCAAAGATCTCTGACTTCGACACACATAAATCAACAGCTTTTGCTATGGCCTTCAGTTCTGCTTCAAAGGCATCATGAGCTTCCACCATAGTAGAAAAAATGCACAGAATTTTCCCGGAGTGGTCTCTTAGAACTCCCCTTACCCCCGCCTGGCCAGAGGAGCCTTTCCAAGACCCGTCAACATTGAAACAAAAAGAGTCGCAACGGGAGGTTCTCGAAAATTGATAAGGCTGAGGTCTTTGAATTCTGTCTTCTGTACAACTTTCTTTGATATTCAAAATCATATTCGTTACCGAGTAAATCAAACCACCCCCATAATTTTTGAACCACCACGCCACTTTGAATTTAACTTCATCCACCGCCTGACTCAAGCTAACAACACCGTTGTTGAACACCACACCATTTCTAGTCTCCCATATTGTCCATACAACAGCGAAAAACAAGGACCCCCAAGCTCTATTATATTTTCTCATTGGGCATAATCCGAACCAACCCAACCACCATTTGCGAATCGAAACGTGGCTGCAGCAACTTACATCCCACCACAACATACAACTTAGCCATAACTTCCAAGATCACATGCAATTAAGAAACAAATGATCCACAGATTCGTCCTCCTTACTGCAGAAAGGGCAAGCCATATCAGTAACCATATCCATGCCAAACCTTTTAAGAACGTTTTTCACCAACACCCTGCCGTGGACCAGCTGCCAAACAAAAATTTCGATTTTAGGGGGGCACAATCCCTTCCAAATCTCTTTAAAACCCCTATAATCATTCAAGTGATCGACCTCTAGCAAATTCCAAAAGGATTTAACCGAAAAGGAGCCTGAGGGATCATATTTCCAAACTAACTTATCTTGCACATTCTTCTGGATACCAAGATTGTTCAAGGAATGTCAGAAATTGTCCCATTGTTGCCTCTCCCAATCGAAAACCGACCTTCTAAGCTTCACCTTCCACACCCAAGAGTCTTCCACCCAACTCCTATAGTTACTAACACACCCCAATTTATCACAAGCTAGAACATAAATCCTAGGAAAGCCTCCACCAAAGGCCGACCACCATTCTTAATATCCAGCCATAACCTTGCTCTTTCCCCATTCCCCACTTTCACCACCAAACCCTCCTCAATCAACGCACCATGGGCAGAATTTGGGGAAAGCAGACCTCCTATGTTCCTAACAAAAGTGGAAGCCTTCGAGTTAGTTATCCAATCCCATTTAATGCTTTTCAACGAAATGCCGTACTTGGCACACAAAACCTTTTTCCAAAGAGAATTATCTTCAACCCCAAACCTCCAACACCACTTTGCCAAGAGGCCTTTATTCTTGTTTAAAATAGAACCAATACCTAAGCCACCATTTTCTTTACTGTTACACAGAATGTCCCATTTAACAGCATGAATTTTCCTCTTTTCCAAGCCGTCACCCCAAAAGAAATTCCTTTGCATACATTCCACCCTTTTAGCAACCCACACAGGCATCTTGAAAACTAACATAAAATAGGTAGGGATGCTAGTTAAAACAGCTTTTATTAGGACTAATCTCCCCCATTTGTTGAGGAATTTCTTCTTCCACGGGGCCAACCTCTTATGAATCCTCTGAATAAGATCCAACCAAAGGCACTTCATGCTCGGACGGCCACCCAAAAGAAGTCCCAAATACACCATAGGGAGAGAAGCGTTAGAATATCTAAAAATCTCACCCCAATTATTAGTCTCCCCCCTAGCCTTTCCCACAGCCACCACATTGCTCTTATTGAAATTAATCCTCAACCCCGATGCCATTTCGAAACATCTGAGAATACGTCTAGCGTTCTAAATGTACTCAACCTTGGGTTGAACAAAAAGAACCATATCATCAGCGAATTGAAGAATAGAGATATGAGTGGCTTCGGAACCAAAAACCATCCCTCTAACTAAATCCAAATCCGCCGCTTTTCTGAAAAGTGCACTCAGGCCTTCCACAGCCATATTGAAAAGGAACGGGGATAAAGGATCCCCTTGACGAAGGCCTTTTTCCAACCCAAATTCACGAATGGTGCTTCCATTGACTAGAACAGAAAATTCCGGAGACGATATACAACAAGACATCCATTGACGCCATTTTACCCCGAAGCCCATGTCTCTCATCCTATCATCCAAAAAACTATGACTCAAGCTGTCGTAAGCCTTTTCGAAGTCAAGATTAATCAAAATACCTCCAAAAGAATCATTTTTCCAACTGTGAATAATCTCTTCGGCAATAATGAAACTATCTAAAATCTGCCTATTGCTTACAAACGCCATTTGGGTCTCTCCAATCACGGAACTCATCACCCTTTTCAATTGGTTGGAGAACACCTTGACAAGAATTTTATATAAAGACCCTACAAGACTTATAGGTCTAAAATCCGATAAAGAGGACATTTTTACTTTCTTAGGAATGAGAGCAATAAAAGTCTTATTTAACTCCTTGACAATTTTACCATCCCTATGAAAGTCCTCCATAAAACTCATAAAATCCTCCCGAATAACGTCCCAATTGTTCTTAATAAACCTTAAATTGAAACCATCTGAACCTGGGGCTTTATTGCCATCACAATTAGCTAAAACATTCCGTACCTCTTCAATGGAGAAAGCTTCTTCCAATGAGTCTCTTTCATAGTCCAATAATCTCTTGATAGGAAATCTTCAACCGATGGTCGTCTCCAACTCACCTCCTTATAGGCATTCTCGAAAAAATTAGCCACCCCTTCGTTGACATCAACAGGATTTTTTTTAATTACCCCATTAAACGAAATCTCATCAATATAATTATTCAGACGTCTCCCATTCACCACATAGTGGAAGAATCTAGTATTCCTATCACCCTCCAAAAGCCACTTAACTCTAGATTTTTGCTTCCACGCTTGCTCCTCTTGTTTGATAATTTTCTAGAAATCCGAAACTAATTTCATTCTTTCCATCTTAGCTGATTCAGACCAACCAACAACAGCTGCCACCCTGTCCAAAGAGGCTAACTTATCCTCAACAATTCTAGTGGAAAAACTCTCTTTGGCATTCGAAGAAACCCACCTCTTGATCTTGGCTTTAGCCACCTTCAACTTGGCCCTCAAACCATAGCTCTTAGATCCCACCAACTTAGTTCTAGCCCAAGTATTCCTAACAACTTCCATCAATTCTTTTGAATCCAGCCAAGAATTGAAAAAACGGAAAGGTCTAGGCCCCCAATACACCGACCCTGACCCTAGAGTATTCGCACTGTGATCAGAAATAGAACGGGGAAGACCAATTTGCGCTATTGGGAAACCAAGATAAAATGATTGGAGACACTAAAAACCTATCCAATCTTGCCCAACAACCATTTTCTCTATTATTAGACCAAGTATATTGAATATCTCAAAGAGGCATGTCCACCACCTGCATACGAAGAATAAAACTTGCAAAACTTCTCGCCGAACTTCTATTAAACACACCTCCCTTCCTTTCCTCCTCTCTCATGACTATATTAAAGTCACCCCCTATGCACCAAGGGGCTGAAAAAAACTGCATTTTACTGACAATAAACTCCCATAATTCTTTCCGCTCCCTTTCTCCATTCGGAGCATACACATTGCAAAGCACCACTTCCTTATTCACTTTGATGAGAACCCCTGCCAGAATAATACAACCTTTATTCGAAACGTAATCCGTTACCGAAAACAACTCTTCATTCCATAACGTTAACAAACCCCCCGCCGAACCCGTCGATTCAACACCAACACCTCTAGTAAGCAAAGAACCACTCACGCTACTAATAGTCCTATTATTCCACACATTCAATTTAGTCTCCTGAATAAAGAGAAAAATTGGTTTATAATTAATTGCACACCACCTTACACACTTTTCTCCTCTTCTCCTCTCTCCCAAAGCCTCTAACATTCCATGATATACCTAACATTAAAACACCAAAAAACCCAACCAAACCAGACACTAAACAGCAAAGAATTAAGAGACTCTTCTAGCCTCCACTTCCTCTTCCATCTCCCTCACTCTCATAGTTATCTCCTCCCTACTCCCAAAAAAATTGAAGCCCAATGTAGCTCCTGTCTCCATAATTTTAGCAACCTCTACCTCTAAATCCTAACCTGTGACGGAGTCCTTCCCCGATTTACATTTGCTCTGATTGGCCACATCTGGATTCCCCAAAGACTGACTCTCATAAAGCCGAAAAGTTATTCCCCTTTCTATCACCCTAGCTAATTCATCACCCAAATTCCAAACAACTTTCTTATCTAGATTACTCAAGCTAGAATTACTCACAGCACCACCATTATATTTCGACCTTCTAGTAGTCAAAGAGTGAGTTTTAAAAGATTGAGAATTACCTCTCCTTTTGTTTTTCTTGGGTGTTATGACCTGTGGCTCTGAAATGCTCTGCTCCTTCCTTGCTAAATCAGACCGCGTGACCTCATCTTTACTCCTTTCCGATTCTTCTTCTGCATGCTTTGGACTCTCCCCTCCAAACTTCCTTACTGCCTCATCTGGGACGCTCAATTCCACTGTCAAATTCAACCCTGGTTTCCCTATCAATAACGCCAACTTCCTCTCCCCATCAATATCCCCTTGAATTTCTTCATCAGACTCTGACTCCATAGAAGAAAAACGAGGACAATTTTTGCTAATCGTTGGACTTACGTGGGTTCCAATTGAAGAGTCCGACCCGTCTGTCCATTGGGCTTTTTTAGCGCTTTCTACCTCATCAGAAATTACCTGATAGTCTGTGGCTTTCGTGGGCTTTGATTGACCTAGGCCCATATCTGTTGACCCAATCCCAATCTGATTCTTTCTTTTAACTGAACTTTCCCCTCTAAGAAAGCCATACTTCCGAAAATCTTCACTGTTAGAATCATAGTCTGATGAGCTGGAATTGGAACTCGGCATCAGCTTATCATACATGTTCTCTCCTATCTTCACACCAGAGTTAGGTGGTGGGAACGGCCTGAAAGTTGGTATTTGAACCCAACAACTCTTACCCTTGTCCAAAACCACCTTTTTCTTTTTGTTCTCCTTCTTTTCGCTTGCACTGACAGCTTTATTCTTGACTTTTCTACTCTTTAAAGAGCTCTTTTCTGACACTTCCTCTATAACCTTCTGAACATGCTTTTGAACTGAGCCTCCTCTATGCCCCTCCTTGTCACAGTCAGCCACCCCCCTATTACCACTTGACTTGGCAAACCAGTCATCTTCCGAATTTGAATTTTTGGACGGTCTCAAATTCAGGTGCTTGATGATCCAGGAAATGGATACCGGTTCCGAAGATTCTGACACTTCAATTGGATACTGTTTATCTCACACCTTTACCAACATAACACTTGCTGCCATGGACTCGTACTGACCAAGTACTAAGATCCTACCAACATCCATTCTACATCTTTCCTCTATTGCTTCATCTACCCATAATGTTTCTCCCAAAACACTCCCAATTTTGGAAAAGAATTTTTTGCACCAGCAATGTAGAGGAACCCCAAATACCTCCACCCATCTTAGTTTGGTCATTGGCACAGTTTGTTCCTCCCACTTAGACATGGAAGAGAAATTATCCCTCCAAAAGAAGCTGTTACGAATGAAGCCTTCTCTTTCAACCACGGATTCGAATGTCCACGCTACCCTCTTACCTCCTAAGAAGGTTGAAGAGAACACAAACCCTCTATCCTCCAGCTTGGCATTAGTCATATCTAAATTAGAAAAATCTTTCATAATCCCAATCGCTGTTCTGCCTAACCATTCCTTTTCTTCTGTTTGGATCTTCCAATCCAGAACTATTTCCTCACGCTTGCTATCATTTCCTCTGTACCTATCCTCTTTAACCACCTCTGAGAAAGATTGCAAGCCTCTACTATTATAAGTTGCTCCTACCCTGGGATCCACTCCTCTTTTATCATACCTCTGCCTGACCTCTTCATGACTCTGTCTTTCCTCCCTATTTCTGTAGGGAAAAATTGTACCCGCAGCGGAAGCGAGACTAAAAAATAGTTTGAGTAGCTTTTAAAATTTTTCCAATTTTATGAACCTTAAACCCTTTTGATTAATTAAAGATATATAAAAATAAACAAAAGATTAATACCTCTTGTCGCGTGATCCGATTGACTTGCGTCGATGGTAATCCGCAAGATCTTCAATCCTAGCACGAACGTGGATCACCTAGGAGCATGGTCTCCCTTTCTTTGAATTGCAAACCTGTGATTGGATTAAACAAACTTTTCTTGATTCGTTAGTCCCAAAAACAATCTAAAGAAACCTAAGATTATTCCGGTCACTTTTGAGTTCTCAATCTTATGATCGAAACTCGCGTGAACCTAGATCGATATAGTATTCACAAGCTTATTGATGAATAAGCAACTAGAATACAATCAAAGAATAATCTATGTTCCTTTTGTTTTTAGTAGAATAATAGATCTCTAACTATGAGTTGAGAAGAAGAAGAAGAAGAAAATTCTGCACCCAAGCCTTAGGGGGGTGGCCGAATTCTATAAGTGGCCTTATATAGGTGGCCAAATTTTTCTCTTCCTTTTTGCCCTAGGGTGGCCGAAATCTCTACCAAAAATAATTAGGGTTGCCGCAATTTTTACTCCTGAAATATTGGAGATTTAGTTGCACCCTAATTCCTATTTAGTTTAAGATTTCCAAACCCTAATCAAACTCATAAATCTTTTATTCCTTATTTGACTAAAATAAAAGACTTCCTATTTGATTAAATAAATAAAATTAATTATTTATTTCCTTGTCAAACAAGTCTTTCTATTTAATTATACTACTACCAATAGTATACAAATAGGAATCATATTTCCTATTTAGAAAAGATTTGTTACTTAATTAAACAATTAATTAATAAATTAATTAATTCTTATTTAATTAAATAATGAAAACAAAATAATATTAAATGCTATTTTAGCACCTTGCCGCCCCACATGTATATATTGGGCCAAATATTATTTTTCTTATTTCATTAAATCCATAGGACTTTAAATAAAAAGCCCACATGTGAACTAGACCCATTCTTACTAAAAGAAACAAGCCCACATGTCATCCATTAATATATAAATATAATTGTGCAGCCCATTACATAAATAATGTGCAAATTATATTCTTAATATATTAAATTGCAATTCTAGATGGACCTTAAATTGGTCCGGTAGAATATATCAAGTGATCCATGCAAGTCCGTGTGGATTGGGGATCTTGGCGGGCTATCTAAATTTAAGCTCCAATAGACATAACCTAATCACAATCAACAAATGATTCACTTAGGTCCGATCCATTAATTTTAGCTCATTCCACTAAAGAGCTAAAATTGAACTCTTAAATAAAGACAGAAAAGGAAGATGCTTCCTCATTCATACCCTAGACAATCATATTGGAGAATGTGTATCCTCGTGATTAATATCAGTAATCGCCAAGAGTTCATAGACCGCCTATAACTCTCCAAGTTACCATATTTACTCATATGACCACGTTTTGAACTTGGATATTTTGACTTGTCCAGAAGCCATGTTTTCAATAGACACTATTGAAAACTCAACGTTGAGATTTAATATCCAATTACCTCAAAACATCCATATGATGATATTATACTCTCATTTAATAAATGGAGCCACGATGTCCATATCTATAAATGAAGTCCTCTATCGATTAACAAATGAATATCACCAAACTATCGAGGATAGACTATGCGATATAATCGTACTCATTGATAGCTCAAATGATATCACCTGCAACCATAAGTCCATCATTTATCTCAGGATTAAGATAGACTCTCTGATTGTCCTGATAATGAAATTACTTTTATCTACTGACGGTTATAGATAAAGTATTTCATTGTGATCATGTTCAATGCACCCAGTGCACTAGATTCTTTTGCTCGAAGACACTCCGATGATTTTAGACTCATCATATCTCATTTGATTCCACTCAAATACTAGCAAAAGAATTCTACAACTTTAACAAGATAAAGGTGCCCAACCTTTAACTTTAGTTGTGAACGATATTCAAGACTAACTAAAGAATTGTGTCTACCACATATATATCTAGATGTATGAACAATTCTTCTTTTCTCATAGTCTTTAGACCTTATGATTATTTACTTTAACAATTATTAAACTATAAATGCTATAAGATTTGTTTAAAACAGAAATCACTTTATTAATATGAAAAAGATTGTTAATTACACTATTACACTCTTGCTATTGAGCATAATCCTAACAATTTCCGACCCAACTTTTCACAGAAGGAGATGATCTTCACTTATCCCAACCGTATTCAGCAACCTTAGCGGTTATAGTCCATCTGTAAACGTGCATCCCATCCACCATAGAAGCCACCTTGCTAGCTTCTTCCAGCGTTCCAAACCTAACAAAAGCGTAACAGCTCCTCCTTGTATTGTTTTTTGGAGATAGAAAAACATCTCTGATTCTACCAAATGGTTTAAAGATTCCCCATAAACCAGCTTGATCCACCACAGGGTTGATGTTGTTGACAAAAACCGATACCAAGTTATGCCTAAAGTCCTTCCTTCCTGATACTCTGTCATCTGTAAACCTATGACCATTCTGGAAAGGAAATCGAGACCCTTTCTCTCTAGCTATCTCTCTCATGTTTTTATACTAAAACATTATCATGGAACATTTTCATCGCTTGTAAATTAAACTTGTGTAAATTTTTTATGTAAACTTATCTAATTAAAATATGAAAAAACAAATAACTCATTGGAAAGCTAGTTCGCCGGATATCATGGAACATTTTCATCGCTTGCAAAACTTGAGTAAAAAAATTATGTAAGCTTATCTAATTAAAATACGAAAAAACAAATAACTCATTGGATAATAAAAGAGTTGTTAGGATTTAAAAGTTAAATATCTGATGTTTTTCAAAAAATAAAATAAATTTAAATATATGGAGCCCATTTAAGGGGACTGAAGCCACCCCTTGATTTAAGGAGTGAGCTCCACCAAAACACATTTAATAGAGCCTTTAAAGGACTTCTTGGAGCTGTAAAAATGTTGATTCTCCCTTAATTAAGCTAATGAGAGTCTTTAAGGGAGACTGCTGACGATGCTCTAATAACCTCATTTTTTTTCATTTTCAATTTGACATCCGATTTTTTGTTTTACGACAATAAAATATATTTTTTTTCTTTTAAACCATCCAAACCCTATTTGGGGTGAAATTTACCCCCAAATGGGGATGGGGCCCCACCCATAGGGCCCCGTGGGTGATTTCTAGAATTTCAATTTCCAAGTTACTTATGAGAATTTCTAAAAAAGAAAGAAAAAAATATTTATGGATATTTTGAGAAAAGTATTTATAAAGAATTATAGATGTATGTTCCAAAAGAAATTATGTTACATATTTTAAACACTAGAAATGTACCCATCCCAAGCAGTATTAGATTGAGGTTATTGGTCTTCTAGCCTTTGAGGTTTATGCACATGTTTATGTCAGATGAGTCACTCTACACGTGTATAATAGATGTTAGTTCAGTCTAAGTCAGAGTCATAGTCACTCTGCACATGTATGACAGATGTTTAACCTTATGAAAGAAAATAAAGATTTTACTATATGTTGAGATTTATGGAAAATGTGATTTATTTACAAAGAAGATATTTAATCGGTTACTAGCTTTTCTAAAAATAAAAATAAAAAACCGTTCTCAGCTTATATTATAAAACAATTTCAGACTAAATTTTGATTTTTTTCAGGTGGAGATACATAAAAGTTTATTAAGTACTTAATGCTTTTCAGAAACGTAAACGATCATTCTATTATTTTAACTATTTTTTCCTCATGTGATCACCAGGTTCTTCGTGCAGATTCTTTAATATCATGAGCAGGGGTGGACGCCTAAGAGGGCTGACCCGGGCTATAGCTGGGTCAGCCTTTTGTGATTTTTTTTTTGTTATTTGTTTTATTATGTTAACCGTTTATTATTGATAATGAGTAGAGTAGCTAGAGATAAAAGTGATTCTCTACTCCCAATGTGTAAGTATTGTCACCTCAAACATCAATCCATCCCAATTTTCTCTCTCTCTCTTTTCATCCCGATTAATAATTCTTGGGAAAATTGCACAAACTTGCCCTAACGTTTCCCATTATGGCATAATATTCAACTAATGTATTTAATTGCACAAACAACCCCTCATGTTAGTCAAACATGGTTAAAAATAACCATTGACCATTATTTTTTTTGGAAAGCCCAAATTGCCCTGCACTTTATTACAAAAAAAATCTTAATTGCTCTTTATTTAAAACATTATCTACTTTAAATTATCAAAATATAAAAAACAAATACTAAACATAATCCTTTTTAAATCAAAAAAATTCAAAAATAATATATTAAAAAAAACAATTTAGGAAAACTTTATTTTGAGAAAATTCAATTTAATAATAAAAAACAAAACAAAAAAAAATGTTATTTTAAGAAAATATAATTTAAAATTATGCAAGTCCAATATGAATAGTGGTAATGTGCTATATATTTTTGAAATTTAAAACATGTGTTTATTTTATTTAAAAAGGATTATATTTAGTATTTATTTTTTTATTTTTGAATCAAAATATAATGCGTAATTTATATTGAGTCAAATTATTTTGTCTTATAGAGATGAACATTGAAAACATTTTCGGTGCTACTGTATTTTATTATGACAAATGATTATATTTTTATTTCAAACTTTTGGTGATTTTATTTATATTTGTGTTTGGAATACTAAACTTAATCTTTTTTAAATAAATAAAAAATTCAAAAATAATATAATAAAAACAAAAAAAAAATCAAAAATATATAACACATTACCACTATTCATATTGGACTTGCATAATTTTAAATTATATTTTCTTAAAATAACATTTTTTTTTTGTTTTGTTTTTAAAATATTATTAAATTGTATTTTCTCAAAATAAAGTTTTCCTAAATTGTTTTGTTTTTAAAATATTATTTTTGAATTTTTTTGATTTAAAAAGGATTATGTTTAGTATTTATTTTTTATATTCTAATAATTTAAAGTAGATAATATTTTAAATAAAGGGCAATTAGATTTTTTTGTAATAAAGTGCAAGAGCAATTTGGGGCTTTAAAAAAAATAATGGTCAATGGTTATTTTTAACCATGTTTGACTAACATGAGGGGTTGTTTGTGTAATTAAATACATTAGTTGAATATTATGCCATAATGGGAAACGTTAGGGTAAGTTTGTGCAATTTTCCCATAATTCTTTCCTCCCTCAAAATTTACAATTACAAAATTAAATATAAAAATATATTCATATCAGATGACAGATTCATCAACTCAAGTATTTTTCTTTATTATTATTTTTTTTCTAATCAATAAGTTAGTGTTTTGGATTTATTATTCATCATTTTAATTTAAAGATAAGACCCATTATTATTATTTTATTCTTTTAAATATACAACAACTGTCGAGACCTGACGAGATTGGGCTCTACTAGTGCAGCCCGGACTACAGTTCCCACAAGCGAGGAGAGAGCACCCACAATTGGTGGAACACCTACCCACCCTTGGGATTAATGGCCAAGGGGGACAAATAATCTAAATATATACACGTACACATTGGGTGTTGAACCGTAGTGGTGGAGGCTCCCAAGGGAGGGTCCGACCATATTAGCAAGAGGCCCAAGTGTGATAAGACCCATTATATCCCTTTTATCTATATGTATATTTGAAATTTGGATCCTTTATTGTGTTGATATTTGTCCTAACCTACTTTGTCATGACTAAAAACACTTGAAGGTAATACTTGCATTTAAAGTAATGAAAGTGAAATTAATCTCAGCTAATGATTACACATATCACCAGATCTATTTATGTAGGGACAAAAATCAGCCCAACACAGGATCTAAATCCGTATTTTTGTTTTTCAAATAATGAAAATTTCTAGTAACATTGAAATTCACTTTTATTTTTTATTTTTTAATAAATACATATATAGTTTTGTTTTAGCCCACCCTTGTAAAAAATCTTGGGTACACCCCTGATCATGAGATGAGCCACATGTGATGATAGAAATGGTAGTTCATAATTTTAATTAAAACATGTTTCACATATGTGCATATATTTAGATTTCAACATTTTTCGTAATTAGCTTTAAAAATATCTTATATGATGGACACATCATCTCCAAAGTTATTTTTATAAATCTTATTATTCTAGATTAGTTTTTGAAAATGTAAATATTCAACGGATGGGTCCAAAAAAAAAAATAATAAATAAATAAATAAAAAAAAAGTAAAATTTCTTATTTTCATTAAATTTTATTAGTTAAATCATAGTTTGTAAATGCATTTTTTTAGTTTTTTGCTTTTATAAAATTACTGGGTGCTGAGATTTCAGTTAATAACAAAAATAAATTTCAGAGCCACATTGAGATTTGCATTAGTTTTCTAATAATTTTTTTTTTTTTTTTTTTCACAAAGTTTCATATTTCAACTAGAAAGATAAGAGTTTTCACATGATTCTCTTGGACTCAAGAGAGGAGTTTGGATGTGTTTTGTCACAAAATAATAATGAATTAATGATATTGAAAACTTAAGATCATAGTAAAATGAGTTTTATTATATAAAGATTTTTTATTTTATTATTTTATTATTTTTTTAAGTAGTTTTATATAAATGAAAATACTCTTTCTTATCTTTCCACGCTTCTTTTCTAAGAACATTAAATTGGTAAAAACGCTTATTCTAAAAATCATTGTTTTTTATTAAATTTTTTTTTTTTTTTTTTTTTTTTGAAGATTCCATGAAGGTTCTCATGATGTTACAAATAAATTATTTTTTGTTATGGATATTATATATAAATATAATAGTGAATGTCTATCAATCTATGGAAGTAACTTCCGTCATTTTGTATTCCAACTAGCTCCATCATCATGATCAATATTATTATACATTATATTGTAATTTATGTACACTTAATGTAATGTGTGATTGTAGGATGTACAAATGAGTTTTCATTTTGTATTTGTGTATTTGATACACTTTGATGAGAACAATTGAGGAGACTTCTCGCTTAGCTATTCTTTTATCTCTTTTCCTTTCTCTTTAAGTTTATGCTATTATAGATGAGATGAGATGAGTTTGGTGGTAAACCTCTTACACCTACACCACGAGGTTGTGGGTTCGAATCCTCCTCTCCCCCCCAAAAAAATCTCGAATTTATGTAATTCTTAAAATAAAATAAAAAATGAAGTTTATGCTATTATACTCTTGTTTATTTAATCATTTTATAATATTTCTAATTTTTTTTCACACTTCTTTTCTAATAGTATTCCATTTTTTTTTAAATAAACTCATTTCTTGAATTTTTTTGCCTTTCATATAAAAATAATAATAATAATAGCAAGTTTAAAACTAATCAATAACCTACTTTTTAGTTAAAGTGTTATGTGCAATAAAAACCGATCGAGTAATTGGATGAGTCTCTTTTAGCTGAATAATTCTTCCACCTACCTATTGTGATAGAATAGGAAGGAACAAACATTTAGAACTAGGGGTGTGCATTTTCGGTTTGGTTTGGGCTGAAGCTCAATATCAAACCAAACCAATATAGATCGGTTTGGTTATATTTTAACCCAACAAAAACCAATGTGATTTTTCAAACCGATTCAAACCAAATCAAAAAAGATCGGGTTGGTTTGGATATGTTTATCGGTTTAGATTTGAACTTTTTTTTTTTTTTTTTTTGCATTATATTATAAAAAATATTTAAATAATAAAAAAAAACATAACATAAAATATTAATTATATATAAATAAATAAAGGAAGTACATAAAAGTCAAACGAATAATTACATGTGTGTGTATATATATACACACACACATGTATATATTCCTTGATTAAAGACATATTTGACAGTATCTATGTTTTTGAAACCCTATTACATTAATCAATTAGAAGAATTGTATCAAAACAAATGAATGAGCTATAATAACATAAAGTAATTGGTAAAAGTTATAAAATCTGGACTGAATAAAAAAGGTATGTGAAATTTTATATTTTAATTTTACTTTCTAAAATATGTGGTTTGATTTGGGTTGGTGAATTATTTCACTCAACCCCAAACCAAACCACTTTTAATTAGTTTATCTAAAAGACAAACCGAACCACCCATTTTTTATATTTGTAATCAAACCAACCCAAACTTTATGGATTGGGTTGGTCGGTTTGGTAGTGTTTTTACACACTTCTATTTAGAACTGGTTTATTTCAAGGAAAGTCGGGCCTCTAGAGTTAGAATAATCTAACAAATAATTTGATCGACTAAAATTTTGATATCATTCCATTACTGCAACTTTGCAAGTTATACTTTATACAACTAAATTGATAAACATGAAATAGCTAGAACAAGATCCTCTCTTAGATAATATGTAAGTTGCATGGTGTCTATATACATAGGTCGTGTATTCCAAATTATAACCTAGCATGGTGTCTAGCTACTTAGATTTAATAATAGGATTCCACTAAGAACAAAAAGAATATGAATATCACTTGAACCCTAAAATATGGTGTGTATTATAGGTAATTAATGAATCAATTTCCTTTAATTGGGTCATAATTCAATTAATTGTTGTAAGTAAGAATATGTTCGTATGGTGTTCGATTTATATCCTACAACATAGATCTTAAAATCATGCTCCTAAGATGGCCAACAAAGAAACAAAGATAATAGAAAAACAATTCTTATGAAGAAATTGAAATCATCATATTGAGAAAACAATATTTCATTAAACACTAAATTTGTCTATGGATTGAAGGATTGCTCAGTGGTGGGTATATATATAGGAGGGCATAGCTAGTATTTGTTCTAAATATTTTCAGCTGTGTTATAGTTAATTGTTTATTTAATTTTCTTTAGTTTAATAATTATTCAAAAAAACCCCATTCGTGTGTGTAGAGTTCTCTTTGGATTAATTCAAAAGTGTCTTTGTTTTTTCTTATTCTAGTTTAGAGTCATATTTCTAGAGTGACTTGGATATAAATTCATAATTTTAGTAGGAAATTAATTCTCAATGAGATTGACTCTTGCTTGTCCGTTATATTATTTTTACGATCAGTGCACTTGCAAGGTTTTAATTTTTTTTTTTTTTTTTTTTTTTTTGTCTACTCTGACACCAACAAGTTTTTGAATCTAATTAGAATGGCTGATAAGTGAAATATAATATTATGAATCCAACAATTATCTAAACTAATCATAAATTTTTTTTTTTTAATTTTATCTTATTTATATATATATATATATATTGACTTGCACATAACAAAAAGTTTGCTTCTAATTGCATATAATGTTCTGTATCATTTTAGAATCAAAGATATGTGGAAATAAAACATTATAGAGTTTAAGGTTTATGAATGTGTTTATATTTATGAAAAGTTAAAAGGAGTAAGATGATATAAGACTTTATGTATTCTAAGTAATCTTTAGAACATTTTATTTTAAGTAATAATTTTAATCAAGGATAAAATTGTCATTAACAATAAAATATTAAAATTTAGTGTAAAAGTATATAGATTTTCTTCTTACAATCCAATTTGCAATCCAATTTTATCTTCTAACACTTCTATTCTAAAGATACGTCATTGTAAAAACTTAAAATTAAAAAATTATAAATACACTCTATTTTATTCCATAAGTATACTTTTTAATTTTGACAATCTATTTACGAAAAATTAATTTAATTTCTAAAAACATTTAATTTTATTTAAATATTACCCATTATTACTTTTGATGATTCTTAATAATATATCTCAATCCAATAAACCGATATTAAGATCTCAATCCAATGCATCGAAACTGATGTATCGAAGAGAATTAATACGACCACGAGGTGGTGGAGACCATTTTGAAGATTTGAAGGCTTTTCATCCACTTGTTTTAGGCTTTTAGCCGATGAAGCAAGGTGTTTGGAGGGGAATATTGCAGAGCAAGGCTACCATGGGAAACGCATTCTTGCTACTGGGTGGTGAATTTGCTGAGAGTTTTAAGGATAAACATTTTTAGAGTGTTGTGCTTATGTTTGGCGACCAAATGCCTATTATTAAGGTTTAATTTGAATCAAGTGGCAAATGCATGTATATTATATTTCAACTGTGATTATCAACCTACTGCAAACCAAAAAGACCAGTAATCTGAATTATATCATTTTTCATCGATTCTCAATCAAACAAAACTTTAAAATATTGGGAAAATGAAGAAGAAGATGTTTTAGGGTTTGCAAAACACTTAAGAGAAAGGAAAATAACATTGGATTTTAAAAAATTGGTTTGTAGTGTCTTTGAAATTTTTTTTGTTATATCTTTAGTAATTTTAATTCAGGTAAAATTTACCATTAATAAAAAAAATTAAAATAAAGTGATTGTCAACAGCATCACTCAAAAATATATTCGGTGGATTGTCAATAATAATAATAATTATTATTTTAAATATGGATAGAGAAACTATTTATCTACCTATTTAGACCAAGTATTTTTTTTAAAGTTTTTAAATATTGGTAGAATTCGAGCCACTAATTTGGGAGTTATTTACCCAAGCCCAAACTCGTTTATCTATCAACTAAGCTAGCCTCTAAGGGTAAATATGGATAGAGAAATCTTTCTTCATTTAAAAATAAAAATAAAAATCTAACTCCTACAAATGTAGTCAGGATTTGCCATACTTGAGAAGATCAACACCTACGAATGTAACTCCCATTTGTGAATATATATATATATATACAATTTTTCTATTGTCAGTTCGTCCTGATATAAAATATATTAGGACGAAGAATATAGACCATTAAATTTACATACTTTGACTCAAAGTGTATGTCAAAAATTCTCTATAATCTATGGTCCACATTCTTCGTCCTGATATAAAATATATTAGAACAAACTACAATAGAAAGACTATATATATATATGAATAAAATTTGAGAATTTTCCAAGTATTATAACTATTTATCCAAATTTTATTATATGAAGGCATCGGAAAATAGGAGAAATATAGGAAAATTCAAGAAAAATAGTTCTAGTATTCTTAAATTCTCAAATTTTGTTCATAGGTAGATTTCAATGAATTGATCATTCACACAAAAATTCATATCAAAATTCATTAAAATTGATGTATTTTCATCAAGGTCCTTACCAAAATTAAAATAAAGGATCCTTTATGAGAGACTCACTATATATATATATATATATATTTATTCAATCCTGTTTTGGTCAATGCGCATTAATATAAATTTATTAGTGCATTGTATGTGGACCACTGCTTATGGAGAAACACTGACAAATGCAAACACACTTGAGTCAAAGCATGTAAATCTAGTGGTTCACATGCAACGCTCCAATATAAATTATATAAGTGCGCATTGATTTGAAAATTTCTATATATTTATTTATTTCGGTGAAAATATTTGCGCCACTATTTTAATTTCATTATTTACCAAATAACGAAAATTCCCATGAGACACACACAAAGGTGTTCATTTGTGAGTAGAGTACCAAATTTTCCCCCGGATCCCTATTTCCCCGTGTCCCCATCCCCAGATGGGTATGATTATCATCTCAAAATTGAAATGAGGATGGGGATGGGAGAACCTTCCCCCATCCCCATTTCCCCATTTCCCTCAAACGTATATAAATATAATTGTAATATATATATATTTTTATTTTTATTATTCTTTAATATTATTTTTTTTATAATATATAATAATATTCTTGTATTGTATTGTTGTTTATAGGCTTCAGAGTGAATTGAGTGGAGATTTTCAAAGTACTAAGTAATGAATTGGCTTAATCTGTTATGTAAAGGTTAAAACGTTTGTGTTACTTCACATATGAAGTTTGCTTAGTTTGAAACTTTGAATTATTTGAAACACTTTATTTTGTATTTGTAATGCACTAATGAATTTTATTTTGTATTTGTAATGGAATGTTTATTTCTTTAGTTTAATCTGTAATTTTTAGTCAGATGGAAAAAAATGGGAAAATGGGAGAACGGGAAAACGGGAAAACGGGAAAACATGGGGAGAAATAGGGAAAATAGGGAAAATAGGGAATTAGGGTTGGGGATGGATATACCTCCCCCCAAAATTCCCTATCCCTATTTTCCCCAAATGGTGGGGTGGGATGGGGGAAGGGTCTGTAAGGTGAGGATGGGGATGTGTAGACAAAAATTATGTGTCTCTAGCTAGACTTTGACAAAAACGATCCTACAAGTACAAGCTTTCTACAAAAAGACACATGCATGTAAGAGGAGAGCTATGTATCTCTGGCTTGTTTCTACCGGTTGCAGATTGACTAAAAAAAAATATAAAAAAAATAAAAGAGCAGAGATATGTACTCTTCACCAGCAGCAACAGTCACCGATGTAGCATTGGTCTTCCCGTCAATCACAAGTCACAACTTGTTTATTTTTTATCCTCCTCTCCTTTAAATACACGTACGTTTATTCCTTACTCTTACCAAAACCCCCAAACAAACATATAATATATAAAGTTACTGTACCTCATCTGTATCACATCCTCTATGGACCTAGTAAATGGTTTCAAGGTCTTCTTCCTCACTATTTTCACAAAATTATCCACACTTTTGCCGTTAGCCGACCCATTACTGTTACTACCACCGCCACCGCGGCCAGTAGTTGCCAATAATTATCAGCATAACCTAGACTGGGCAATGATCATGATTGGATTTTGCTTGACTTCAGCTGTAGACATAGCTCTTTAATCCTTGCAGGCTCATGAGTCCCACTTGCCACTATCTCTCCATTTTCTATCTCTAGCAATCATACTTTCATTCACTTTTCTCTTCCTTGGCAAATTCATGACTCCAAAATTTATTGAGATCGCTAAGATACTCGAGCGACTTGGAGTGGTGTTGGCAGTAACGGCCATTTATATAGATATCACAATTCCAGTGCCTATTTGGCTCAAGTATATCACATGGAACGTCTTTGTCAATTGTCATCTTCTTCTTCATATATTGCTGTCATAGTACTTTATCATAATTAATTACTTCTATATATATATATATATATATTCAAGTTATATATTGAAGAAATAAAAGTTTTGTTTTTGTTCCCGTTTTCCCACGCAGCACATTTTTGTGCGTATAAATAAAAATTAAATTATTATCTTAAAGGTTGATGTGAGCTAGTGAACTGATTCCTAAATCTTTTATTTCACTATTGACAGATTTAATCAACTTTGACCACAATATGTGACATGTTGTTAACTAAATTTGCAACAGTTAAGCACCATATTAAACTTTCCACATGTTAGGACAAAGCTTCATCTCATTAATTGATAAGCCAAATAATATATCCGATTATCCTTGTGTAATTTTCGTGATTACTGT
The DNA here is from genome assembly GCA_954870605.1 of Acer campestre. Taxonomy (NCBI): domain Eukaryota; kingdom Viridiplantae; phylum Streptophyta; class Magnoliopsida; order Sapindales; family Sapindaceae; genus Acer; species Acer campestre. The sequence continues at coordinate 12,892,140 of OX940807.1, forward strand.
AGTTGTTATACCATTTCATGAGTTGAAAATGGATATTAACAAGTATTATTCTTACTCTGGTCATTTGCAGCTAATTTGTTTGTTTGTTTATTATTTATTATTTTATTTTTTATAACTGTTACAATATTTCAAGATTTGGAGAAAAGACATGACTTGAACACACAACATTTTAGATGTAGGTGTGACTTGTGTGGGGCTTATACCGAACCAATCTCATATTGTCTCTTATTTATTTGGATTCAAACTGCGTTTAACTTTCTAGTAACACCCGGAACTGTATTACTTAGCCGATCTAACTTGGAGTTAAATATCTTCTAACCAATCATTAATTATAAACATAACAAATTATTAACAATAATATTTTTTTTACATACCAATTTTAATCTCAACTTAGTTATGTATAGTTTGACAAATTGATATATATTAATAATTGTTATTGTTATATACTTATATGATATAAGAATTAAATATTACAAAAGATAGCTAGGTTGCTTAATAACCTCATTTGCATAGACCCAAAGGAGGATAAAAAATTGGGCAATTTTCTAAAGTAATTCTAAAATTAGTGGGCTTTAAATTAATCTTTAAAATTACATTTGATATTTAAATTATTATATTTTTCTACGGTAACCTCTTCAAAAATAAAATCTCCATTGTTACTTGTTTGGAATTAAACAAGTGGAAATTGTCAAAAATGATCCATTCAAACTATTGATTATATGTATATATATATATATATATTTTTTAAATATTGCAATTTTTAAAAAAAATATTACAATAATTCGAGATGAGGGGGATAAACTCGAACCTACAACCTCATAGTGTAAGTGTGAGGGGCAAACCACTGAACCAACATCATTTTGTCGCTTTTTGTTTTTATCATTCTCCCATAAAACTATTGTTTTTAACCATTCATATTAATTTCTTTTCACCAAATAACCAAACAATTACATTATTACCCTTCTTTACCTTTTCTTGAAACTTTCCTATCTATGTGGCCATTCTCTCTCGACAATCAAAAACTTCTACACATACACATCATTTTTCTCTAGTTGTTGTCAAACAATGTTTTCATATCAATAAATTGACAGAAATTTGTACTAGAAATCGACGAAAAAGACGTAATGAGATATATTTGATTTTCTATGTGAAATCTTTCCCACCTAGTTCAAAGTATGTAATTTTTATTTATTTATTTATTTTTTATTTTTTTTTTTATTTTTTATTTTTACTTTGTTTCATGTTCATGTTGATGGGTTAACTTCCAATTATCAAAAAATTAGAGTTTTGGGTGGAGAAAATGATTGATTTTTTTTTTCTTCATATTTTTTTTTATGAATCCGTAGTGTGAGAGAGTGAAACACAGAGTGTGTAACGTTGAAGAGTGAAACACAGGGTGTGTTTCACTCTCCAAACATGACACACACACTATGTGTTGGAGAGTTGGTTGTTTCACTTTAAATGAAACAGATTTAAGTGAAACTATCACTTTAGGTTTCATTTTTTTAAATATGCAAGGACTTTGGACTTTGTACCCCTACCCATACTAAAAACAATAATTGGAAAAAAAATATATGGTTAAAAAAAATACTTCCCTTCAATCAAATGGTTAGTATAAAAAATTCCCCACTATAAAAAATAAGTGGTGCTATTGGCACACCCACTGCTGAACTATTTATAACTTACTTTTTAAATTATTTATTTTTCATTTTTTCCCTTTATCAAATTATTTAAAGAGACGTACAATTTTTATTAAAAAGATCCTATACAAAGTAAAACTAGTAAAACTAATAAAACCCACTTTCCTTATTTTAAAACCCCAATGACATATATTATTTCAAATCATTGGATGTTTACTATTTTTGTTTATATTTTCTTTCAGATCTCGATTTCATGTTTCCCATGTTTAGTATATATTGATTTATTTTTGTTTTGTATTTCTTTTCAAATTCCAAATCCATATTTGCTATTCTTTTTTCTCTCTGGTTTATTTTCTTTTCAATCTTCCAGACATTATATGATTTGTATCAATTCTTTGGTAGATTTTATTCTGGATCTTCCAAAGTTAGTTTAATGTTATTTACAAAAAAAAAAAAAAAAAAAAACAAACGAAATCGCAACCAAAAAGATCTAATCTCAGACGAAACGAAACCACACCAAAACCCTAACTCAATCGCTCAAAAAAATCATCAGATGATCAATATAAAACTCATAATCTACCACCAACAATCCAATCGACTACATAAAAAAAAAAAAAAAAAAAAAATCGCATCTAATAAGGATGGTTTCATCATGAAGTAAGAAGAAAAAACAAGTCATGCGAATGAATATGGGAAAACTGTATATAAAGATTAGAGATGAAGTGTATTTTTTATTTTTATTGTTTTGAAAAAGATATGGGGCGTATTAATAAGTTTGAAAAATATGTAAAAGGGTAATCTTAGAAATAAATAAAAAAATTTAATAAAACCATTTTATTTCATATAATTAAATCATTTTTTAAAAAAATAATAATACATTAGTAGAGTGTTGAAGAGCCTGAAAATCTCCGGTTAAATTTTTCGTAAGTCGGTGGGCACTGACAATGGTAGAGCGAAAATTAGTAGGTTGTGCGCTACGTGATCCTGTAAAAAATAATAGGGTAGAACGAAGCGAGAGGCGGGTGTCCCATTGGGGATTCTCCGGTGCTCAAGTTAAACAATTTATTAATAAATAAAATAATTTCAAATAAACAATTAAACCGAATTAAATCTAAATTGAATAAAATCTAAATCAAACCGTCAACGAAGTTGTCGAATCCTGGGTGGTGTCGTTCGGAGAGCCTTATGTTCGCTTGGGCTGAGCGTTTTAGCAAATTAAATTGCTAGGAGGAGACGAGGTAAGACCATTGTCGAATGAATTTTATATGATGTAGAAAATATAGATGTTAGTCGAATAGTCTTCAAGAACTAGGGTGTTTGTTGTGGATTAGTTAATAAACTGAACAAGTTGAACCAAAATAATAAACAAATTGAGTGGACTCCATTTGTCCTCTTGCTTTTCTATTTTTATGTGAGTGGGAGAGCAAATCGTGTCCCTCTTTTTTTTTTTCTTCCCCCTTTGCAAATGACAAGGTGCCTCTATTTTATAGTAAATGTGAGATTGTCTTTCACAAAAAGATCACGTGATCCCACTTATCTTGGCCAAGATATCTTGAATATCTTTGAATTTGTTGATAGTTGAGCAACATCTTAAACTTAGTCTACAAACAGACTTGGTCTTTGTAGACTTAGTCAAGGTTGCACTTGCTCTTGGGCTTACGATTGGATCTGATTCATATAAAATATTTGGGCTTGTTAGCAGTTCAGATTTTTAAAAACCTAATTACTATTTGGAATGTGCTATTTTTGGTTACCACAAGTGTCAATAGCACCCTCATCAAAAATTCAAAGCAAAGTTTCTCAAAACTAGGGGTGTGCGGCGGATCGGATCCAATGGATTTGCCATGATCCAAGATCCGATCCGATCCGATTGGATCGAAGAAATTGAAATCCGATCCGATCCAATTTTATAGAGGGATCCGATCCGATCCGATCCAATCCAATTACTATTTGATCCGATCCGATCCGATCCGATATGATCCGATGGATCGAATTAATATAAAGTCATTCATAATATATAAAAGTTATAATCTGAAATAAATAAAATAAAATAAATTATTTAAACATTACTAATTAACTCAAATAAAATTAACATTAGAAAAATACATTACATAACTTGTAAACTTTATATAATTCAAAAAGTTTATAAACATTATTCATCAGCTTCAAATGTAAACTTAATAAGCCGTGATGTTGATAGAATAGAAGAAAAGAAGATGGTGGATTGTTGGCTATAGAGAAATTGAGAAAGAAAACCCAAAATAGTAACATTAAAAATTGTATTTTGATTGGGCCTTTACATTAGAAAGTAGTGAATAAAATAAATTGCCCAATATAAAAATAAGGCCAAATATTTTAGGCGGATTGGCGGATTCGGCGGATTTTCAAACGGAAATCCAAGATCCGATCCGATCCAATGGATTTTAGAATTTAGGATCCAATCCGATCCAATCCGATCCAATCCAATGGATTGGATCCGATCCAATGGATCGTATTGGATTGGATTGGATCCTGCACACCCCTACTCAAAACTAACACACATCTCCTACTAAAATAGGGTGGGTATTTAAAAAAAAAAAAAAAAAAGGGGGGGGTTGCGGCTACGTGGCGATCTCCTCCTTCAAGGAAGAAAAAGAGAAAACCAAAGAAATAAATCCAGAAAACAGAAAGCAAGAAGACAAAAACCAGTTGAATCACATGTGAAGGAGGGTGAGGTTGGAATAATACCATCATCAAGAGCACTGATTCCCAAGTCGACGCAGAACAAGAACAGCCTAAGCAAAGGAGGTACGTAAAATGGTGGCGGCTACGTGGTGATCTCCTCCAAGGAAGAAAAAGAGAAAATCAAAGAAGACAAAAAGCAGTTGAAATTTGAAGAAACCCAAGAAGATATATAATAGACCAACAATTCAACAATTGCATTGTGAAGGAGCGTGACGTTGGAATAATAAATACCATCATCGAGCACTGATTCCCATGTAGAAGCAGAACAAGAACAACCGAAGCAAAGAAGCCACAAGAGCAAGAAATAATCTGCAAGATGACGAAATTTGGCGATCTTAGAGGCCGGATCTTCCACTGAAATACGGTTTGTCTTTTTAGTCAACGCAACAAGAGAAAGAAAAGATGACGAAAATTGGCGATCAACACGTGTTCATTGAAAGAAAAACCTCCCATCTGAATTATGGGAAGTTAGTATATAGTTTATTGTTGCTTAAGTAATTGTCATATAATAATCTCTTTATTGCATCAGACCATACCATACCGGAGAAAATTGATTCCAGTACAGATTCAAAACCAGTGACAAAAAGATAAAGAAAAATAATTTAATAAATAACAATTTAAAAATAGCCCCACAAGAATCCAGATGTTAATCGCGGGTAAATTGACAATTTCTTTGTTTCAACAGTAACTAAAACCCTATATTTTTCTATAGCCTTAGCCTGAATGTGTGTATGAGTGATGGTAACTTCAAGGTTTGCAATCACTATATACAAAAATCCCAAACTGCAAATTTAGATTCTTTCAATGCTTCAACCCCTCTTCGAATTCGGATAGATACAAATGTCAAGGCAATTATTAGCGAAATACAGTCAGAGGGAACTGAGGTAGTCCTTGATCAGACCAAGGATGGGGTTAGCATACGAAACTCCCTCCAGTCTCTGGAACAAGATTCCATCCATCCGGGCCTGAACTCCATTGGAAAATGTCAAGTCCTGTAGCAATTCTTTCAGTGTTCTGTCTACTCCAGCTATCGAATTTCCAACACCACTTAAGATCTCTGGTAGTGAAGGAGATTGTTTTGACACTTCCACCAGAGTAACCTAGTGCGGTGCACGGGTATAAACAGAATGAGTTCTATAGATATGGAATAAGCACATTACTTATTACTTCTAGCAGTATAATAAGAAAGATAACATAAAAAAAAATCAGTCTAGTTCTCATAGGTAACCTATCTTTCTAGGTCACCTGATATTTAAGCTGCTCTAGGAGACTGGTCAATCATGCTCTAAATTAAAACTGCTTGGCATAAAGAAAAAGGTTACACTTTTGACGTAAGGTAGCCATCTTGAATGCAAAAATTCTTATACCAGCTTTATAGACATCAGGGTACTGACACTACCTCTTGAATTCTAAGGACACGGTGAAATTGTAGGCCATGTTTGCTATAGTTTTATTATCATCCCGGCTAAAACTTACCATTCGAGGATAAGATGGCAAACACCTGGATCCTCTTAACAGCACAATCCAAAATTCAGAAAAACCAAGCTTCTTCTCATTTGTGCAAGGACATACAGAAACCAGTAACCCTGTCTATCTATTGAGACCACAACCAAAATCTCATAAACACCAATACTCAATGCTAGGGCAAAACATTTGAAGTCTGAAAAAGAAGTAACTCGAAAATTCAAATACAATTAATGTCCACAGTAAATCAATGTTCTCTACAAAAAATTCTTTAAAAATAAAAAAAAGAATACAAAAAGGAACCTAAGAACCTACCTGTCTGTCTCGAGGTATACTGGCCTGTTGCTTTGCTATGGCAATAGCACGAGAAAACCCACCAATCGCATCAACTAAACCTTGTGAAGCTGCGTCTTTACCAGCCCAAACTCTGCCTTGTGCAACCTTTTCCATATTATCTACCTAGAGGCAGAGTAATCAAAAAATCAAAGTGTTTCTTTTCCAAATCACAAAGAAAAAAAAAGTAAATAAAAAAATAAAACAAAAATAAGACTTTGATTCCAAACACATTGTTAAAATGAGTAACATACAGTCATTGATCTTGAAAATGCCGCCTTATCCCGAAACTGCTTATATGCATTCTGTGCAGACTTGGCAAAGAGTTCTGCTTCATCTGGTCTGTAAAGTCAATTTTGGTCTTTTTTTGTCCGTTATTGGAGCATATGAAAAGAAAAGTCAAGCAGAGAATGCCAATACCAGAAATTGTCTCCAGGAACAAGAGCAGAAAAACTTACCATTGAAAAATTCCAGAAATTGTCTCCAGGAACAAGAGCAGAAAAACTTACCATTGAATTTTGTTTCAATGGCTATGACTGGTGATAAGACCTGTGTCTTAACTTGACATAGAAGTGTAGAACTATATGTATTGTAAACTATATAATATTTTGTTTTATTTCACCAATACAAATTGATATATTTAAGATGCAATGAGATCTCTCACCTAAAAGGTCGCTGTTCAGCTGCAAGGAGCTCGGCATATCTTCCCCTTGATATGATCTCTTTATTAAAGCCAATCTTTTCATACAGTTTGCCCAGGTTAAACTTCCCTGCACTCAATAGTCAATACATTAAAGGCATTAATAGCCTACACCTTACAGAAACTATAAAACATACTATAAAGGAACCCAAACTGCCCTGATGCTCTCTCTTGCATTTTTCTCTCTACTATCTCTATGAACGAACACTACACTTATATATTACAAAATACTTTCTCCAATTTTCTACATGATGATGAATTCTTTGAAACCAAAGAACTCATTATTGTTTTAGTAAAAGCAACTTTGTATTTTTGTTACATTGTAAATGAAAACTTTGTATTTTTGCTACATACTTCAAACAACCGAATATTGCTTCTTAAAATTACAATCTTCAAGAGACCACTCCCCTTTTGTCCTTTTGCACAATATTCGGTTGTTTGAAGTATGTCGCAAAAATACAAAGTTTTCATTCACCTTTTTTCTGAAAGAATGGTTAATAATCATCATATAGTTTCTGCAGTGTGCACGTATGGTACCATTTTTCCATAAATGCGGGACAAGCTATTTTCCCCTCCTTTCTCAATTCTTCTAGAACATTGTAAATATAATCAGAGGGTCTTCAATAGTGAGAAGGGCTTCGTACAGAATCAACCACGCACATATTTAGACTAAAGTTTGATTTGCTCCTATTATAAGTTGATAGGTTCACCTGTGACGACTCCAATTGAACCAGTCAAGGTTAAATTTTCAGCAATGATGGTTTGTGCTGCCATTGCCATATAATATCCTCCACTTGCTGCCACATCAGACATTGATGCAACAACAGGTTTTGATTCGGCCAAGAGTCTGATTTCCCTCCACATTCTGTATACAATAAAAATAAAGAGGTAATTAGCTTCTGAATGTAGCAGAATTATTTTCTTCTCAAAACAAGGATGTAATGAAATATTAAAATCAGAGCATCATAAGGGAACAAATAATTTCAGTTCACAATTTTTAGCATCAGAGATGGTTAGTTTGCAGGAACAAAAAAAATATTTGATGTGGAAGATTGACTGCAGGATGATTTATTCTTTTAAAATATCTTGGCCACTAATTAGGAAATCATACAAGTGACACCATGAACATCTTAAGTAAAATTATAAATCTGTCAACAACTATTTTGAGCAGCTAACTTTCTATAATGCTGAGCAACCTGTTTTTCTTCTTTCGAGAAGAACTAAAAAGAAAAACAGAGGCTGGCCCAAACATCAATGCCTTTGAAATGGAAATTAATCTTTAATGACCAAAATTATCACCAAGGACTTTTACTTTGCACAAGATATTTGAAAACGGACTTGGGGAAAAATAGAAAAGACAGCAACCAATATATGCATTCTAGAATGTACTCATCATACTAAAACACAATCAATCACTTCGGAACAAAACAGAATACTGTGTACAGGTTGATAAATTACATTTGCATTACCCAGTTTGTTGAAGTATTGGTGACGAGTTTATTAAAACTTGAAGATATAATATAAGCACTTACAAATCAGAAGCAAGAGCATCACCTCCAGGGCTGTCAATTCGGATTATAACAGCCTTATATTTTTTTGACTCTGCAGGGAAAGGGGAAAAGGAAAGGAACTCAGCAATCATTGGGGAAAGGAAATTATATCTAATTAAGACGCAAAGAGCTAGTAATTGAAGATTGAAAGTAAAATAAAGTAGAAGCTTTCAGACTTAGCAATTACCAAATACATAGACACATAATTGAGCCTTGTATACTTAATGTCATTCAAACAAAATGCACAAGCATTCAACTAATAGCATATGGTCTTGTTACATGTCTCATCCTAATTCCTAAGTAAAAATTTAGTGATAGGAGTATTACAAGATAATCAATAAATGAAACAGGATTAATAAAAAAATAATAATTATTATAAAAAAGAAAGAAAGAAAAAATGGAAGTCAACTCACAACATCAAGTATACCTCTTACACTGCGTATTTTCTCTATTAATTGCTCCCCAATGATACCTGAACCAGGCAAACTTAATGGACTGCGTACACGACTAATGCTCCCAGAGGCCCTGATAACAGCTATTTGCTCTTTACCACCTGTTAATCCAAGAGTCCAATTCCTGACTCCTGAATATTTCCTGCAGTGACAAACAGGGGAAACATAACAAATCCAAACACCTGCATCTAGTAATAAACAAGAAATTGTATCGATAAAAAGTCAATATCAGATCATCAATGCATCAGCTGACTACTGCATAAATTTATGAAACCCCTACATAGTTTAAGGAAGACAAATATTCAGCAAGAAAGACTTTGTATACACAACAAAGAAATTTCCAGCCAAAAACTTAGTTCATTAACATACTAAAAACACATCATAAAAGTCATTCCCTGTGAAAATTTCGGGAGAGAAATTCACAATACTGCAGATACTTCATGAAATAGGAAACTGCAGTCCATGGCCAGAATTTGCTTCAAATATCTGTTTCCGATATTAGAATAGGCTTTAATTGGAAACACTTGAGGAAATTAATCATTTCATCCCTAAAGAAATTTAACCACAGCTACTTGGCAACTTAATTAAACAAATTTTATTCTCTACCTAATACATATTAATTGAATAATAAAATATAGTAACAACTTTAATAAGATCAATCATGTTAAATTCCAGATAATAACAGGTTTAGAGATTTTGAGTACTCAGTAGATGGAAAGTTTCATTACTTGAGAGCGTCAATACAAAGACAACTACCTGTAATCAACAGTATGTAGATTTTCATCCTTTTTTACTCCTAGTCTCTCTTTCAACAATGAGATAACCTGAAAGAGTGACATATAACTAAATGGATATTATCATCAAATAAAAAAATGCTCAGAAGATACCATTTCAAGGGTGCGAGAACTGTCCACACTGATTGTCATCCTCACAACAATATTCAGTAGAAAATATTAATGTATAGTGATTAATTAGTTAACAGACAACAAGCAAAGTATTCCAGCAAATAAATAGAATTAATAATTTAGTCTTCCAATTTACCAAGCCCAAACAGATGTCTTATTTATTTATTTATTTATTTATTTTATTTTTGCTCGCTTTCTTTTGATACCATGTCAAAAAGGGTTTCTATTATAAATTTATTCTTGAAGGTGCATGGCAGCAGTTACCATGTTGCAGATGCCTCTTGCACAGTTGCACTACCAATAAATTTTTTAAAATTTCTAGATTTACCACTAAATGGAAGTGCTGTCCCATCCTAGAGACTGTCTAGAATTTATTAAATGCGAAAAGGATCAGCAGTTTCAGTTATTCCTCATATACTTTCCTGACTTATTGCAAACTAGGAAATGATTTATGTACCTCATCATCATATAGTATATTTGTTATCAAGCCCTCTTCTTTCAGCCTTTCTACTTTGTAGACTCCTTCATTAATGAATTTCTCGACATCTTCTCTTTTCTTCCCTGTATGATATTCGCTTAAGCCAATAAACTATATTGAACACATAGATAGGGCCAAAACCAAAACACAACATAGCACCTTTTGTGGAAGAAACTTTATCCAGCCAATTCTCATAGATGTTATCCAGCAATGCCGTCAGCATTTCACAATTTTCTTCGGACATAGTTTTGCGTGTAAGTTGATCCCCAGCACTTTTGTATTTACCAATCCGTTGAACTTGAGGTTCGACTCCCACTTTCTCCAGAACACCTACAAAAAATAATTTCTAAGGGTTGATTTACTTCATGTGTGATGACATATATGTAAATAGGCACAAGGCCACAAGAAATTCTCTTATAAGCATCTATGAGATGGACATGACATGCCAATAATACCACGAAGTTTGCTCTCCTCCGTACTTTGCATAGCATGATAACAAAGGTATACATAGGGTTTTTCTTTTCCTTGGTTGGAAATCCATTAAGACCATACAGGAATTTTAATGCCATGGTATCCATTTTTCAAGGTTTAATTAAATGTTAGCAACTGAACTTACCAAAAGAAATAGCCAGGTATCTGAAATACTATGTGAAAACTTTGTTGCAGGACTAAGGAATGTTGATATTCCCTTGTAACACAAGCAGTATTCAAAAGGAGAAAAATCCATCACAGGGTACTAAATGTCTTTCATTTGTTTGTTTTACATGAAAACATCCCAAATTAGAAAAATTAACTAACCTCCGAGAAACGATGCTTGAACAGTCAAACCATACAATGAAAAATAGGCACTCGGAGGGGCATATAGCTCTTCACATGCACAAGCAAGGTAATACTCTTTTTCTCCACACGCTGGGACATAGCCAATAATGAATTTACCTACAAGTTCCATAAAATACTGATGTTAATGGTCCAGAATCATCCTTGTAAATTCTTATTGTAAAAATAACTTTAACTGTTTAATAAAGACAGCACACTATGTGGATTGAAGTAACAAAACCAGTAAAATTATGATAATGAGAAAGAAAAAAAAAACAACTTGAAAAGTGCTAGCAAGCTTCTTAATTCAAAATTTATACTACAAACAACACTTATATTAAGACATAGCGCCACTTGATAACCAAGTGAAGATATATTTGAAAAGAATATTCATAAGAATCTAAATGATAGGACACACCATAAACAGATACATGGTTTACACTTTACTTAAAGTAACTAGAAAGGTGCATATGGACTGCAGTCTGCAGACTACCAAACACCTCCACACCCAACTTTTTTTTTTTTTTTTTTTTCCCGATGCAGAGCTGTGCTAAGCAGCACCCACACTCCAAGCCACAGGCCTAACAGTTTTTTCCCATACAACCTACATGATCATAACATTCACTGTGTAATTTTCAATCACATGCTGAACTTATTGGGATTCACCCGAAGTTTCTCCTCACTAGGAATACATTAACTAAATCTTGATTTATCCAAAGCCCCAGAAAATAGCCAGAAAAGCAGTATATGATATATCAAAAAATCTAAGAACTATTCAAGTAAGAGTAGGTTACAAAGCTACCTGATTTTTTGAAATCCATAATGTGCCTCCGAATTTCTTCAACTTTACCCCATCCACAATTCAAGGACTCAATGTGGAGGTATATACCCGAAACACGAGGATCATATGCAGCTTTTATGAAATTTTCACATATTTTAGGTAGAGATAATCCTGAAGAGAAACGGCTCTTTAGCTGATCAGAAATCTGAACATTAACAAGAAAGCAGACAAGTCTCAACCCCCCAACAAAAAGAAAAAGAAAAATCATATCTAAAGCTCCAGAAACTAAACAAATGAGAGTTGAAAACAAGTAAGTAAACCTGGCCACGCAATGTCATTTTGAGGACGCTACCCTTACGAACGCGTTCCCAAGGATAGGCGATAAGCATCCTCAGCTTCACCGAAAAACTCTTCCACGCATCGAATTTCTGAAACTCGAATTCTCCGCTCGGATAATACGAATCCGTCGATTTCCCTCTGTTTTTATCATCTTGGTGAAAATCTTGTTGTTGACTGTTGGCATCGGACGACGAATCGTCAAAAGCACGAACGGAGGATAAGGTTCTGCGAAGAGATTGAAAAGTTAAGTGTGTGGATTGGAGAGGAGAGAGAGAGACGGTGTGAGTTAGGATTGAAGAGAAGGATTTGGTGTGGATTTTGGGAGCCAAGTGATGATGAGCGGGAAGTAACAACAGCTTCGACATTTCTTCGACACACACACACTCTCTCTCTCTCTCTCTCTCTCTCTCTCTGAGTGTGCAGTGTTCACTGAGCAGAGGGAAACAATGTGAAGTCGTGAGAATGACAAGGTGAAGTTTCGTCCACGTCAACCGCACCATGTGTGATTACGTGGAACTGTGAGGCATAAGTAAGTGACATACTGTGAAGAGAAGGATAAAGACGAATGGAGTGAGCCCATGTCAATGTACAGATGGGCCGATCCATGTTTGGCCCAAAACTTCCAACTATTCTTCTCATCGGAGTTTCATTTTAGAGAAAATATAATGGCTCATGCTCAAGTCTGAGGGAGAGAAGTTTCATTTATATGCGAAATTACAACGCTCGGAAATAACGATAAAATAAATTATAATTTAACAAATGTAAAAAAAAAAAAAAATCATGATCCAACTTTTAGTTTATCACTTGGAAAATGGTTCTCTTGAATTAACCATCTTCCTTTTTAGTTTATCTTAAATTCTACATTTTTAGAATTTTTGAGATTGTATCAATTGGCATCAGAGCCTGGCAACAACAATGAACTTGGAGCAACGGGTAGAGAGGTTGGAGAAAAAAGTAGAGTTTCTTTCAACTCAGCAAAAGGAGATCATCAATCACATAACTGAGTTGTTTAACAAACTCAGTGCTCGTATTGATCAGTCATCTAGTTCATCTATTCAACCTTCTCATGTTACTGCAATTGAAGATACTGCAAAGTCTATTCAACATTCTTAAGCTACTGCAATTGAAGTTACTGCAAAGTCTATTCAACTTTCTCAAGTTGATAGAGAACACATTCATTGGTGTAGAAACTTCTCAGCAGAACAAAATTGCAACTTTTGGGGGTTTCTTTTTTATGTCAGGTTATGTGGGTTCCTTTTTTATGCCCGTAAAAAGAATGGCAAAAGAAATTGGACCAAAGCATTGCAGTAAAACATGTTTCTTGATTTAGGCCAGTGAAGATGATGTAGAATTTGATCTCAACGATGGTACTAACAAGTTCTTTACTGCATCAAATGTTAAGCTAACTTCTTGTTGTTTTCCAGTTGTAATAGTCCTCTTCATAAAAAACGCACCAAGAACTCAACTTAAATTAATCCCGTTTTAAAAATCCTTAAGGACAAGGATTGATTTAAGGGGGAAGGAATGTTATGATCCTGTTTTTATGTCTCAATTAATTTGCACATTTAGTTTTTAATAATTTGTATAGTTTATTTATTTTTATTTTAATAGTTATTAACACCATTTACTCCTTAACTTTTGGCTTAAGTTAGTGGTTGTGGTGAAGGTGGTTTATTTATCTCGGTAGTGCACTTCTTGTTTTAAGGGAATAGGTAATTAGTTCCTAAATTGTAGTTAGCAGTTAACTATATCTTTTCATATATATATATATTGTTAATTGTACCTTCAATGAAATCACCTGAATATATTTTTGTTCATTGAGTAATTGATTTTCTCTTGAAAATCATATGGAGAGTGGTTCTCTTGAATTTACCATCATCCTTTTTAGTTTATCTTAAATTCTACTTTTTTTAGAATTTTTGAGATCGTATCACAAAGCACTTACACTCATGTTATCATACCATGTGACTGGAGGAGCTGAAATTGGATATCTAAACTCATTGAGGAGAGCCTGAATCCAAGCGATTTCTATTGAAACATGAGCTAAGGCCTTGTATTCAGACTCCATGCTTAATCTTGCAACAACTGTTTGCTTACTTGAGGACCATGACATAAGTGTATCACCAAGATACATGATCGCTCTACAAATGTTCACATTTAGAACTCCATTTTCCTAGCTTTTGTGCTCGTTTTGAGCACATTTGCGTATTATTTTTCACCCATATTTCCTATGTAATAAGCTTGTTTCATGAGTATTTTAGGTATTTTTAAAAGGTTTTATGAGATGTGTAGGTTTTTATCCTAGAGAAGGTGCTTGGAAGCTTTTATTGAGAAAAATGAGCGAAAACGAGAAGAAAAGGGTAAAAATGTCAAATACTGCGGCGTAGGCCGCTGTCAATGCAAGAGCCCCAACCACGGTCTATCCAGCAGTACATTCCAGACGATTCCAGTCATTTGCCGTAGTGTAGACTGTTGTACAGGCATATGCTCTAACCGCGGTACATACTGCGTAAGTTTCTAGAGAGTTACCACTTGATAGAACCGCGGCTCATGCAAGCGTCTAGGCCGATGATTGTCACATTTATGTACCTATTTGAGGACCTCATTTCCTAGCTTTTTGTGCTCGTTTTCAAGTGTTTTTATGTATTTAATGTGTTTATTGAGTCTTGTGTAGGTTATATTCTCTAAGCAAGGTGTTTGAGATTAAAGTGAAGATTGGGAGGCAAAAATGAGCAAAAGTGCATAAATGAAAAATCAGGCATTATTCGTTGGTCATCAACAGTAACGTAACAGCAGAAACGTCTCCACAGGATCTCAAGACCCAGCATTCATTGGTCATCTATCGTGAAGTCTACCACGGAAGTGCCTCAGAATTGATCCAGCGGATCTCACGCATCAATGTATACGGTTCCTTAATCGCGAAGTCAATCGCAAATGTGCCTCAGAATTGATCCAGCGGATTTCGCACATAAACGTCCGCTGTAAGTTCCTCACATTTTGATTGGCTTATTTCCTTGACAAGCCACATTTGAGGTTTAATTTGTAATGGTAGACTTGGCCTTCATTGTGCATGATCAAGCTTCAGAGGCTTTTATAAGACCTCAAGATCAAGAGCACTTTAAAGGTATATCACATGTGCTTAACTCTTTGAAGAGACTTAGTTGCACACACACACACACACATACACACAAAACTTATGCATTTCCATACTTCTTGTATTTTGTGTGTTTCTTGTAGGTGCTCATTCATGGTTTAAACTCTCTTCACGCATATTCTTATTGCTTGAATGTGGAGGATATGGGCATATCTCCAAGGTATGTGGTAACTTGAAGAACAAGAGAAATGGAAAGGAGATGGCCACCTCCTCAAGTGATAGTAAGAGTGTAGAAGATTCTTCAAATGATGAAGAGCTTGCAAATTACTACACGGCCTTTGGAGCCTTTCATGTGGATGTTGGAGAAGAAGGCAAAAATACCTCTATTTGTGACCTTGAAGAATGAGTAGATGAAAAGGTAGCTAGAAATGTGATTGATGTAGCTACGCAAGGGGAAGTTGCTTGTATGACATCAAATGACCAAGACAAAGGTCTTAATGAGGAAGTTGACTCAATGAGTGAGAGGCAATGTGATGAGTGTTGCTCATACTCATGTGATGACGATAACTCCGACTTGGAGAGTTTTAACAACAAGGAAAGAATGAGTTATGAGGATTTTATGACATTCTTTCATAACTCCTTGAAGAAGAAAAAGAAGGAGATTTTTGTATTGAAGGAAGATAATCTTCAACTAAGAGAAAAGGTGATTCTCTTAGATGAGGAAGTAAAACTTGTCAAAGAAAATGATGACAAGTTGAAGAAAGAGCTTGAAGAAGCAATGATGTCTCTTGCTAAATTCCATTCGGGTACAGAGAAGCTCAACATTATGCTAGGGTATGGGAAGATGCCTAGTGACAAGAGAGGCCTAGGTTTTGTTGATGAGGAACTCACACCATTATCCAACAAGACAAGTTTTGTGAAAAAAAATTGTTCCTAAGTTGCCTCCTCAATCTTTTTACCATAAGAAGACTCTTAAAGTGGGTGAATCTTCTAAGAGTGCTCCTATGAATATTTTCAAGGATAAAGAGATAAGAAATCTAGAAGTTTTGAAGAAGGCTGAGATCAAGCAACCTCAAGCTCAAGGAAAAAACTTAGCTTCACCTTCTCAACACCCTAAAAGGAAGATTGATCTTGGAGAGTCATCCAAGAATGGCCAAATGAAGATGCCAACAAAGGGTAAAGCTCAACATCAACATTCAAGAGCTTCTTGCCCAAGCTTTGCACAACTAATGAGGCACATTCAATTGGCTCAATCACCTCAACAAGCTAGACCACAAAGGTGCCACTTATCAGCTCAAGCTCCAAAGAGAAGCAAACCGATGCACCATCAAAGACAACCTCATCAACATGACAATGCATCGATGAGAACTCAATGCAATGGTATGAATCCTTCTTTTGTACCTACTTGTCATTATTGTGGTATGATTGATCACATTAGACCAAATTGTTTTAACTACATCAAGAGGTGTAGATTAGAGAGCATGAAAGAAAAATGGTTGAAAAAGAGGGAAAGTTTGCATGAACCTAGGGATCTTAGAAACATGTCTATGACCACTAGAAATGATAAAGTGGAACCGAGGTGGGTTAGAAATAATGAACCCGCTTGCCATTATGCTAATGTGATACCCGTAGATGCAACTAGGCCCAATGGACTTGGTAAGTCTATAAGGGCTCATGCCTCCCTTTGACTTGGTTGGAATTGACCCCATATGGGGAGCTCAAGTAAAGAGAGCAAATTTGCATGATCATGCATTGTGCTACATTAATATATTTTATGCCTCTTATTTAATTACTTGAGATGATTGGTTGTACATTCTTATATGTATTTTTTAATAAGTGTGCTATATTGCCTTGCTTGCAATCCATGTCATATTTGTGCTTAAACATGCATTTTTGGAATAGGAAATGTACTTTAGAAGTACTTTTTGAATGACCTTTAATTGATTTCTATGACATGATGATTCTTTTTTATGACATGCTTAAGTTGAAAAGTATGAAATGTTTGACTGCTTTATCTTGAATGCAAATTTGTGTGCAAAAGCAAATGTTGAGACTTAAATAAATAAGGATCATAAAATCCAAAGTCTCTCTTTCTTTATTTGTAGAACAAGACTACTATCATACAGGTATCACACCCGAAAAAATCAAATAGGGTGCAAAGTCGCTCATGTCTTGTTTTACTTATAAAGTTGGATATAGTTGCGTTTTAAAATTTGAAATGCTTAAACTCTATATCCTTGCTTTTTCCATGACAAAGGGTGAAATTTGTTTGAATTCATTTAGGAAACCTTTGTTGTTTGCTTTGTCAAATACCATTGCTTTTGATCTTAAATGCAACATGTCTTGTATGCAAAGCATCATTGTCACACATTTAAAAAAAAAAAAAAAACCTCCTTGAATCTCTCTTACTGAATTGAGGTGCATAAAATTGCTTATATGATTATGTATATGTGTTTGTGCTACAAACTCTCTTTGCTAATACTTACCTATTAGGGGAGTCTTCCTTTGCCTATCTCATGACAAAAAGGGGGAGTAAGGTTGAGAAAAAATTATGCCATTCTTGGCATTGCATTTAGGGGGAGTTGAAAGAGAGTAACCCATGTTGGGAGATATTGCATTAAGGGGGAGTTGCATTTCATTGCATTGCATGATTATGTTTTTTGTTAATGTATTGTTTTACCTTTGATAAGGAAAATGCAAATGCTCTTGCTATAAGCACCTCTCACACTCTTGCTCTTGGAAGATATCTTGTTGATTGTGTGTAGGTTGGATTTTTCTACAAGCTTAGAATTGACTTGAAGATGCTCAAGACTTAGACTAGGAGTTTTATTTGTAATGTAGAAAAATTTTGTTGACCAACCATTTTTAGTTTTTGTGAGGTTGCTATGTGATTGTTGGTTTTGTCACGAAATAGCCAAAGGGGGAGATTGTAAGTGCCTCATTTTTTTGATTGGTTTATTTCGTAGACAAAACCACAATGGGGTTCAACTATGTAATGGTAGCTTAGGATTGAAGAAATCTCCTTAAATGCCAATGGACCTCATTGTGGACATCAAGAGCTTCAAAGAAGGTAATTTACTTGTCTTGACTGTCAATTGAATAGATTTAGAGTGCACACACACACAACTCATGTTTTTTAGTATTTGTGTTTGTTTTGATATGGTTGGTAAAATCTCATGTATTTCAAAGAAATATATGTTTGAGATTTTTCATATTTTTACGAGTCCAACCGTGTGGGATTTGTCTCTAGATGTATTCTGAGTGATTCAGAGACTTATCTATGTGTTTCGGATGATTTCCAAGACATTTGGGACATTTCGTGTTTTTATCGAAAATCGGAATTCAATTCCGAGCTTAGAGTGAAAAGTTATTTAATTTTTTATATTTGTGATTTAGTCCGGGTCTATCTTCAGAAGATGGAATCGAATTCCAAATTCTGAGATCAAAACTGGACCGAAGTACACTCGGAACGGAAACCGGCTTGGTGTGGCATGAAAGCCACACCAAGAGAGGCACGGGCACCTCACGCCAAAAAGGTCTCTCTGGTCCTGTTTGCCTCACGCCACCCACATGCGGAGTCACCTGATTGCATTTTTTGTTTTTGATTTTTCAGGTTGTTTGATTGTGTGCTCTAATTTGATTGTGAGCTCGTGTGTGTTGAGTAGTTGCATGAGTGGAGTTTGATTTAATAAATCATTGGCCACTTGATTTTCTCTCACGTGAGTTCACCACACAGAATTACTCTCTTTTGTTTTATGATCCAAATGCTGTGCGTTTTGGTTTGTGTTAACTCATATATATATATATATATATATTAAAACGATGCAGTTTTTGTGTGTTAAAAATGCCTATATATATAGATATATATTTTCTCTTCTTTCGGGCAGCATTTTTGAGAGCAAGAAAAATATATTTTGTGAGAGAAAAATATTTTCAAGAGAGAGACTTTCAAGATTCCATCTTTACTCATCCAAATCCAAAACTCATCATCTTCACACATTATCTAGCATGTTCTAGGTATGATTTCTCATGGGTTTTCTTTATTTCTCACATGACTTGTAGTTAGAACATATTTGCATCTCTTCACATGTTCTTGCTTTACAAGATAGTATTTTTATTACTTGACTAGTTTCAAGATTGCATTTTTATTGTGCTTTGTGAGTTGTTTGTGATAGTTATTGCATATAGGGTTTGATTTGCACATATAGCTAGGTTGTATGCATGTCATATAGCTACATGATATCTAAGAATGTTTTTAACATGTTTATCCATGCCTAGATAAGCGTAAATGTTTAATCTTGCATTTATGCTATTTGAATATTGCACATATTCATTTTAGGTTGTTTATCTCTTCTCTTAGAGAGTCAAGACTTGTATTTACCATTTAGTAGTTTGCAAGCAATGGACTAGATTCACTTTTGAAGGCCTGCAGGTAGTAGTGATAGATTAGTAACCGTGTAAGGTTTGACGTGGTCAACCTAGGTTGTAATTGCCATTACAATTAGTGGATTGAGGTTTGTGTTTGGCGCACATAAAAGCCCGTGGTTTTTTCCCGTGTGGGTTTCCACGTAAAAATTGAGTGTCTTATATTTTCCACATTTTTACACTTGATTTTACTTTGTTGTTGACTAGTTGGGGTTAATTTTGTAATTTTGATAAATCTCAAAAATTGATAAAAAAGGATTAAAATCTATTCACCCCCCTAGATTATTTTAGACTCGCTTTATATTTATTTTCATGACTATCCTAGCATTGACGGATGGATGATCGCTTGAGGGAGACCCGGACCATGAAGATAATGATGGTCGTTTGTTCAAGGGGAGGATTGTTGTGTGTGTGACCAAAATCCCACATTGGCTAGACATGGGGATGATCATGGGCATATAAGTATGGAAACAACCTCTATTGGTATTAGGCCTTTTGGGTCGAGATCTAAGAGAAAATCCGTGCAGGCTTAGATCCAGAGTGGACAATATCATACCAATGTGGAGAATGTACGTTCCGTACTTATAACAGAGGCAGCCCATTCAAATGCAACCCATGTTCATAGTAAATGCATTGAATGGTATGTTTTTGGCCTTTCAGATTTCTATGTTTAAGATGATGAGAAGAATATTAGGTTACTGGAAAAATAAAAAATTAATTTTAAAATTTAAATTATCTTCATTTTAAAATTTAATTTTTTTTTTTAACTATTTTGAAAGGTTGGTTAAAGCTGAAAATAATTGAATATATCATAAAATACTATTTTAAAATCATCTAACAAAAATTTTTATTTAAAAATGAAAATAAATTTTAAAAAATTAAAAACATTTTTTATTTAATTTAAAAATAGTAAAAAACAAATATGAAGATAGTTTAAATATTAAAAATACTTTTTAATTTTTCCATTTTAAAATTACTTTTCTATTTATATTTCATTGAAAGGATTAACTTCAATTAATTTAATTTAATTTTAAAAAAATATATTAAAGCAACAGTTTTTAAATTCTTTCTGTTAACGTCAAAATTTGTCACATCTTCAACCTCGGGAAATCAAAGTGGGAAATTGTGGTTTGTGCTATGATTCTAAATGGAGGCATGAGTGACGAAAAAATTCGATTGAGACTATTCCCATTCTTGCTTAAGAAAAAACCCAATGAGTGGCTCCACTCATTATTGAATGCATCCATAACCATATTGAAATATACAAGATCGATATCCTACAAACACAACCTAGATGGGGGTGAATTGGTTGAGTCCAAATTCCACCACTTTTTACAAAGTGCTTGTCATAGAAGCTTTTTGTTGAACACTTGGTGTGCAATCCTCCAACCTCAATAACTTGCACAAACCACAAAGTAAAAACAACTACAACACTTATACATCCAACATAAACTTCAACAACAACAATCACTCCATTCTCCACAAACTTCACAATTGTTATATTCGCAAAATATATACAAATGCAAGTAAAACAACAATTAAGAGTAAAGGATATAAAAAATGAACACAAGAGCGTTTTTTACACGGTAAAACCTCCAAAGATGAAACATCTACAGGTTACCTCATGACCATGAAAGGCACAATCCACTAGTTAAATAAGTAAGCTACACTCTTAAGTGATCAATCCACTTGATGACTCACTACTTTTGACATGCAAACTCTACCTACTCCATCATCGGGCCTTTTACTAGTGATTGTCCATCCACAAATCGCTTAATCAAGACCACTACACAATATATTGAGACTTTACACCTTAACAAGACAAGTGATCTAAGTGTTCCTGACAAACACAATCATAGAATGCTAGATCGAATCATCTTAAGTAAACTAGATACACTAATTCTCATAGACATGTTAAATCTAGTTTTAATCAAGTAAAATTCCAAACAAAATTAGTCCATACCTAATTCAACACAAATCAATATCATATATCATCAATCAAAGCAATTAAAAATAAGAAATGTGAAGAATCAAAGTTTTTATTGGAAATGAAGTTCAAATCATACAAAAATGAGTGCAAACCATTTAATATGAACTATTTAATCTTCGGAAATGTTTGAAAAAAATTCTACTTGAAAATACAAATCTCTCAGTTTTTGAATCGCTCAAATTGGAATAAATATGAGAGAGAAATGTTCATTCCAAAATCTATGCGTGGGGATGAAATTTAAACGTGCGACAAAGGGTGCACGACGTAGCGTGGGTTGTGCATGCATGAGAGTGCAGCTCTAGTGCGCACTCGTTGTGTACGTAGTAGAAGATGCACTAATGCATGCATGCTGCGTGCTATTAGCGCACATAAGTTTTGCGCTTAACGATCTCTATGCAAGCACGCAGACCACGTGCACAAAGGCTCTGCTATGGCACAGCCTTTGTTACGTGCAGGCTTGGCTACTGCGTGCTAGCCAAGGCATGTGCTCTGTGCAACCTTGTCGCGTGGTGCAATTCGACTTGCATTGATTTTACCGTTATGACCGAATTGTGAACCCGGCTATCCAGCAACTTTGAAACTGAATATTGTTTTCGACCAAAACACGAAATGTTCCAAACATCTTTGAAATCTTCTAAAACACATCATAATTTTCAAACACCTCTAAATTCATCAAGGGAACCTGAAAAGCCTTAAAAACACCATAAAACACATAGACAAGTCTCTGAATCGCTCGGAATTCATCTAAGGATAAATCCACACATGGTTGGACCTGAAATCATCAAAAAAATCTTGAAAATACAATTTCCATAATGAGATTACCAATCAGAAAATTAAATCAAACAAAAACATCAAATCAAACAATAATACACAACACATTCAATTATGCATTTTTCTAAAATTAAATCCCAGAACATTTTTAACTTGGAATTTAAATCAAATATGAATGAATGCATGTACACACAAAGTGAACTTGTGTGCTAAACAAATTTTACATAGTGATGTAGGGACACAAATGCAAGATATGTTTGTGTGTGCACTTCTTATTCCTTGCAAGAGGTAAGATTTCAATACGGAAATATTTGAAGACGATGCAACCTTGTGAAGACTTGCTTACTTGGTTGTCGATCTCCTTGGAAGCTCGAAACATCACGAACCACCTAAGCAACTAAACCAATACAAGCAAATAGCATTTTGATACAGAATCAAGCCAACACAAATCTAAACCTAACACACATGGGTCAAACTATTAATGAAATTTCTTACAAAAAAAATCTTTCTAGCTCAACGAACAAACAAACAAAATTATGAAGGAAATCATGGGAGTACTGCATCAGCTCTCGACAGTGAAACTAATGTTATCAATGTTCTTAGAGTAGCGGTTTTTGCAACCGGTGCATATGTATCAAAATAATCAAGGCTTCTTTTTAAGTAAAACCTTTGCTACTAACCTTGCCTTAAATTTATTAATTGTTCCATCAACTTTCATCTTCTTTTTGAAGATCCATTTGCAACCTATCAGAAATAATGTATTACAGGTGGTTGCTTATTTGGGAAAGAAGGTCTTGGACGAATTTGTTGTGTTTTGGAAGATTAATGAAGGCCTAATATTCACTCTAATTCAATTTTAGCTGATCCTAATCATTCTATGTTACAAATAGTTGATATTAGATTAAGATTCCTAAAGTTAGATGGATTGTATTTCCTATTTTGAGCCACATTGACTTAGCCTTATTAATATTGGATCTTGATTTGGGAACTTAAGAGAGAGCTTATTCATGCCTATTTGAGAAGAAATACAGCAGTAGAGGTGATTTTTTTTTTTTTTTTTTTTTTTTTGACAATATCTATTAATCTGGGACCATGTATTTTTTTGAAAACCTTTGCCATTAGTAGGATTTGAGCCACTGACCTGTGAGTCATTTTCCCAAGCCTCAAGCTCATTCATCTACCAGCTGAGTTACGCCCCTGTTGGCAACAGTAGAGGTGAATTCAGGAGTTATTGGATGATATTCCATCGATTTTACGGGTTTTATCATTCTTTTTATTCTATGTTTTCTTTTAGGATTGTACTCATGATTATAAGGAACTAATTCTTTTTGCTAGGACTACAATGTAGCCTAATCGTGATTATTTGATTTATTTGGTTAATGTTAATTTCGAGTTTTCTTCCCCTATTCAATATCTTTAGCTGCGCTTTAATTATTTGTGCTTCAATTGGATTCTTGATCACCATCTTAGTTTAAGTAATTTGAGATGAGATTTATAAATATAATATTCCATAACAAATCTCTTGTCTAACCCATATAGATTTTGACGGATTTGATTTTCGTGATCAACGAGTTATAGCATTTAAACACGTGTTTTGAAATAACATTTGAAAACTATATTTCAAATTCCAAAAACAAATATTTTGATAAAATCCAAAATGCTTTTTAGAGCATCTTCAATGTAATGTGGCTTCATTTGAAAAAAAATAGTTATATGTCAACATTGTCAAGCCAATTGCTTCATATGTGGCATCTAACTAAACTTGATAGACATCCAAATAAAAAAGTGGTCTCCAATGCTTCACTTGTGTTTTTAATGACTTGTTAATTTATTATTGGTCTCCTTAAATATACTGTAGAATTGTTGAATAAAATAAGGTAAAAGACAAGAGTGGTTGCTGACTGGGCCAACAATATGGCCGTCTAACAGACCGTCTGAAATCAGAGAGTCATGTTGACAGCCTCTAAAAAAAAAGTTGCCACATCTGCTTGAAGTTGTACTAGAGAGAGAGGTTGCATTGGATATGGATTTTTTTAACAAAATAGATGTTCATTCTACGTGGCATCTAATTTTTTCACAACCCACATTAGCATTGGAGATGCTCTTAGATACTATGAAACTTGAAAGTCATTAACCAGTTGTTTTTAGTATACGAAAACATATGATATATAGCATGGAAATCAATATTCATAGTCTAAATTAGTTTTAATTAGATACAATCCAAAAATTCTAACCAAATATTATTTTATTGTTTTTTTTATTCCCTTAATCTAAAAAAATAAAATAAAAAAATAATTGTATAATTTGAATTTTATATGGAACACGGCCTTATTATTATTATTATTTTTTGTCTCATTTTAAAAGCCATGTAAAATACTGAAATACTTATTATTTGTGAAATTTAATGGGTCAACATTATCATAAGAAAACAAGGAAAAAAAAAAAAAAAAAACATTATAATAAGAAAAGTTTTGAACAAAAATTCTAATATAATAGCTACGAGCCTACGATCATATTTTCAATTCAATGAATGTAACTGCATTTTGTAGATATCCCTCATCTTTAATTGGAAAATAAAGTAACGTTTCGAAATTTTAAATCCATGGATGAATCATGATTGCGCGGTAGTTACACATCTAATCGTGTCTTAAGTAAAAGATTATGAGTCTAACCGAATCTACAACCACGAGGTGGTGGCTTTGATGGTCCAAGGTTTGGGATGAAAATCTCAAGTCCTTGGTTCTACTCTTGGTAATTACATTGTGGTTTTCTATCTATTCTACTCCGTAACATCAAACAAATAGACCAATGTCTAATATATAATTGAAAATAAGAACCTTTTATAATATATATATATATATATATAGTTTTTTTTAGCTCTTTATCTCTCAATCAGTAAAACAAATCTAATCTAGATGATTTATATATATAGCACATGTTGTTACGGCGATTCCAACCCGAGACACGTTATCAGGATGAATGATCGCTGATCAATTCTAAATAGTTTTTGAGTTGTGAAAGTCATGTTTAGCATAATAATCATTTACCATGATTATTACCTAACAAGTAGCAGTGTAGCACCATAAGATTACCCTAGAATTTCTACATGACTTGCAGATCTTGGATGGACCAATATTAATTTCATTCCCGTGTATGTCGATCTCCAACATCGAAATTTATTTTCTTTTCTTTAGAGAGGATAGGAACGGGTAAATCCAAAAATTTAAACCATCATTTAAAACATAGGTCGATGAGATTTATGATGTATATTAAATGCTATAGGATTGTATCTAACTCTCCAGAATTCAGTAGAACAAGCATATATGTTCGAGTTTGCAGGCAAAGGGTAAAAGCCAGCTGGTGGAGTACAAAATCCAGATCGAGTTTGGGGCTGAGTGTTTGAAATGGAAAACGACATTGTCACCCACAGAGACGGAAAGAGAGTCCCCCACTAATTGAAGTTGGGTACTTGGGGAACCATGAAAATGATTTATGCACAAATATAATGAACAAGTGGTCACATGACTTGTACTCATCGTCTTATTCAACAATCTATATTCCTCCCGTCACCTACGTATGGTCCGCTCCTTTTCTTCTAATTAACCATATATCACAATTGCTCTCTTTCTTTTTCTGTACAAATTTTATTTACTCATGATCTCAATAATGGCTTGTCTACTATACCCATATGAGTATGCATGATAGAAACAGATTTTGGGAACAACGATCAAGATTAATTTTGGAAATAACTTTGACGTTGAAGTTGATCCTAAAGAGAGGATGGTATCATATCAACATTTTTTATTTTATTTTATTAAATCATAAAGTTTCCTGTTTCTGCAGGATTCATGAAGGGCGACATATAAGTATATATATGTCCCACAGATTGACCTATACTTAATTATGTCACATTGCTATTACTAACCATTCCAGATGTTATATATTAGTCCATTCATTCAGATCAACTTTTAATATATATATATATATGTATATATAGCTGCGACCATACCGACACTAATGTATCGAATCTCATCAGAACTTCGAAGTTGAGCACGATTGGGTGAGAGCCGTACTAGGATGAGTGACCTGAAGTCCTCGTGTTGCACCCCTTTAAAAAAGAAATATATATGTATGTATGTGTGTATATATTTATGTATAATGTAAATGTATTCTCTCTTCTTCATTAAAGGATTCAACTTATATTCATGTAAGGTTTTGCATTTTCATTTTCCGATCATATTATTTAAAAGATATAAACAAATAATATCAGCATTGAACTATATATATTACTCTCGAACTTCAAAAACAAAAACACACAAAACTTTGTTGATTATTACAAATTACTCAAGTGATAGATCACTGATTTGATCATATGCAAACTTGTGGTGTTTTAAGGATCGCAGCTTTTTCTGCAGAACATATAATCATGTTAATTTGTCACTATATAGAGAATGTCGTTCTAATGGGTACCAGCTGCAATGTTTCTTGCTATACATAAAAAGTAGTCTGGTTTGGGATCGAAGGTTACATTTAACTTTAAATTGTTAGAATCTGAGTGGACAAGAAGAAGCATATATATATTGATTTGCTGCTTTATATATCAACAAAATGATATTCCTCCTTTTCTTTTTGCACATTCTGTCAACAAATGATAACGCACTCTTCTCTCTTTCTCCCTTTTCAACTGTAATATATGAACTTCAAAAATGAAATTTTAGCCCCATTAAAAAACCACCACACATGCAACAGTGTTAATGATAGAGTCTGGTGATTGATATAGTAATATTTCTTGATTAAACACTTACATTAAAAAGTTTGTTAAAGCAAGGCATAGTAATTATAAATATTGTAGCCTAGTTTTGCTCATATGATGTACATTTTCAGCCCATGCTACACAGTACAAGAACAAGAGAGTCTCTACAAGACAACAACAAAAGGAACAAGAGAAGAGAAAACATGTAGAGAAAGGAACCAACTAGCTGAGCTTATTTTCTTTTGCCCATCCAGACAATATTATTTTTTCTTACCTTGGAATCACTTTGAGAAGGAGTAGTAGTAGAGCCACCTGATCTTTTTTCCAAAAACATCAACTTTTCTTTCTCTTCTTTTTTCTTCTTCATCATTGTTTGACCCTTTTGCAGCTGCTTTCCCATTTGTGATTTTTTAACAGCTTTCTTGTCTGAGCTACCAGCAGTAGTAGACTTGCCATTATCACCATCATCATCATCATCTTCTTCTTCTTCATGCTTGTAGTGTGCCATACCAGAAGAAGCATCAGAAGCCATGGAATCATCACTATCATCATCTCCATGATTATTAGCATCTGTATTATTGTCATCATGAATATCATCTTCATCGCTGTGTCCATCATCATCACCATCATCATTTATAGGAGAGCCAATATACATGGTCCACCCAGATTCACTACTTTGACACTCTTCTGCTCCTCCAAAGACCTTGGAAGACTCCATTATGACTAGCTAAAAAGGCTAGAAGAAGAAACAAGAAGAAGAAGAAGAAGAAGAAGTTGAGAAATAAATACACCCAAAAGCTTGAGTTGTTAAACAGGAATTAATAATCAAAGGATTGGAGATGTAAATTTGGACACACCTGAGAAAACCACTTGTGCTTCTTCCAGCTATCTATCTGACCTAAAAACAGCTTTCTTCTCCCATCTAAAAAAAAAATAAGTGGAACTAGTTTGAAAGCTACAAAAAACCAGTGTTTTAATGGGAAGGATAACTATCACCACCTGGAAATCTAAAAACCAATTAATTCTCTGACTTTAATCAGAAGGGAGGAGACAGCTAGAAGCTGTCACAGAAAGTGAAATCCAATATCATCTTTATAACAAAAGGCATAAATACCAAAGATGTTCCTTGAATTTGAAAGGACATGGGTTGGTTCATGACTTGGTCATTAGGTTTTTACTACAATCCTTCTTTACTTCTCTCTGCGCTTGTCATTAATAAAAAAGTTTATTGCTTTTAATGTAAAGAAGACAGATTGGCTCAGTCTACAAAAACTAGCTAGAGAGAACATAAGACCCATGTTTTAAATAGGCTGGAGATAAAGACTTCTTAATTCACTTGCTTTTATTTCTTTTTTAAATATCTCATTTAAAAGCTTTTTACTTGTTAAAATAATAATACCCCAACTGCAACTTCAGATTTTAGATTAGGTTTTACATGAGATGAGAGGAACTTGTCAAAATATCTTTCTGCTTCTGCTCTTCTGTCTTCCTTCAATTTGCTGGTTCCTGTCTACCTCCTAGAAAAACTTGGGTGAGAAAGGAGGCACATGTGCCTCTTCACTCGGACCACGCCATGTGGCGTCACTTCAATTATCCATCCGATCATTCTACACCCTACTAAATTGTATATCATGTACATGTCATATTGAACTAGTGTCTTTTACCACAAAGTTATATCGGGCTTGTTAAAAACATTAAATCTTAGTATTGGTATGAAATATTTTGACACTATATACATATAGTTGCATGTATCTTTTATATATATATATATATAAATCAATTTTCTTTTAATTTTCGGAAGCGATGAAGACTGGTGGGTGAAATAATAGTGATCAG
This sequence comes from Acer campestre, assembly GCA_954870605.1. Classification (NCBI taxonomy): domain Eukaryota; kingdom Viridiplantae; phylum Streptophyta; class Magnoliopsida; order Sapindales; family Sapindaceae; genus Acer; species Acer campestre. The sequence continues at coordinate 12,921,191 of OX940807.1, forward strand.
ACAGATAACTTCCAGAATTTACTTCATGAAAAGACTTGCATTCATCTTCAAATTAAATTCAATTGCTTGATGTTGATTTTGCTTAATTTGCTCTCAAGGAAGAAGTCACAACTTCAACATTTATCCCATTCTGAAATTAGTAATCATTACGGTTTCAAAGTTAGGCAACACTATTTGTCTTTTATATCTATATATATATATATTCTGAATTCACTATTTGTTTTACTGTACACACTACTTTTGACTCTTGGTGTGTGAATGTGTAAACAAATAATTTGAATACATAATTTACAAGTCAATGTTGTTTTTGATTGATACATATTGCCTTTTACTGTTTCTACATGCACGTGAGATGGATTCGAAAAAGTGTACCACATTATCCAAACGCGTTTATATTATTGTTATTATTATTAACATCATCTTTTAATTATTGATGGTATTGGGTTTTTTTTAGGGTTGAATATTGTTCAAATTAATTACCAAAAGGTTTGATTTGATATTTCAATAAAAATCGGGGAGTTATTTACTATTCTCCCTCAATTTTACTGAATCCCGCTTCCTATATATAGGCTTTAGCATGAATATTTTGCATGGGAAATCCTATGTTTTGTACAAAATTTAACAAGTACCATGAATTAATTATGTGGTTTACGTTTCAAAAGACGAACTTAGACAGTATAGTTAATAAATATATATTTTTTTTAAATAAAAAGAAGAAGAAGAAGAAGAAAACAATAGTGATATAAGTTATCTTGCAGTAATAATTGACCAATCCCCTCAAAAGGGCCATTGATAGAGAAGGAACAGGAGGGGTGAGAATATTGTTTTTTTTTTTTTTTTTTTTTTTTTTCTGTTCCTTCTCTATGTCGGTTTCGGGCTCCATACTTATAAGCATGAAAATGTTTGTTTTAATCTCTGCCATGACTTATTACAGGGTATTATCAGACATGTTAGCCCCATAGCATTATTCTTGTTGCTCATCTTTTTGGAAGATCACATCTTTACTTGCTCTTCTATTAGGCTCCACGTGACCTCTTCAAGATATATATGGTTTTTTGCAATTCGACAACCTTTTCAAAGCTGGCTCCATCCACACTTCTCTCTTCAATATTCTTTTCTTTTTTTCAATAATATATATATGATTTGTTGTCACGCTTCAAATGGAGACAACCCAAGTTAATAAGACTATATTCTAAGGTCGAATTCAATCAATAATTTAATTTCAGTACTATTTTCTTTCCTACATTTAGTTTATTTATTTTTAATTTGTTTTTTGAGGTTAATTTGGTGTGGATATATATATATATATATATATTTCTAATTAATTTAATTGGAGCAAGTGAAAAATGCAAATGCAAGTATATATATATATAATAAAAATCATGAAGGAACAGTGGAACATTATGAAACAAGAACGGGAAATATTTTTGTGTTTATGTAGAGGAAGGTTTTTTTTTTGAAGGACATGACTAATTTATGCAGCCAAACCCCACATAGTTGCTAAAGAAAATGAAAACAATATAAAATCAAATATAATAATTAATTGGCATTTGGTACTTGATTCAAAAATAGTTTTCTAGAATTAGTATACAATTTTTTATTGCTGAACACAATTTTGGGACGATCCCTAAAAAAAGCTAAAAAATAAATAAAAAGATTTTCTTTATTTTCTTAGAAAATTTAAAATTACATATTCTCAAAATTACATATCTAATTTTTTGTTTAAGTACTCAAATCTACTTTTTGATAATTGAAAAAAAAGTGACTCTATTGCCATTTAAAAAACTTCTCACCACATCCATATTTTAATGAAGATTCATGCTATTTACAATCCATTAAATATCTTTCTATACTTCGGTTTAATTTTTTTTATTAATAACAATTTTATTTTTAACTAAAATTATTAAAAAAGTCAAAAGAAATTCTAAACACACTACGTGTTTTCAGACTACAATGTAATATCTTTATTTATTTTGTGTTTTGTTATACAACTAATATTAATTAATTACAATATGAAATTATTTATTAAAAATGTATAATGCGTTTAAAAGCTGCTGTTATTTATTACAATATTTTTTTTTTGTCAAAAAAAAAACTGTTGTTAATTATTAGAAACTGATGGCTTAAGAAAACATTTAAAAATAAAATAAAAATCAACACAATATATGATGGATTAAACACTAGCAGATTAATTGTGAAGAATATGAATAATTTGTTCTTATCAATAATTATTATGTTATTTTTATTTATGTATAAAAAAACACTCACTACAAACATGTCTAAGAATCAGCTGCATGCTCCACATCAAGAGGGAAATCATCAATCCAGAAACTTTCATCATCCAAGGAAAAAGCCAATTTGGCAAGACAACAAAACCTGGATTAACTAAATTAAGATTATAAACATCATCCAAAATTAGGCATTCTTCTTTGTTTCCAAAAATTTTCTCACACAATAGACAAATTCTAAGGAAATTAATAAACGATTAAGAAAGCTATATATCAAACTCAACAAGTAACCAACAATTATTTACACTGAATTAACATCTAAGAGAAATCATGAGTGAGAAAGTTAGAGAGAGATTTTCTAGCCGGTGGAGTCAAGAGTTGAAGAAAGATTTCAGGGACAGCTTATTTTCCATTTTCGTAGACAATATCAATCCGGTGGTTGATAGTGAATGCCTATGGGGCGTTTTCAAATCTTTTGGTAGAGTCAAAGATGTGTTTCTGTCATCAAAATCCAGCGGTCGGAGGAGTTGCTATGCCTTCATTAGGTTTGAAACAAAGGTAGAGGCTATGAAGGTTGCGAGGTAGACTAATGGGATGCATATTTATTGCTGGCCCATATCGGTGAAGGTGGCTGAGCATGACTGGAACAACAGAAGGAGGACGCAAAGAAGGTCAGTGGACAACAAAGTGTCTCAAGAAGATTGCAGAGAGATGTATCACGAGGGTCGTAGAGAGAGGAATGGTCATCTTCCCAATGGTTCCCGATCCTTTGCTGATGTTGTTGAAGGGAGGAAACAGGGGAGGACAGTGGATGGACATGTAGGAGGTGAGAACTTTGTATTGATGTCATGGAAAGGTAGGAGTGAAGGTCTAGAGTGGCTCGATAGATGCGTGGTGGGTGTTCTCAAAAACTTCTCTAGGATTTCGAATGTCAACAGGAAACTTGATAAAAGGGGTGTTCGTTTTTCTTCGGTTTACTTGGGTGATAAATGCATTGTGTGGGAGTTTGGATCCAGGGATGCTTGTGAAGATTTCATTGGGAATCATTTTCTATGGAAAAATTGCTTCTCTTCAATGGTTCAATGGACGGATTCCGTGTTGCCTAAATCTAGACTGGTTTGGCTGAACTGTGTCGGTGTCCCGCTAAGGTGCTGGTCGGAAACTTTTTTCAGGAAGATAGGATGGACAGTGGGGGAACCTCTGGTTTTTGATGAGGACACTTCGAGGAGGAGTAGATTGGATAGAGGTCGTATTCTTGTTCTCATTCCTGTTAATGCTACCATTCCCAGCAAGATCAGAGTTGAAGAAGAGTATCACTCTTTTGATATTTGGATTCTTGAAGATCCCATTCCGGTGAATCAAGCTTGGTTGGTGAATCATTTGGATTTGAAGACGAAGAGCGGTTTTGGTGTTTCAAATTTGAATCCTTCACCGGTTTTGGCTCACCAAATTAGTATTGAAGTGTCAAATCAGGAGGGAGCAGAGCAGGGCAGAAAGCTTTGTGATGCTCAGTCCCACTTGGTTGACAAAAGGAATGGTAGACGTGAGGAAGGAGTGCAATCGCTTGATATAGGTAAGTACAGAAGTAGAGAGTTAGAAAGCCTCCCTAAAGCTGTCAAAGGAAAAGCAATAGCAGAGCATTCTCGGAAAATCAAAAGTAGGCACCAGATTCAAGGAGTGGGAGCAGGCATCAAGATTTTGGAAAAGAGAAGAGAGGGTGAAAGGGTGTCAGAAAGTTCAGATTATGACAGTCCTTCTTCGTCAGACCAAGGCTTTTTTTTTTTTTTTTTGGGGGGGGGGGGGGGGGGGGTGGGGGGAGTGCTCTACAATAATGGATCAGAGGCTGGGTGGGATGGGTCTCAATTTCACTGGGCTCAAACCAGGTCAGCTTTCAGTAGTGTTAGGCCCAATTCAAAATGTTTATGGTCCATCTAGTCTGTCACAGGAACCAGACCCATTGGTTTCAACATTCTTAGATCATTCAGTGGAGAGGAACAGGGACCACTTGACAGGATCAAAAGGATGTATGGAGGCTTTTTTCGAACAAGAGAATTCGGGTTATTTGATGGAAGGCAGTGAAGAAGGAGAAATCAAAGATAGTCAGTAGGCTGATAAGGGAGATGATGATAAGCGAGTCCAAGGCAAGAGAGGAAGGGGAAGACCTAAAGCTAGTGCGTTAAAGTCTCACGGGATGAGAACTAGACAGTTTAGAAGTCAGGAACAGGTTAATTTCGCCCAGGAAGATACGGATATTGAACTGGTGGATGCTGCTGGCAAACGAATGTCATGGTCTTTGGAAGAAGAAATTGCTAAAGTTATAGAAATTGGGGTGGCGATTGGTGCTATTAAGATTAGGCCGTCAAGGTCGAACTCCGGTTAGGAAAAGGAGACCACGCCGGTCATTGATGTGGAAGGTAATAACTTGTCGTGGAGTTTAGACGAGGAAATTTTGAAAGTTATAGAAATGGGGGTTGCTCTTGGTTTTGATTTTAGGAACAATGTGAGGGAGATTAGGAATGAAGTAGCTCGTAGGGAAGAGGAGCATGCAGCCAGAATTTTACAGTAAGTTATCTGTTGTTGTTGCTTGTTTTGGTGGGTCTGTTTTTCTTGATGATAGTGTTGTCCTGGAACGTAAGAGGGTTAGGTGCTAAGGAGAAGAGAAGGGTGGATAAAGGCTTGGTGGCTTCGGTTAACCCCTCTATTCTTTTCTTGCAAGAGACGAAACTTAGTCAGTGTGATTCCAAGGTCCTTAGTTCGGTGGGTGGTCGTGCCCTTGTCAAAGGCATTAGTGTGAATGCTCTTGGCTCTGCGGGTGGGCTTCTTTCTATGTGGAATGAGGATCATTTCAAGGTCAAGGCGTGTATCTCTAACGCTGGCTGCTTGATTCTGGTAGGAGAATGGTTAGCTTTAAAGGCAGAGATGGTCTTTACAATATTTATGCGGCTTCGTCGTCTGAAAAAGAGAGAATGGAGCTGCGGAATTTTATCCTAAACACTATGAATGTGTTTTAGTTTCCTTGGTGTATAGGGGGTGATTTCAACTCTGTCTTGGATCCTTCGGAGAGAATTGGAGTTAGCTGCAATATGGTCTTTATTAGGAATTTCAGTTCATTTGTGTTGCGGGCAAAAGTGGTGGTTATTCCAATGAACGGGTCATCTTTTACGTGGACTAACTCGAGAGCTAAGGTGGCTTGGGCTCGTCTGGACAGGTTTTTACTCTCCCCTATTTTGCTTTCTTGGTTTCTAAACCATCGGTTAAAGAGTCTCCCTAGGAGCGTTTGATCATTGTCCGATTCTTCTAGGTATTGATAAGGAGGACTAGGGTTCAAGACCTTTTCGCTTCTTTAATCATTGGCTGGAGGACAAGAAGATGATGTCTGATGCCCTGGAAGGGTGGAGGTTGTGCTCTGTTAAAGGGTCTGCTGGTTCGATCCTTGCTTCCAAGTCTAAAGCCTTGAAAATGAGGCTAAAATCTTGGTCTTCTCTAGCCAAGTTGAATGCTTTCTTGGTGAACAAGTTGGAAGCCAAATTGTGTGATATTGATAAGAGAGCGGTTGTCGTCGGTTGGTCTGATGCCTTGAGAGTTGAGAGGACAGCTGTAATGGCTGATCTTTGGACTGGTTTGAGAAAGGAAGAGCGCATTTGGGGGCAGAAGTCGAGGGTGAGATGGTTTAGGGAGGGAGATAGGAATACAAAGTTCTATCACTTGGTGGCTAATTGTAGGCATAGACGGAATTTTTTGGGTCACCTTAAGGTGGATGATAACTTTACTTCGGATCCCTTATTGATTAAAGATTATGTTCTCAAGTTCTTTAAGGGTCAGTACCAGAATGTCAAGTGGAGTAGGCCTATTTGAAGTGATGTGGGGTGTAGGAAATTATCTATAGTGGATAAGGAGATGTTGGAAGGAGAATTCTCGAGGGAGGAGGTTTGGGAGGCCTTGAAGAGTTGTGATGGGAACAAAGCGTCGGGCCCGGACGGTCTTAATTTAAATCTCATCATAGCTCATTGGGGGGTTATTCGTGATGACTTTATGAGTTTTATTTCGGAATTTTACAAGGATGGCTCTATAGTGAAAGAGGTGAATCATACTTTTTTGGCCCTTATCCCAAAAATCCAGAATCCGTCTTCTCTTCGGGATTTTAGGCCTATTAGTCTTGTTGGTGCTATGTACAAAATTTTGGCCAAAGTTCTTGCCAATCGCATGGTGATGGGTTCGATTATTGGGGAAGCCCAAATGGCTTTCGTTCAGAACCGTCAAATTCTTGATAGTTTTGTTATCGCGGATGAGATTATTCATAAATGGAAAAAGGATACAGTAGGTGGTCTTGTGGTAAAATTGGATTTCGAGAAAGCTTATGATTCTGTGGGTCACGGATTTTTAGACTTGATGATGGTGAATATGGGGTTTGGGGTTAGATGGAGATGGTGGATTCACAACTGTATCTCATCGCCGTTGCTTTCGGTTCTAGTTAATGGGAGCCCGACTTCTCAGTTTGGTGTGGAGAAAGGTTTGAGGCAAGGAGATTTGCTCTCTCCTTTCCTTTTTAATATTGTGGTGGAGGGTCTAAGTGGCATTTTGAACAAGGCTGTCGACAAGGGATTGATACAAGGGGAGGATTTTGTGGGTGGTAATTTGTGTGTCTCGCATCTACAGTTCACTTACGATACCATGTTGTTCATTAAACCTAAGATGGATTACCTTCTCAATATGAAAAGGATTCTACGTTGCTTCGAGCTAGCGTCGGGTCTTAAGGTTAACTTCCATAAATCTCAGGTTGATAGGATTTGCAAAAAGGTGGAAGAGGATCAGAACTGGGCGGCTATCTTGAGGTGCAATAAGGGCGAGCTTCCGTTAGCTTATTTAGGCCTTCCTCTTGGTTTCAAACCATGGTCCAAGGCTTTCTGGAATCCTTTGTTGGAGAAAATTCGATTCAGACTTGCTCCGTGGAAACACAAGTCCCTATCGAAAAGTGGGAGACTTTGCTTGATCAAACATGTTTTAAAAAATATCCATACTTATCTCCTTTCAGTGTTCAAAATTCCGAAGGGTGTTGCTCATAATATTGAAAAACTCCAATGTAGTTTCTTATGGGGTGACGGGGTGGAGAAAAGGAAAATTCATGCAGTTAAGTAGGAGACGGTGTGTAAGAGTAAGGCTGAAAGGGGTCTTGGCATTAGGAGGGTGGAGATTAAAAATAAAAGCCTTTTGGCTAAGTGGGTTTGGCGCTTTGGGGTGGAACAAGATTCCCTGTGGAGAAGAGTTTTGTGTGTTCGGTATAGGTTGGTTAAAACTTGCTTCTCTTGGCAGTGGCAAGACCAAATTTCTGTTTCCCATTTTGTGAGGGTTGTTGCCAGCCTTTTCAAGAGTGGCGAGAGGACTCTTCAGCTCTTGTCCGACGGCTTTAAGATAGTCATTGGTAATGGGAAGAGAGCTAGCTTCTGGGAAGACATCAAGGTGGATTCTCACGCTCTTAAGGATTCGTTCCCTAGAATTTTTGCTTTAGCCTCGTCAAAGCATGGTTCAGTTAGTTCTTTTGGCAGATGGTTGGGGGCAAAATGGGAATGGAATGTTCTCTTGAGAAGGAATTTATTTGGTTGGGAATTATCTCAATAGAGATGTTTCTGCTCTATTTTAGATGGTATTAATATGCCCAGGTCAGTCGCTGATGCTATGGCGTGGTCATTGAGTTCAAAAGGTGTCTTCAGTGTTGGTTCTTTCGGTAGAGCTATGGATGAGTCGGTCTCGAGTGGATCGTGGCTCAACAAATTTAGTTGGCAAGGAGTCTGCCCGCCGAAGTTCGAATTATTTGTATGGCAACTTCTCAAAAGAAGAGTGGTGGTGGGTGATGTCTTGCATAAATTCGGATTAAATCAAAGTGTGAATGGTATGTGTGGGATGTGTGGTTGGAGCTGGAAACGATCAATCACCTCTTCCTCCATTACAACTGGGCATGGCGTTTATGGTCGACGTGTATGTCTTGGTGGGGGGTCAATTCTTGTTCTAGCAGGTCGGTTGTGGAGTGAGCAGAGGGTTGGTTGATTTTGTGTCCTGACAACAGCTATATAAGGGCCTGGAAATCAGCATTTTTTGCTGTGGCTTGATCTATTTGGGATGCTCGCAATAGAAAGCTTTTCAAGAATGAGGAGGCAGTTCTTTCGCTGTCTTCGGATGCAGTGAAGCTCAAGGTTGCTTGGTGGTTTAAATTCTTTGGGAAAGGTTCATCTGACCCAATTACTTTAAATCTTCTTGACATAAAAAAGCGTTGCAACGAAGCCCCTAAGCCGAGGAGTATTAAGGTTGACCTGTGGTCGCCTCCGTCGGGCAACGTCTTGATGTTTAATGTTGATGGGTCCGCTCAGGGCAATCCTGGTCATGCTGGCATTAGGGGGGTGATGAGAGACAGCAGAGGCAAAATCTTATGTGTCTTCTCGATGTATGCTGGGTTGTGCGATTCTAACAAAGTTGAACTGCTAGCTATCGACAAGGCTGTCACTCTCTGTGCCTCCAAGCCGAATTTGTTTGGCAAGGAGATGGTTTTCGTTAGTGATTCTAAGGTGGTGGTGTCTTGGATCAATGGCGAAGGTTTTGGCAATCTAAATCTGGTTGACAAGGTCTACGACATTCGTAGCTGCTTGGAAGCGTTAGGTAGTTTAGTGGTCTCTTTTAGTCTGAGATCGACAAATTCTTTCGCAGATTTTTTGGCTAAGAAAGGGTCTAGTAGGGTGGGTGATTTCATTTCCTGGGATGATATCTGACGTCTTTTATTTTGTTGTGGGGCTGTTTGTTTTTTGGCGGTCTGGCGCTGCCCTGTTTGTTGTCTGTGTGCTGCTGTGTGTGTTGTTTTGTTTGGGTCGTGCTTTTGTGTTTTCTGTCTGTGGCTTGTTGTTCTGCTGGTCTTTTTGGCCTGTTTCAATAAACGCCGTTCAAAAAAAAAAAAAAAGTAACCAGCATCCAAAGCAACTTGCGGAGGATATCGCAACTGGTTCTGCAATTTGAGGATATGATCAACCTTATCCTGAAGTCTCTTCGAGCAAGAAAACATCCATATGTTTTTTATTTTAATTGAATTGCATTAATTTAAGGGTGGCTCTAGACTATTGCCACCCCACAAAATCCTATCCCCAGTTTTTTCCCTACACCCATTTTTTTTTTCTACACCCATATTAAATAATTAAAATTATTAATTTTACTACCTACATCCTTTAAAATACCAAAATTATCTTTTAATTATTTTTTAAAACATATATTTCTCTTCATTTGCTTCCACCACCACAAAAAAATAAAAATAAATAAATAATTCTTTCACATACAGTTCCTTCTTTGAAAATGAAAAAAAAAAACATGTATAGTTTCTTTGTTCCCTTTAACAAATATTATAGATTTTAATCAGATAACAAATATCATATTTAATTAAAACTCTATAACTAAGATTTTACTTGGGGAAAAAATATAATACAAATTCAACTCTTAAACTATTTTTTTTTTTTTTGTTGTTACTTGCGGAATCAATGTATTGAATTATCTAAAAAATCATGAAATCATAATGGTTTACACATTTAATTATCGTCATAGAAAACAACAATATGAAGCTTTTGTATTAAAAAAAAAACCCTATTTTTTCAATCACTAAACAAATGAATTTTTTTCATTTTAATTTTTTTTTCCTTAAAATCCATCCAACAAGTTTTTCGGTTTACAAACCAATTAAATTAAAAAGAATTTGTATTTGAATTAAAGTAAAGTAAGCGAGTGAGTTGTATTTGAAAACCATATAGACTTATCAAGTTCTACAACTACTTAAAAAAAAAAAAAAGTTTTACAAGACTACAACTGCAACAATTTTTTTTCAATCATAAAACAATAATAAAAGTTAATGTAAACATATTCAATGTATTCAGAATCCATGAAATCAATTCTTTATTCATATATTCCTTAACTATATGTGAATATATATATATATATATATATTTCTTGATTGATGTTGGGTTTGATTAAGTATATAGTATTATAATTTATAATAGCTTGGGTGTTCAAACTTTTGAGTGTATGAAGTAAATTTAATTTCTAATTATAAAATTATGTATTTTAAGTAATTAAATGTAAGGGTATTCTAAAAATAAAAAAGTTCTATTAAAACATTATAGTAGGAAGATATTTTTTGGGTGATAATAGAACCACACACCCTTAATTTAAATTATGTTTTTAGGATGGGGTGTCAAAAATTAAAAAGGATAATTATGTAACAAAATGGATTTTTTTTATTTTTTTTATTTTTTTATATAAGTTTATTATATTTTTTTTTTTTAAAATGAAGTGCTTTAGAAAATGAGTGTCAAAAAAAAAAAAAAAAAAAAAAAAAAAAAAAAAAAAAAAAAAAAAAAGAAATTGGATTGCAAGGCAAAAATCTCTTTAATGAAAGAGAGCTTCTTTTGACAATCCGATTTTTTTTCTTTTTGCATTTCTTTTCTAAAGACACTCTATTCTTAAAATTTAAATTTTAAAAATTCTAAAGACACTTCCTTTTATTCCAAAATTATTCTTTTTATCTTGACACTCCATTTGAAAAAATAAATTTCTAAAGACACTCTATTTTATTTTAATAAAAATTAGGACGAATAATCGTAGCCTTTAGATTCATCCAAGGAGTAATCTTTTTTGAATTAAATTATTAAAAAAAGAAATGATCTCTCCTAAATAGATCATTAGATTAAATATTACATATTAAACACTCTCTCCTAAATTTTTAATTATCATATTAAACTTTTTCTCCTCCAATACATATCTCTAATTTTCTATCCCCGTTCCTTCTCAAGCAAGACTAATAGTTAAAAAAAAAAAATAAATAAATAATAAAAAAAAAAAAAAAAAAAACTCAAACACAAGTACCTTGTTTTTAATTCTTTCGTTAGTCTCAGAAATTATAAGTTTAATTGAATACAGTAGCAACAAATCAAGTTTTCATATATCTATTTTTTTTTTTAGATTGACTTTTTAATATAAATATATATTTTCAAATGAGGATGTCTTGATATAACTTCATGAAGATATTGAATGTGAGTCACTAGCTTTATATGATTTGATTCAAGTGTGTATGCACTTGTTAAAACCAGTGGTTCATATTTAATATCCTCATGAAGTTATATCAGGATGTCCGCATGAGAACGAGACTATATATATATATTATCTTTTTATTGTCAGTTCGAATTGATATAAAATATATCAGTTCCTTGCATGTGGGTCATTGGATTTAAATGGTTTGACTTGGTTGCATGCACTTGTCAAATCATCTTTTAAATCCAATATGGCCCACATGCAAAGAACTGATATATTTTATATGAGTTTGAATTGACAATAGAAAGACTATATATCAGTCTTTCTACTATCAGTTCGTCCTGATATAAAATATATTAGGACGAAGAATGTGGACCACAGATTATGGAGAAGTTTTGACAAGTGCATACATTTTAAGTCAAAGTATATAAATCTAATGGTCCACATTCTTCGTCCTGATATATTTTTATATCAGGACGAACTGACAATAAAAAAACTGTATATGTATATATATAGGGAGTAATGCTAAACGTCCCAATTTATTTTTCTCAAATTTTGTTTCAAATGATGTGATACGTGAAGTGTTAGCATCTTATAAATTATGAGATTATATGGTGACTGATGTGATGTTGACACTTCACATGCCATATCATTTGAGACAGAATTTGGGAAAAAAAAATGGGATGTCTAGCATTACTCATGTATATATATATATATTACTTTTAGTAGAAAACCAAAAATATTCTTAAATTTTTTTTTCTTTAACTATTAATTGAGAAAGTATGAAGATACGATTTTTTTTTTTAATTTTAAAATGGAGAGAGAGAGAGAGAGAGAGAGAGAGAGAGAGAGAGTAATTAGGAGAGAGTGTTTAAAGCATCTCTAATGCAAGTATGACTTGTGAAAAAAAAAAAAAAAGATGCCACGTAGGATAAACAGACATTATGTTAATAATCGTGTCTCCAATGCAACCGTGCATATTCAACCTCAAGCTGACGTGGTAAAAAAAATATTAGACATTGTCAACATGACCGTCCACTTTCAGATGGTCTATTGCACAGCTATTTTTTAGGTTGACTCAGCAAACATTTAAAATTGACATCAATTTTTCATATATTTTTGGTAAGGAAATAAAAATAAAAAAATAAAATAGGAAAAAAATATGGACACGTCATTACAAAAATTGTGTTTTAGACGGAAGCATTGGAGACCAAATTTTGAATTGATTGTCTATCAAGTCTATTCATATGCCACATAGGAAGCAAGTTCCTTGACATTGTTATCATGTAAACAATTATTGGTATGCAAGCCACTTTTGCATTGGAGATGCTCTTAATATGGTAATGACAGATTTAGGGGAGAGAGTTTAATTATACGTAATATTTAATTTAATGATTTAGGAGAGAAATTTTTTTTTTTAATAATTTAATTAGTTTGGAGTGTCTTTAGATTTTTTTTTTTTTTTTTTTTTTTTTTTTTTTTTTTTGTCTTGATTAGTAATTTTAGTTCAGGTTAAAATTGTCATTAATAAAAAAAAGTGTAAATAGATAATTTATAGATTGCAAGGAGAAGCTCTCTTAATGAAAATCTTGGTTACTAAAATGTCCATGTATATAATTACTTAAAAGGACGACTTGTATATTATAAAACCAAAATTATTTTCCAAATACATATTATTATTTTGTACACCCATCATAAACCATAATATTATCATAAACCATAATATTATATTCAAAATCAAAATCGGTATCATAACATAGAAATATAATTTTGATATGTAATCAAAGAATTGATGAATAATGAATTGACAAGTAAAAAACAATGAGATCAAATTTGTTGCAATTTATGGCAAAACTATATTACTTCAATTTGTTTCATTACGTGGTTGGGTTTGATCATCTCTAAAAATTTCATTAGATGTGAAAATTGGAAAAATAAAATAAAATAAAATAAAAAATGGGTGTAGAGAGAAAAAGAGCATGATTAAAATTGTCAATGAGATTTAAGGATAATTTGGGTAATTCAAAGAACGTAGAAAATAAAATAAAAAATCAAAATTTTAATTGAAAGCTCCTTTAGACAATCCGATTTTTTATATTTTTATATATATATATTTTTTCTAAAGACACTTCATTCTAAAAAAAATTAATTAAAAAAAAATTCTAAGAGCATCTCCAATGCAAAAATGGCTTGCATACCAATAATTGTTGACATGGTAACATTGTTAAAAGACTTGCTTCCTATGTGGCATAAAAATAGACTTGATAGATAATCGATTTAAAATTTGGTTTCCAATGCTTTCGTTTAAAACACAATTTTTTTAATGACGTGTTCATATTTTTCCTGTTTTATTTTTTATTTTATGTCCTTACCAAAAATATATTAAAAATTAATGTCAGTTTTAAATGTTTGCTAAATTAACCTAAAAAATAGTTGTGCAACAGACCGTCTGAAAGTAGACAGTCATGTTGACAATGTCTAATATTTTTTTTTACCACGTCAGCTTGAGGTTGAATATACACGGTTGCATTGGAGACACAATTATTAACATAGCATCTATTTATCCTACGTGGCATCTCTTTTTTCACAAGCCCCGCTTGCATTGGAGATGCTCTAAAAACACTTCTGTTATTATGTGGCTTAAATTAGTTAGTAACCTTATTTGACATTGATTCCTATTTTGTCTCTACCCATATTATTAATATGTGGTTATAGGATCCTTTAGAAAATAAGTCTCTTTTGAGAGTTCTTTGGGTGTAATAAGGTTTTGGGTTACTAAGTGATTCTGAGACACTCTTTTGTAATCTCCATTGATCAAAGTGAATTTATTTTCATTTCTGCCTGTAGACGTAGGCTTTACAATGAACCATGTAAATTTCTCTTGTTCCACTTTGTTTTTATTTTGCCTAATTATTTTGTGTCTTGACAATTATCACAACAAACTATACAAAAATTGGAATTTTTTTAAATATCTTATCCATTCTAGCTTGAAATACTTGAGGTGCATTTTTTAATCCAAATGGCATTACAAGCCATTCAAAATGTCCTTCAGAACAACTGAAAGCTGTCCAAGGAATAGATTCCTCATCTAGCTTTATTTGCCAAAAACTACTTTTACAATCAAATTTAGAAAACCATGTTGCTTTCTGAATACAATTTACTAATTCATCTTTATTAGGGAGTTTATAACTATTTCTTAGAGTATTGTCATTTAATCTTTTGTAATTTATTATCATTGTACTTTTTCCTCTTTTTTGTTCACTATGGTTACTAACAATAAAAGCTGGGCTCCTATGTCTACTAGTGCTTTCTCTTATTACTCCTAATTCTAAAAGTTCTTCAATATGCATTTTACATTCTTTTCTATCTTCCAAACTATAGGCTAAATCTTGAGTTATTATAGTGATGTCAGGATTTATTATTTCTAACTTGTATACTTCTGTAGAGTTTTTGTTTACAGGGTTATCACCAATAATTTTTGTCTTTTCTAATGCTTTTATTTTATTCTTTATATCTATGGGCCAACCATTTTCTTCTATATTTTCTTGGTTAGATTCTATTTTAGAAATTACACAAATATCTTCGGTGTAACTTTCCATTAGATATTCATCTATCTCTTTATAACTTAAAACTTGTTCAGGTTCTAATTCTAAATTCACTATTGAGTCTTCTAATAAGGAATCAAAATATTCTAAATCTATTTGTTTTTCTATATTACTTATTTTCTTGGGATATTATTATTTTCCCCCCTGAGGTATACCCTATTGTTAAGACGAGGACAGGGTTTGGGCTTATTGGCCGTTCTTCCCCTTAAAATGGAAAGAATGTATATAATACCCCTTCTGACACACTTTTTATCAAATCAATGTATTTTATGCCCCTTTGACTGTTAAATGGGAATGAAATGACCAATTTACCCTTCAGTAATAATAATAATCTTTTTATATCTTTTTATTTTTATTTAAATTTAATAATAATAATAATAATCAAAACATTCATAAAATAAAAAATATATTTAAAAAAACAAAAATAAATAAAAAAAGATGGATCTTTACCGTCCATCTTGAGATGGACGGCGGAGATCTTTATTTTTTAAAAAAAATTTAAATTTAATAATAATATTAATAATAACAATAATCCCCAACAATCATCTTCATCTTCTCCGCCATCATCCACAGTCATCCACCATCATCCACCATTATCACCAAACCCAGATATCATTCCCAAATCTCTTCGATCTAAATTCATCAATAACAACAAAACCAAATCATCAACAGCAACAAACCACCGTCAATCACAAATTTATTTACTTAATAAATCTTTTAGTTATTTATTATCACAAATTTCATTTTGCTTAAAAAAAAATCATCCCCAGAAATCATCCCCAACAATCATCATCATCATCTTCACCAGAAATCATCCACCATTCACAATCACCAAACCATAACAACTCAAATACCAAACCCTAGCCACCAGATGCCCAAATCAAACCAAAATCAATTCGAAATCAAACCGAAGTCCATTAAATCAAACCGAAATCAAAGCAGATGCCAAAATCAAACCGAAATCAATTTAAAATCAAACCAAAACCCAACCCAACGCCTTAAAAAATCATCACCCAGACCGAACCCAAACCCAGAAAATAAAATCAAGAACTGGGTTCGATCAAAACTCATCCAAAACTCTTCAAATCCAAACGCAACCATTTAGTTTTTTCAAACACTTCTTCTGCTAATTTGGTTTTCATAGACTGGATTGATGAACAAAATAGGTAGAACATCAATAAATGTAAAATTAAGAGGTTGAGAAGTGTGTGAGAAAAAAAAATGGTTGTAGAGAATTCGTGAATGAAAGAAGAAGACCCAGAGAATAAGTAGTTAATGAGAAAATTTTAAACAAAGTGTGAGAAAAAAAAAAATTGGTTGCTGGAGAAGATGAAGAGAAGAAGGTGAATGAAACAGACGTTGGGTAGAATGGTAGATGATTAGATATTGGCAGGTGATTCAATGGTTTGAATTAATGGGGAGGATGTTTGGTTGGTGGAACAATGAGGTGGCATCATCCCCTCCACTTGTTATTATTTTAATTAGTTGTGTTATTTAATTAAAATTTTGAATTGTCTAAAATAACCTTTAAGTCTGCCCTCACATGTTAAATGACGTTAATGCCCTTTTATTTTAGCGGTCAACGTCCAAATGAAACGAAAAAGGCGTCAGAAGGGGGTCAATTAACATAAGTTTGATTTTAGGGGGAAGAATGGCCAATAAGCCCAAACCCTGTCCTCGTCTTAACAATAGGGTATACCTCAGGGGGGAAAATAATAATATCCCTATTTTCTTTATATAAGGGAGATTGCTAGTTTCTAGCTTTGATTGTATAAAGGTGGATTTTTTGAAGAAATTAACTTCGCTTGGAGTTATTAACATGCTTCCATTATTTCCTAAAATAAAATTTAATCCTAAAATAAACTTATAACTACTCATTTGTTTTGTTATTAAAGTCTGGGGTAGGTTATATACTTCTCCATTAATTCTAATTGGTACATTAATTATATATTCAGTTATTTGTAATAATGATCCATTAAATTGTCTTAATCCTACATCTGTTCCTAATTTAGTTCTAAATTCTTCTGGGGCTAAGCTTTCATGTATAATACATTTATTAGCATCAGTATCTATCATGGCTTTAGTACAGATTATTTTTGATTTGTAAAGAATTTCTACATCTATTAGTATGAGTTCACTTTCTGCACGATTTACTTCTTCTTTTTCTATACATTTATTACACTAATATAATTCTTCTTTTTTATAACCTTTATAAATTTTTTTACTACATCCTTTGCAATTCTTTCCTAAAAACGAATTTACTTCTTCTAACATATTAACACTATCTTCCTCAACTGATGAATTATCTTCAAAATTCTCTTCAGATCCTGATTCTGAACTAGAATCATTTTCTTCATCTAATAATATATCTTCTTTATCTAATATGAATATAGTGTCAAAAAAAAAAAAAACTTTGTGATGTGGGCAAAATTTGAGATTAAGAAATTCGATGGAAGAAATAATTTCGCCCTTTGGCAAGTGAAGATGCGAGTCTTGCTAACTCAACCAGGATTGGCCAAAGCACTCAACAGGAGGAATAAGTTGCCTAAAAACATGCCTGAAGAAGAAAAGCTAATAATATGGAGAAAGCATTCAATGCAATTTTATTGTCGTTGTCAGATGTGGTTCTGTATGAGTGGCCTAATGGGAAAACTGTAGAATCATTATGGCTTAAGCTGAAAAGCTTATATATGACCAAACCTTTCGAATTGACTCTATTTGAAGTAGTGACTTCATGGTATTCGTTTGTCATAATGTAATTCTGTTCAAGACCATATGGATGAATTTAATAGAATTGTTTTGGATTTGAAACATATTGATGTGAAATATGATGATGAAGATTTAGCCTTGATTTTATTGTATTCGTTACCTTCCTCATATGAAAATTTTGTTGATGCTATGATGTATGGCAGAGATACACTTAGTTAGGAGGATGTTAAATCATCTTTGAATTCGAAAGAATTGAAGAAAAAAGTGGTTGAAAATTCGAATGAAAATTAGACTAATGGTTTGATGGCTAAAGGCATAGATAAAAAAAATCTTTGGTGGTAATAGAAACAATTCTAGATCTAAGTCTAGAAGTATTAAAGGAAGTTGTAACTATTGCAAGAAAGAAGGGCACTGGAAAATTGATTGTTCGAAACTCAAAGAAAAAAAAAAAGATGCAGCTAATAAATCATCTGATTCTGGTGATGCTAATGTTGTGGAAGATTTTTCTAGTGATACCGTTACTATTTTATCAGTTGCTTTTGGTTGTTTAGACAATGCTTGGATTCTTGATTCGGGTTGTTCATACCATATGTGTCCTAATAGGGAATGGTTTGCTATTTATCAATCTATTGATTGTGGTGTTGTTTCGATTGGGAATAATATGTCCTGTAAGGCTGTTCGCATTGGCACAATTTGAATTAAGATGTTTGATGGTATTATTAGAACTTTGTATAATGTCAGGCATGTACTAGATTTGAAGAAAAATCTTATCTCTTTGGATATAATTGATTCCCAAGGTTATAAGTATTTAGCTGAAGGTGGAGTTTTAAGAGTTAGTAAGGGTGCTTTTGCTTTTTTTTTTTGAATGGCTAGTTTTATAAAGCAAGCGGGAAAAACCACATCGAGGATACAAGAGGCAAACACACAACCAAAAAAGCAACACTAAGAAAGCCAACCCCAAGACCGCGAACAAGTTGAAAGAACAACCTAAATGGCCAACCTATGAAAATAATGAGGAAAAAAAAAAAAAAAAAACCACCTTGACCCTAAACCACAAACCACAATAGTCAAAACTGTTAAAGCAAACTTAGAACTAGCATTTCACAACTTTTTTCCCTCTAGCAATTCGGTCCACCAACACTTCATCTACAACACTGAAATCGAAACCACGAGCCCCACTCTTAGTCTTCATTCGGTGAGATCTTGAAGGTAAAAAATATTCTTATTACTTCGCCTAGATACAGACGTGAACGAAGAGTCAATAGAATCCCCCACCTTTCCTTTCCGAACAAAAGGTTCCAAATCCCCAAGATCGACAAAAAGATCAATAGCTGGACCACCAAAATTACCCCATTCAAGTCTTTGTCTTATTCAAAATTAATATAAACCAATTGATTACCTTAAACAGACACAACCCCACACGACCCATCTTCAGAACCAAAGGCCCTAACACTCTGTCTATTGACCAAATCACTCTCAAAACCTCCCAAAGAAGCCACCCTATAACTATCTTTATTAACACAACTCTCCAAACTTTTACTTTTACCTACACAAGACCCAACCACCCCATCAATTGAACCACTTGTGCCTAAAACACACTCCCGTACCGAACCACACTCCTCCCTCTCCTCCCTCTTATCGGTTTACCTTTCATACCCACTAGCTTTTCTTAGCTTTAAGTTGTCCTTTTTGGTGTTATCAAAGCTGTCATTATAATCACTACTCTCTAAGCTTTCACCTTTGTCATTATCTTTCCTGCCCAAAACACCTTTAACAAAAAACTCATCCCCTTTACCAACACAATGACCAAGAACTCCTCCATTAGAGCCATTAGACCCAAAAATACCATTCCCAATTGAAACTACATCCTCAATCCTATTGGTTTCCCCAACACACCCTACCATGAGATATGCCTCTTTGGTATGATTATTTTCCATCATCACTCTACCCTCTCCTAACTTGGTTAAATTATAACTCTCTTTCCCATCTTTCCCAACACAAGAACTAACAACAACCCCTCCATTCAAGTCATTAGACCCCAAATCAACCTTCCAAACCAACAATTCAGCCTCCCTTCTTTCAGCTAACCCAACCAAACCTAACTTGAAATCAACACCCCTACCTTTTGACAAGGGATTGGCTTTGGCCTTAGCCTTAACACCATCAATTTTTTTTTTCATGACCAATGAGCCCTTTAGAGCTTTCACCCATTCCTTTATTTGAACTTCAATGAAAAAACATCCTTTTGAGGAAACACCTTTCATTGCCTAATATTCATCTCCTTTTTGCAAACCAAGAAATCTTTCCATCCACAAGACATCAACACACTAGTCATCTTCCTTCATCTTTACCATAAAAGAGCCATTCTCTAAGATCACTTTAATGTCACAACAAAAATGGTGATTAAAAGGTAATAAAACTAAAATCCTCCTTTTATCAAAACGAGTTCTTGAGCTAGTCTCTTTTTTAACCAAAAGGGGTTCACCAATCATCCACCCCAACTTCATGGATACGTCTTGGCCTTAATAGCACAAAGGAACTCCTTTAATATTAATCCAAGTTGCTCTAGCTTGAGGGAGAAGAGAATCCGCCAGTTTACCATGGAAGAGAACCGATCGTCCAAAAAAAATTGATTTCTCATGAAACCTTGTTTTTCTCTTTAGATTCAAAGCACCAAATTATGCATTTGTCCCCAATGTAGGTTGAAGAGAATTGAAATCCTCTACTCCTTAATTGCTTGTTGACAATGGACACGTTTAAAAATAGTTTAAGAATCCCTACCGCGCATTTCTTGATCAAAGCTTGATCAATCTTCTAACAACTCCATTTCATGGTCAACACCCTTCATCTCTCCTCTCAACCCCACCTTGAATCCCTTTCTGCTTTCCTCATAACACATCCGCAAAGAAACAATGACGATGACCACTTCGAAGTCTCTCAATTCATAACCTTTCAGCAAAGGCCTTATTATTCTGACTAGACCTCATATCTCTTTTTCTTTCCCACCCAAAATTTGCTACCTTTGAAACTATAGGCCATCCGTAAACATGCATCCCATTAGCCTTTTTTGCTATCAAGTTAGTTTCTTCCAAGGATTTGAACCTAATGAAAGCAAAACCTGATGTCCTAGACCTCGACTTTGGAGACACAAACACGTCCCTCACCCTTCCGAACATTTTGAACACACCCCACAAAGTAGCTGAATCCACATTGGGATTCAAATTATCAACAAAGATGGAGAAAACTTTTTCCCTATAGTCTTCTCTCACTTTCTGACCTTCAAGCTCAAAGCATCTCTCTTTAGCACTCATTTTTTTTTCTTTGCATATACCCCTCTTTATTAGTAATGGTCCTCTTGTTGCGATAAAAGGAAAAATTTTTAATGTCCTATATGTACTTTAGGAAAGCACAGTTATTGGTGCTGTAGATGTTTCGTCTTCATAAAATCTAGATTCGGATATTACTCGTTTGTGGCATATGCGTTTAGGTCATATGAGTGAGCTTGGCATGACTATTTTGAGTAAATGAGGCTTGCTAGATGGTCAGAAAACCGGTAGACTTGATTTTTGTGAGCATTGTATTTATGGGAAACAATGCAGAGTTAAGTTCTCCACAGCTACTCATAGGACAAAAGGCACATTGGATTATATCCATTTAGATCTTTGTGGTCTTGCTCTTGTTGAGTCAAAAGATGGTTCTAGGTATATTTTGGCATTTATTGATGATTTTTCTAGGCATGTTTGGGCGTATTTCTTGAAAAAGAAAACTGATGTTTTTTATAGATTCAAGAAGTGGAAAGTTCTTGTTGAAAATTAGACAAAAAAATAAATAAATAAACGCCTTAGAAATGATAATGGTTTGGAATTTTGTAGGGGTAAATTTAATTAGTTTTGTGAGAATGAAGGGATAGTGAGACACCGCACTGTCAGAAAAATGCCATAGCAAAATAGCGTCACAGAACGTATGAATAGAATCATATTGGAGAAAGCACATTGCTTACTTTCAAATTTTGGTTTGGAAAATAAAATTTAGACTGAAGTTGTTAACTATGCCTGCTATTTGGTGAATAGATCTCTATCGACTGCAATTGAATTGAAGACTCTTATTGAGGTATGGTCTAGTACTCCTGCTAATTATTCTGATTTACAAATATTTGGTTGTCATGCATATGCTCATGTGGGTAATGGTAAACTTGAGCATAGGGCTATAAAATGTGTATTTCTAGGATTTGAAACTAGGTGAAAGGTTATCGTTTATGGTGTGTTGAATCCGAGTCAGAAAAATTTATAATTAGTAGAGATGTAAAATTTGATGAATTTGCCATGCTGTATAAGAAAAAAGAGTTTGTAGTTGTAGATACAGATCATGGTGTTAGCAAGCAGGAGGAGTTTGAAGTTAAAGATTTTGATAAAGTGTAAGATGACACTTTAGTTCAACCAACTCAGGGTGATGTGCATGACGTTATTGATAATATGGAAAAAAGTATATCAGCAATGCAATATAGCCACAAAGAGGGAAATAAGACAAATTAGGCCTCCTTAACGGTATGGATATGCAGATTTAGTTTCTTTTGCATTGAATGTTGTAAAGACTATTGAAATTCAGGAACCCTCCACTTATTGGGAAGCTGTCAGTGGTATTGAATCTTTTCAATGGGCTATTGCAATGAGTGAAGAAATTAAATCTTTTCACAAGAATCAGACTCGGGAATTGGTGAAACCGCCTTAAGGCCAGAAGATCATTGGCTACAAATGGGTCTTCATGAAAAAAAGAAGGAATCTCTGGGGTTGAAGTTGCTAGGTTCAAAGCATGTTTGGTTGCAAAGGGCTACAGTCAAACAGAAGATATAGACTTTAATGAAGTTTTTTCACCTGTTATAAAAAATATCTCTATTCGCATGTTGCTTGCCATGGTTTTGATGTGTGACATGGAATTAAAACTGCTTGATGTAAAAACTGCTTTTCTTCATGGGCTTAAGGAACAAATTTTTTATACATCAACTAGAGGGGTTTTTTGTTCAAGAAAAAGAAGATCATATCTATTTGTTGAAAAAATCATTATATGGTTTGAAGTAGTCTTCTCGAAAATGGTACAAGCGATTTGATACTTTTATAGTTGGTCATAGTTACTCATGAAGTGATTATGACAGTTGTGTGTATCGTAGGAAACTCTTAGACAGTTTTTTTTTATTTACTTATTGTTGTATGTTGAAGACATGCTAATTGCTACAAAAATAAAAAATAAAAGTGAGATTAATAAATTGAAATCTTAGTTTAAGAGTGAATTTGAGATGAAAGATTTGGGTGATGCGAAGAAAATTTGGATATGGAAATTCACAGGGATAGAAAAACGGGCAAGTTATTTTTGTCGCAAAAAAATTAGATAGAAAAAAATTCTTGAACGCTTTGATATGAAAGATTCTAAACCTATGACTACTCCACTAGCTGCACATTTTAACCTTTCATCAGCTTTGTCACCAAAGTCTAAAGACGAGGAGGAGAAAATGTCTCGAGTTTCATATGCTAGTGCTGTTGGGAGTATGATGTATGCTATGATTTGCACTCATTCCTGATATTTCACATGTTGTCAATATGGTTAGCTGATTTATGGGTTCTCTAGGAAAAATTCATTAGCATGTTGTAAAATGGATTTTTCGATATTGGAAAGGTACTGTAGATTTGAGTTTGGTATTCAGAAAAAATAATACAACCAATAATATTATTGGTTATGTGGATTCTGATTAAGATGGTGATTTAGATAAAAGGCAATCTCTAATAGGTTATGTCTTCACAATTTCGGGTTGTGCCATTAGTTGGAAGGCTACTTTATAATCTACAGCTGCTTTGTCTACTATAGAGTCAGAGTATAAGGCAGCGGTTGAAGTAATGAAGGAAGCTATTAGGCTTAAAGGTTTGGTTTGTAATCTGGGTTTACAACAGAATTCTATAGTTGTATTTTGTGATAGCTAGAGTGCGATAGATTTGACAAAAAATCTTATGTATCATGAGAGGACCAAACATTTGATGTCAGATATCACTTTATTCAGGAGATTGTATCTCAATGAGCAATTATAGTCAAGAAAACTGCTACAACATAAAATCCAGCTGATATGTTGACCAAGCATATTCATATGCTCAAGTTCAAGAGCTGCTTGGACTTGATTTGTGTTTACAGTTTGTGAGTTACCCTAAGGGGTTTGTTGGAGGAGATGACAGTTTGAAATTCTACTCTCTATACCTTGGTACCAATATTTTAAGCAAAGGTGGAGACTTGTTATTATGTGGCTTAAATTAGTCAGTAACCTTATTTGATATAGATTCCTATTTTGTCTCTACCCATATTATAAATATGTGGTTAAAGAATCTTTTAGGAAATAGGTCTCTTGTGAGACTTCTTTGGGTGCAATAGGGTTTTCGGTTTTGTGAGTAATTCTGAGACACTCTTTTGTAATCTCCATTGATCATAGTAAATTTCTTTTCATCTCTGCCTGTGGACGTAGGCTTTATACTGAACCATGTAAATTTCTCTTGTTTTGCTTTGCTTTTATTTTGCCTGGTTATTTTGTATCTTGACAATTTTCACAACAACTTCTTTTTGTTCCAAAATTATCTCTTTTATTTTTTGACACTCTTATTCAAAAAGCACTCCATTTTTAAAAATAAAACTTTTAAAGACACTCATTTTATTTTCATATTACCCATTTGTAAGTGCCTCACTTTTTGATTGCCTTATTTCGTCGACAAAATCACAATGGGGTTCAATCTTGTAAGGGTAGTTTAGGATTGAAGAAATTCTACTCAATTGCTTAAGGACCTCATTGTGGATTTTAAGAGCTTCATGGAAGGTAGCTACTTGATCTTGACTTTCATTTGAAGAGATTTAGTTGCACACACACACACTCTCTCGCTTGCATGTGTGATATTTGTTTCTTGTATGTTTTTATTTCACACCAATCACACTTGCACATTTTCTTGTGTGTTGCTAGCATTAGGTGGTGTGCGCTAGTTCCCTGACCCGCGTTGACCCGCGCGTTGCGTCCGTCAACCAGCGCAACCTTGGCAGAGGTGTGCCGCTGGTCATGTGATGGTCGTCAGGCGCAGCCTCACCAGTGTAACTTTCCCAAAGATGTGCCACTAGTTTTGCGCCTCTCAGTTGCACTAGTCATCCAGCGCAAGGTGCGCTTAAAGGCTGTGCGTTGGTGTGGGTGCGCTGGTCGACCAGCGCACCACCAGCGCACCTGACGGGAAGCTGGATCGTTTTTTCCCAAAACAACCTTATTTTTCTTGGATCTCATATATATATATGTCTTGTTTGCCTTGGCTCGTTTTTAGAGCAAAAATTACACCTTTTTGAGAGCTAGTAAGAGTCTTCAAAGCCAAGGTATCAAGATTATATTTTTATTTATTCAAAACACACAAACCTATCATACTTGTATGTTTCATTCATCATCTAGCATGTTCTAGTTTGATTCTCATAGGGTTTTCATATTTGCTCACATGACTTGTAGTTAGAACATCACTTGCATCTCTTCACATGTTTTTTCTCTATAAGATAGCTCTTTTATTACTTGACTAGGTTCAAGATAGCTTCTTTATGACTTGACTTAGTTTCAAGATTGTGTTGATTGTGTTTTGTGAGTTGTATTGTGGTAGATATTGCATATAGGACTTTGTTGCCAATTTTGTTATGTTATATGCATGCCACTTAGCAAAATGATATCTAGGAATGTCTAACATGTTCATCCATGCATAGATAAGCTAAAATGTCTAACCTTACATTTTGAGCATCTTGAATACTGTACATATTCACCCTAGGTTATTTTATGTCTTCATTTAGAGTCAAGTCTTGTAATTGCCTTTTAGTAGTTTGCAAGCAATGAACTAGATTCACTTTTAAAGGCTTGTGGATAGCAAAGACGGATTAGTAATTGTAGGTGTGATGCGGTTAACCTAGATTGTAATCGTATTTGCAATTAGTGGATTGAGGTTCTAGTGTGGCGCACAAAATAGCCCGTGGTTTTTTCCGTGTGGGTTTCCACGTAAAAATCTCATGTCTTTTACTTTCCGCATTCTCTACACTTGATTTTTATTGTTGACTAGTTGGGGTTGGTTTTGTAATCTTGATTAATCTCAAAAATTGGTAAAAAGGATTAAAATCTATTCACCCCCCTCTAGATTATATTAGGACTCGTTAATATATATTTTCAATTGGTATCAAAGCAGGTTCCTTAACATAATTAGGAGATCCTTTGCTCCTGTTAGAGTCCTTTGTATTTGTTTGCATTTTGTGTGTTTAGCTTGCTTGTGTGCATTCATATCATTCTCACCTAAACACAATGAGTGGAAATGGAATTGGAGGCGAGGGTGTCTCTAGCACAAGACCTCCCTTGCTCAACGGGGTCAATTACGCATCATGGAAGGGCAAAATGGAAGCATATGTTTGCCAAATTCATGACCGGGCATGGATGGCGATTGAAGATGGGTACACGCCACCTATGATGATTCCTACGGGAGGTGGAGAGGAAGTCCTCAAGCAGAAGGCACAATAGACCCCTCAAGAGTTTAAAGCTTCAAAATGGAACAACAAAGCCATACACGCAATCCTTTGTGCTATGGATGACAACCAATACAAACTTATTCAAACTACAAGAATAGCTAAGGAAGCTTGGGACATATTGGAGACGGCTCATGAAGGAATCGATGTGGTAAAGGATTCCAAGCTCCAAGTCCTTCAAACACAATTTGAGACCATAAGGATGGAGGAGGATGAGTGCTTCAATGACTTTCAAGTGAAGCTTATGGATATAGTAAATCAAAGTCACCAACTTGGTGATCCCTACTCGGATAAAAGAATCAAGTAAAAGATCATGAGATCACTTCCCGAGAGGTTTGAATCCAAAGTGACTGCATTGGAAGAAAATAGTGACTACTCAAAGATGAAGCCAAGTGCAGTTATTGGAAGGCTCTTGGCCTATGAATCTAGAAAGGGTCTTACTTCTACACCTTCTAAGAAGCAAAAGAGTCTTACCTTGAAGAGCATTAAGGTAGAAAAGGATGAAGAAGACTCGGATGAAGAAATTGCTTTGATGGCCAAGAAGTTCAAGCAATTTATGAGGTTTGAAAAGAAAGGGTTTGGATCCAGAGGAAAATTTATGAAGAAGAAGGCTCCTTTCAAGAAAGTGGAGCAAACTCAAGAGAAGGACCAAAAAAAAGGTGTCCAATGCTATGAGTGTAGTGGCTTTAGACACATTGCTCCCGAATGTGCAAACTTGAAGAAAAAGAGAGGAAAGGCCATGTCGGTGACTTGGAGTGATAGTGATAACCTAAAAGAGGAAGACAAGTCTTCAAATGATGATGAAGACCAAGTTGCCAACTTCATTGCTTTCTCATCCTCTCACAATAGCAATGAAGTTATGAGTGACAAAGAAGAGGAAGAGGACAAGCAAGAAGAAAGTGACTCAAATGGTGGTAGCCTCATCAATGTCCAACTTTGAGTTTGATGAAGAAATGGACTATGACGATTTCATGAGATTCTTTGAGAACTCAAGGTTGAAGAAGAAAAAGGAGATACAAAAGTTGAAAGAGGAGAAGCTTGAATTGACTTCCAAAGTGACTCATTTGAGCAAGGAAATGAGTAAAGTAAAAGAGTTGGAAGAAGGGTTAAAGATGGAGCTAGTCTTAACTAAGTGAATCATTTGTTGATTGTGATTGGGTTATATCTATTGGAGCTTAAATTTAGATAGGCCCGCCAAGATCCCCAATCCGCACGGACTTGCATGAATCACTTGATATATTCTACCGGACTATTTGTAGGTCCATTTAGAATTGTATTTAATATATTAAGAATATAATTTACACATTATTTATCTAATGGGCTGTTTAATTATATTAACATATTAATGAAAGACATGTGGGCTTATTTCTTTTAGTAAGAATGGGTCTAGTTCACATGTGAGCTTTTTATTAAAGTCCAAATGGATTAAATAAAATATGAAAACAATATGTAGGCCCAAGTTTTAGTCATGGGCGGCAATGGCTATTTTTTAGCCCATTATATTGTTTTATTTTATTATTTAATTAAATGGAAATTAATTAATATGTTAATTAATTATTTAATTAAAAATCAAATATTTTTCTGATTAGGAAATATGTTTCCTAGTAGTATACTACTATTAGTAGTATATTAAATATAAAATACTTTATTTGTTTAGTCAAATTAGGAAGTCTTTTATATAGTCACAAATACACTAAAGAGTTGTATTAGGGTTTGAATTCTAAGAAGTTTTTTGTGAAAATACAAATCCTATTTGGAATAGGACTTTGGTGATCACCTTGTTGGACAAGGTAAGAATTCGGCCACCCTAAATAAACTAGGGCAAAAATTCGATCCCTATATATGACTAGGGATGATTTTCGGCTAGACCTAGTTTTTTCCTTGAAGAATTAATTTTCTTTAGCAAAAATTAAAAATCCTACTCTTAGAATAGTGAGAATTTCGGCCAAGAGGGTTTTTGTGAGAAAAGAATTGTTCTTGTTTCGATAGTGTACCAGTGATCTTAACATCAAGAGATCTTGTACACACTTTCGAATTAGGTTCACGCGAATTTCAATCTTACGATTGTGAATTCAAAAGTGACCGGAATATTCTTAGCAACCTTTTAGAGATTGTAGTGACTAACAGAACCAGAAAAGTTTTTGTTGTCCATTCTTAGGTTCACAGTTCAAAGAAGGGAGACCACGCTCCTAGGTGATTCACGTTCGTGTTCGGTTTTGGAAGATCTTGCGGATTACCATCGACGTTAGTCAATCGGATCACGCGACAAAGGTATTTCATCTTTTCGTATATATGTTTAATTAATTAAAGAGTTAAGGTTCAATATGGAAATTTTTTTAAAATATACTAAACTCTTTTAGTCTCACTTCCGCCCCGTGCAAACGTATTTTTCCCTACAATTGTTTGGTTGGATAGAATGGAATGGAAAGAAAGCTATTCCATTCGTTGGGTTTGTTAAAATACAATGGAATAGTGGTTCCATTAGAATAGAGATTCCACCATTTTGGTTGAATGGGTATTCTATTCAAAAACCAATAGAATGCCCTTCCATTCCAAACTAAAATTTATATTCCATAAATACCCTCATATGCCCCAACCCCATTCCAAAAATACCCTCCTTTCCAAAATTAATATATTATTATTATATATTATATTAATGATATATAAATATATATTTTTTGAGAAACACTTTGTACCACCGGGGTCGCGGCACCTTTGCGGCCCCGTAGTGGAAAACAAGAGAAAAAACACGTGGGTCCACGTATTAATTACGCGGGTCCCAAGTGTTTTCACTTGTTTTTCCACTACGGGGCCGCAAAGGTGCCGCAACCCCGGTAGTACGTAGCAGCCCTCATATTTTTTATATATGTATTATATATTATATTATTATATATATTATTATATATTATATTATTATATATATTATTATATATTATATTATTATAATATATAAAATGATATATAAACATATATAATATAATATTATTATATATTTATATATATTATATTATATAATATATATTATATGTATTATATGTATTATATATAATATATATGTGTGTTATATATATTATATATATTATATATTTATGTTACATATTATTTAATATATTAATAATATATATAAAAAACGCTAGTCATTTGTTGACAGTTTTTAATTGTCGTAAATCTTTGACAGTTAAAAATTGTCAATAAAGTTAAAAACTGTCAACAAATAACTGTCAAGAAAACCATATTTTCTTGTAGTGCGGCGGTTCCTGTCTTTTTTTTTTTTTTTCAAAAAACATATTAAATAAAAAATAAACCTTTATTTATAAAAATAAAATGTTTAAAAGATAAATGACATTGAAAAGTATTGAACCATGGTCCATAACCCTTGTCTAAGTAAGTATGTTTTCCCTTCCATTCACCTCCTTTTTATATAGGTTAGCTATCTCTTCATTGCTTTTATTTATCTTACGTGGGATGTGGGATTGAATACGTACAACTATGGTTATTATCAAAATGATTGTTTTTCAAATTTTCATTCATTGAAAGGCAAGGCTAAAATGAATACGTGTAGAGACCAATTCCAAAAGTATATACGGTTAATTATTTATCACCATAATATTAGATATAAAACTCCATTTACATGTACTGTTTGTGTTATGATCAGTCAAATATGGTAAGTCAAAGAATCCTCATTGTACGTAAAAGAATTGGATACATAAATAGATAAATGTTGTAAATTCGGTGGCTTCCACCATATTCAAGAAGGGATACATGTCAATGCATGTGACATGTGTTGGATGGTGAAAAATAAATGGTGCAAAAATTACAATGAGCACCCCTTCACTACAATAGATTCGGTCTTTTACGGCACGCAAAAAAGGCCGTAAATGACTATTTATGGCGTTCATCTGTAAGCCGTATTAGATGACGTCGTAAATGATATCCCTCAATTACGGTATACAAAACGCGCCGTTAATAACATTTGAAAAATGCCATAATTGACCCCTTTTACGACGCGCAAAGAACGCCGTAAATGACACCCTTTTACGGCATTCAGCTGTATGTCGTGAATGATCTCTTTTTTACGGCGTACTAAACACGCTGTAAATATGTATTAAAAAAAAATTATTTATGACCCTACAACCACCCACTCATGCCCACCCACCCGCCATGCACGACCCACGACCCATGACCCACCCGCGACCACACACAATTAAATGGTGTTCTCATGGAGTGTTGAACTCAGCACTCATGAGTAAACCAAACCAAGACTTATACACCTTGCTGCTACTTTGATTGTCCTACTAAATGCATAATTTTTATATATAACCTCTACTTGTTATTAAAATTTTATTGATTATTTTTCAATCAAAGTTTTATTTGTAGATCGATTCCACTAATTTAAATTTTATTTTTATATGATAAACAAATTGATACTAAAAAACATTTATTATAACATTTAATTAAACTATTTTGTTAAAATCATATATTGTCAGATCAAAGGGTCAATCGTTAATCATACTCGGAAGTAGACATGACCCTGATTCCAGTTCTTGATTCGAAACCGGTGGTTCCTATTTTTGATTTGGAACCAACGGTTTCGGTTTTCGATTCGGAAACAACGGTTTCAATTCCAGTTTCGATGGTTTGGTTATTTTTTTAAAAATAATAGAAAACCTCTCAAGATTAATAGTTATTGATCTTTATAAAGAACTTATTGGGAAAAAACAAAATTCATCACGATAGAGAACCACTTTTGTCGAAGAAAATGATCCATATATTGCATCATTTTGGGAAAGACACGCAATAGGTAAGCCGTAAATAATCCTTTTTTATGGTGTTCTTTAAATGCAAGTCATAAATAATCTCTTTTTTATGGCATTTCTCAAATGCACGCCATAAATAATCTCTTTTTTACGGCGTTCCTCATATGTGCTTCGTAAATAATCCTATTTTACGGTGTTCCTCATATGCGCGCCGTAAATAATATCTTTTTTACGGCGTTCCTCATATGCGTGCCGTAAATAATATCATTTTTACGGCGTTCCTCATATGCGTTCTTCAAATGCGCGCCGTCTTTGAGAAATTTTGCATCACAATTATGACTTGCACTTAATGCCGTAAATAGTCATTCACTTTTTACCGCATTCCTCATATGCGCGTCGTAAATAATCTTTTTTTTTACGGCGTTCCTCATATGCATGCCGTAAATAATCTCTTTTTTACGGCGTTCCTCATATGCGCGCCGTAAATAATCTCTTTTTTACGGCGTTATTTAAATGTGCGCCGTCTTTGAGAAATTATGCATCACAATTACAACGTGCATTTGTGTGCACGTCATGAATGATAACATTTATGACGCGCTTTTTATGTGCGCCGTAAAACTCAAGCCGTAAAAGACCCAATCTGTTGTAGTGCTTGTTTATTTGCCTATAAATATGGTCTTTTGTATTGTTAATATGATTGATGAGCTGATATATTTTGATACACTAATCTGGTCTCTTGCTTCCTCTAATTTCTATCTCTCGTCTCTCACTATCTCATGTCTCTCACTCACTTCAATTTATTATTTATTAGTTCATATGTTATTCAAGTTCTTCATCTATTCTTTTATTAATTTTATTACAACACATTATCAGCACAATGCTGTTATTTCCATAACTTGAAGTTCTGAATTTATTACTACTGGAACCTGAAGTTCCTAGATTTATTACCAGAACCCGAAGTTCTGAATTTATTATTACTAGAACCTGAAGCTTCTAGATTTTTATTTATTAATACCAGAACCTGCAGTTCTGAATTTACTTTCTCGCATTTTACTTTTATGCAATTTATTTTCCCGCATTTTATTTACTTTTATACGATTTACTTTCTCGCACTTATTTATTTATTTATACGCTTTTATGAGATTGGCTATGCCAACCTACCAGAACCTGCAGTTCTGGATTTACTTTTTTCGCATTTATTATTACACATTTTATTTTGTGATTTTTATTTAAACAATTTGGTCATCCATCCAGAACATGAAGTTTATGGATTTATTTATCATTATCGGAACCTGAAGCTTCTGGATTTATTTACTTACAAATATTCCTTTATATATCTGAAGGTTTAAATTTCTCGGATTTTTATCAGAACAGAAGTTCTGACTTCAATTTTGATTTTCGAATAGCCAGAAGTTGTAATAGTGTCAAAGCTTGCAAATTTGAAATCTGCTGCACTAGAAATGTCTGGGGACAACTACGATCTAAAAGCCCATTACCTAACTGTCACATAATCAGAAGTTCTATGGCAAGAACTAAAAGATCGATTTGATAACCAACCCAATGTTACATTACCAAATGTCAGGTATCAGTAGGCAACATATATGTTTTCAAGACTATAGATCAGTCTCTGAGTACAATTTTACTTTATTTAAAATCACTACACAGCTGAAATTGTGTGGTCAAGATGTAATCTTGAATCATCAATAACAAAGGCAATAACAATTCTACTCCCCTTTTCATTTTATCTCATATTATTTTTCCTCTCTTCATTTATTCTCTCTTTGTCTTATTTTACAAAAGCAATAACTATTTCTCCCTTTCATCTATCTCATATTATTACTTATCTCCTTGTTCATTTATCTTAGTTATTACTTTATCTGCTATTTTAATTTTATTATAACATGCATCTATTTAATTTTATGCAATTTATGTATCTGAGTATGCCAACTAACTAGAATTTGAAGTTTGTGGATTTGTATAAATTGTGTGTTGAGCCTAACTAGGTCAACCGTTAAGTTTTTGGAATTTAAACCAAGATCGGCTAGACCGACTAACCAGAATCTGAAGTTTCTGGATTTATCATTATAATATTTAAGTTGGCTCGGTTTTACAAACCAATTAGAATCTGAAGTTCTAAATTTTAAATTTCAGTAAAAATATAGAGTTCTGGATTCATTAATATGTACATGAATGTCATATTTGGGACCTGAAATTCCAAAATTCGAATTCTATATAGAACTTGAAGTTCTAATTTTGAATATGAAGTATTGAATCTGAACTTGAAGTTCTTAAGTTTTGAATGTGAAGTTCTAATCAGACTTGAAGCTCTGAATTTAATTTAAATTGTGATATTAAACTTTTATGCCAAAGTTTATTAGAACCAGAAATTCTGAATTGGATCAAGTTACGATTCTTTCATCGTCAATTTGTAATTTCTATTTAGAACCTGGAGTTTTCTGAATTTTATGAACCTACAGTTCATGGTCGAACTGGCAGTTCGAAAAATCAATATGATTCATGAGTTTGTTTTATGAAGTGATATATTTTCATATCTATAAGTTTATATTTTTGATAATTTTGTCTAATATGCACTTTATTTGATGTGAATATATACGTCTTTAAAAGGTAAATTGGGTGATATTAAAAAACAAGATATAAGAGATATATGTCTAGTCGATAGTGTAACGACACATACGATTCTACGGAATCAGAAATACTTTATGAATTTAACCTTGCTCAGAATAAATGTTAATACAATATCAGGTCCAGTAGATCTGATAGAAGGCTCTGGTAGAGCCATGATATTGTTATCAAACAATATTAAAATATGACTATCACATATAAACTATAAATGATGAGAATATTGAGTATCTATGTATTACTTCTTATTATTCAGGCTAGAAACTCATTATGGAAAGGCTGCGTGCTTTATAATCTGGATTACATTACACTCTTATAAGAGGTGTAGAAGTTTATACAGTTATAAACTAGAAGTTCTCAGACCAATGCAGTTATGAACTAGAAGTTCTCAGACCCAAAAATATTTATGCTTTGGCATAACCATCTTAGTCACCTGGGATCTATAATGATGTGTAGAATCATTGAAAATTCTCATGGACATCCATTAAAGAACCAGAAGATTCTTTTATCCCACGAAAATTTATGTACTGCATATTTACAAAGAAAATTAGTGATAAAACCATCTCATTCTAAGGTTGGTTTTGAATCCCTGTCATTTCTACAAAGGATTCAAGACAAGGATTCAAGGGGACATATGTGGACATATTCATCCACCAAGTGGATCATTCCGCTATTTCATGGTCCTACTTGATACATCCATTAGATGGTCACACGTTTGCCTATTATCAACACGCAATGTTGCTTTTGCAAGATCACTTGCACAGATTATCAGGCTTCGGACACATTTTCCCGATCATCCGATTAAGTCAATACGCCTTGATAATATGGGTGAATTTTCTTCCAAGACATTTGATGAATATTACATATTAGTTAGGATTGATGTTGAACATTCAATTCCACATGTTCATCCTCAGAATGGATTAGAGAATCACTTATCAAGCATCTCCAGGTAATTGCGATAACTTTATTATTTCGATACAATTACCAATTTCTATATGGAGACATTCTATTCATCTCTAACCCACTGCTTATCATTATTACTTACCTTTACAACTTGTAATTGGTCATAGACATGCTCATTTTAAAGATAATTGATCATCAGATAATTATTAATCAGTTACTTCATGTATTAAAAGTGACAAAATTTTATAAGTTGCTATCTCATAAACCCCGGCCGGGTGATTGTTCCTGAAGAACGATCTGAGTAAAATGCAACAAAATAAATCATCTGATACATATCATAAGTTTATAAACCTTTTATTTCAAAATGTATTGTTCCTAGAAGAGGAAAATAAATTATCAGGATCCTAATGTAAACAAGACTCGAGTTATTAATAAATCCACTTTCTCTAAATCAACTTTATAAGAGTTAGATATATCTAAAGAGATACAAAGTCCCTAAAGTGACTAAATCCATTGAAATGGAAGAAATCTCAATAGAGATACAAGTATATTGAAATTGAGAAAATTTCTATAAATCATACATGAGAGATGTGGAATAGTAAAGAAACAATCATTAGTGATACATTTTCAAATATAGTAGCTACTGAAATAATGATTATGAAACTCATAGTATCGATGATTATAGACAAAGGCATGATTGGCCTAAATGAAAAGAAGCAATTCAAGAAGAATTGACTTCATAAGCCAAACATAAAATATTTAAACCAATAGTTCTCTAGACACACGAAAGTGTCAAACTAGTTAGATACTAAAAAGTCTTTATACGGAAACGCAATGAGAAAAACGAGATCGTAAGATATGAGGCACGACTCGTAGTACAAGATTTCTCACAGAAACTTGGTATTCAACAGTGATGAATACAATTACGTTTCGAATTTTTGATAAATTTGGTCGCCTTTAAAAGGCTAGAAATACGTCTTCACTCAATGCAGATATCTTCTAAACTTAGTAATCATTTATCTATATAATTCACTCAATGCAGATATTTATAATCCCGAAAGGATTTAAAATGCTAGAAGCATGTAAACCGAGATCTCGTAATCTGTATTTGATAAACCTACAAAAATCCTTATATGGATTAAAAACAATCTGGATGGATGTGGTGTAACCGTCTCAGTAAATATTTGATAAAATAAGGGTATAATAATTATATTATACACCCATGTGTTCTTTATAAAGAAATAAGAATTTGGATTTGCTATTATAGTAGTTTATGTTAATGATATGAATTTGATTGGAACTCTTGGAGAGCTTCTGAAAACTGTTGAATATTTGAAAAGGGAATTTGAAATGAAAGACCTGGGAAAGACAAAATATTGTCTCGGTCTGGAGATTGAGCATAAATCAAACGGAATATTTATCCATCAATCAGCATATGTTGAAAAGATTCTGAAAAAAAATTCCACATGGACAATGCTCACCCATTAAATACCCCTATGATTGTTAGAACCCTTAATCCAAAGAAAGATCCATTCCGACCACTTGAAGATGGTAAAAGAATACTTGGTCCTGAAGTACCATATCTTAATGCAATTGATGCTTTATTATATCTGGCTCAATGTACTAGACCAGATATTACATTTTCAATAAATTTGTTTGCTAGATTCAGTTCAGCACCAACTTGAAGACATTGGAATGAGATTAAACATTTTTTTTTTGTTATCTTCGAGGAATGAAAGATTTAGGGTTATATTTTTCAAAATCTAACAATTTTTCAGGTTTACTTGGTTATGCTGATGCCGGGTATCTATCTGATCACCATAAAACTTGTTCACAAACGGGATATATATTTACCTAAAATGGCACATCAATCTCCTGGCGCTCCACAAAGCAAACTCTTGTTGCTATATCCTCTAATCATTTTGAGATCCTTGCACTTCATGAAGCAAGCCGAGAATGCATGTGGCTAAGGTCAGTAATTTACATATTCAAAATACATGTGGATTTTCATTATCTACAGGAATGCCGACACTAATATTTGAAGATAATGCAGTTTGTATCGCCTAAATTAGAGAGAGATATATCAAAGGAGATAGAACCAAACATATTTCTCCTAAATTCTTCTATACTCAAGAACTTCAACAGAGTCGACAAATTGATATTAAACAAATACAGATAATCCGGCAGATCTGTTTACCAAAGCATTACCTACATCAACTTTTGAGAAACCGGTATATGGAATTGGCATATGTCGTCTTTGTAAATTACAGGATTGATGTTGAAGTTTCATTCAGGGGGAGCGTTTAATCAGGGGGAGCTAAATTTTGAATAAATATATGTGTACTGTACTCTTTTTCATTTTATCGGATTTTATTCCACTGGGTTTTACCGGAAAGGTTTTAATGAGACAGTTCTGAACACATTCACACCACTTGATCCAGAAGATCATTGTATATATTTTTGCTAAGGTTTTTTGTCCCACTGAGTTTTTCCTAGCAAATTAAAATACAAATGGTGGAATCCAAGGGGGAGTGTTGTAAATTCGGTGGCTTCCACCATATTCAAGAAGAGACACATGTCAATGCATGTGACATATGTTGGATGGTGAAAAATAAATGGTGCAAAAATTACAATGAGCACCCCTTGTTTATTTGCCTATAAATATGGCCTTTTGTATTGTTAATATGATTGATGAGCTGATATATTTTGATACACTATTCTGGTCTCTTGCTTCCTTTAATCTCTATCTCTCGTCTCTCTCTATCTCATGTCTCTCACTCACTTCAATTTATTATTTATCAATTCATACGTTATTCAAGTTCTTCAACTATTCTTTTATTAATTTTATTACAACAAAAAATTAATTGTTGATTGGCAACAACATATGTTTTTTTTTTTGTTTTTTTTTTTGTTTTTTAAGTATTCCAATTGTTTCTAGCCGGAAAAGAAGGAGCATGAGTTGTTATACCAGTTAAGTGTGAGATGCAATGAAAATGAAATGAAATATGGAGGCTACAAGCCTAAAAAAAAAAACAGAGTTCAAAGCCAAAAGACAGAGAAGAAGAGAAAACATGTGAATGAAGAGAGATTCGCTACACCAAAAAACCTATTATTTAAAAAGATGAAGATTTGTTGGGTTTCCAATCGAAGATTTGGGACTGCCATATCTTAGTGAAGAACTTTAAAATATTGGAAAAGAAGAAGAAGATATTTTAGGGTTTGTAAACGGTGAAGAGGAAAAAAAAACACAAAAGAGGAAACAAAAAAACTAGTTTGGAGCATTTTTAGAATTTTTTTGTCTTATTTGGTAATTTTAATTTAGGTTAATATTGTTATTAACAAAAAAATTAAAATGAAGTGTAAATAGATAATTTATGAAATGTATGGAGAAACTCTCATTTTAATTTTGAACATAGGTGTTGAAAGTAAATGGGTATAATGATAAGTTTTTTGGATTGCAATAGAGCCGCTCTCGAAAAAATTCAAACAAATCAATTGATCATATCTTTTGTCGCATCTAAATCATAGAGATGACTCGTATGAGAAAGAAAAAAAATAAAAGAGAGTAAGAAAAGGAGAGATGGATATCTTGGTATTAGATCCGTGATTCCTATGGACATTTCTTCTCCTTAAAGTTCCAAAAAAATAATATAATATAATTAGAAAAAATAAAGCACGAATCACATGTTTAAGCATGCAATTTATAACTATGCCTGCTGTGATTATGTATACCAACCTTCTAGATGAGGAATACTAATTGTACTAGACTAGCAGCAGGCTTGAAATAAAGTTGAGTGAAAATGAATAAATGGTTCTTTATTCTAATTAGTGTAAGCCACAAAGGAGAATGTTATCAATTGCTAATGCACTATAAGGTGCGGTTAAGTTGGTGGATTCGAGGTTATAATGGGAATCCCAATTCCTTTGTGTGGTTTGGTAATTAAGTTGAGAAATTTGGATTTCTTGGATTCTAGATTCCTTTTAACAAAAAAAGGTTAGAATGGATTTCTACATTTTGATATCGAAATCCAGATTTCACCATCTTTAAAATATTAAAAATTTATTAGTTTGATCATGAAATAAAATAAAATAAAAAATCAAAATAAAAAACAAAAAGTAGTGGAGGCTACTGTCAATGGCCACTTCGTAATCGAAGACGGCAAGACAATTGGTAAAGCCTCGTCATCACCGTTTGATGCAACAAGAGGAGGCCTTGTCGCACCTCCTCCATCAGAGGAGGCCTCGTCCTCCTCTTTCGCAACCTCTATCATTATTTACAATGGAGGATCTGCTCACCTCCATCGACTATTGATGTAGGAGGTCTCCTTAAGGGAGGAGGCAACTGAAGATGACTGATGTTGCCTACTTTGGCGATATCGTCTCCAGTGGCTATGGTGGCCACCAATGAAATTTTAAATTTTATTTATATTATTATTATTATTAAAAAGGTGTTTTTATTTTTCAAATAAATAAATTTATGTTTTTAAAATAATTATTACATTTTTATATTCTATTGTTTGAAAATATTCAAAAATTATTATTCTTAATTATATTGAAAATATTTTAATATTTTAATTATTTATTATTTGAATATTAGAATAATATTTTATATATTTTTTTAAAAATTAATACATCAAACATTTAAGGGGTATTTTGCTCAAAACATCAAGGATTTCATAATGGATTCTGCATATTGCAACCAAACAAAGGAATCCATCTAGGAAATTAATTCTTTTCCTACAAGAATTCTTTTCCTAGAAATTATTATTATTATTATTTACAATTTGCTTTCCTTTCTGCGAACCAAACATGGCCTAAGAAATAAGATATTTTGCGAGCAATAATGGTTGTTAGAATTTCAAAGAGCTGTTGATAATGTCGGATTTTTAATGGGAAAAAGTCATTAGTCTCCCCCCAAATAATATTGTGGTAAATAATAATCATTTTTTGACAAACCGTTGGAAATATGACATTTTCGAAGGCTATGAGTGGTTGGAGATGAATGAAATATGTTGTCAAAAAAGTTATAGAAACTAAGTTAGGGGAATATTTACGACACTATTTGTGGTCAGACATGTAGACTAACGGTTGAGGTAAGGTGCGTTTGGCGCACAAGACTGGACGAGATTTTTGATTTAGAGCTAAATTATTGTGATTGTGTTGTGCTCAGGTACAAACCTTGGTCTGGGCTAGGGTGGGCTCAAGCCCATTCTAACCTTTCCAAAAAAAAAGAAAAAAAAAATTGATAAGTTAAAAAAAATAAATTAAATAATTAATATTATTTCTAATCTAAACAGAACGTGTATGAGTGGGCTACTAGGATTGTAGGGCTGCATGTCTGCATATTGTACGTTGTTGTAAACTTTTTTTGGCCTTCACGACTCACGAGGTATGAGTCATTTGTTTTTTTTAATATTTATTGCAAATTTGAACAATCTATTTATCAACATTGAGAATTGATTTTCTAATCAAATATGTTAGTATGAATATTGTGAATTTAAATATTTTGTTTTTTTATTGAAATTTTAGAATTACTATAATTCTTAGTTTATAAAATTTTAGGATAATCTAATTATCGGTTATTCTAATTTTAAATTTACAAACTAACAATATTGTTTATTGAATTTCTTTTTGTTTAGGTTGAAATTTAGATACATTCATTTTAATTTGTTATTATTTTTATTTTTTGGGGTTTTTAAATAGTCTTTTGTTTTTAGATTTGTTAGTAAATAGTAATATTAGAAGTGTATATTTATTTCTCTGATGTGAATACTCCATCATAACTAAGGTAATATAATAATCAAATAAATCAGATTTTTTTTAAAAGTAATAAAGTATTGGTGCTATTGGTCCTGATTTCATAATTGACAAATTTGATCTTTTGAAAACTCATATGATACAGCTTAATTAATATATGATTGTATTTGTCACGGCCATATTCGCAACTCCCCAAATCCGTAGCAAAAAGCTTTTTGCAGCGGATTTTCCCTCAGTAAAAAGTCCCCTTTTTTGTAGTGTGTTTTGATTTTTTTTTTTATTATTAATTTTGTTAACGTATTTATTTAGAATATAAATTTACAGGGTAAGCCTCTCTATGTCTTCTTGACTAGGTGTAACTTTATTTTTAATTAAAAAATAATTCTCATATCATTAATTATCGATAATATATATATATATATATATTCTAGTTTACCCTAGTGTTTAATCCTATTTACGTCTCTGGTTGTGCTTCATGCATCTAGCTATCGTAGGATGTCTTAGTCAGTCAATCTACTTGATTTGTTCATGGATTGGTTTGAACACGAAGAATATTTCTCTTTCAATTGAGTTCAAGTCTTGCTTGTTCTTGATTGAAAAATTGGGCCCCGATTTCCTCATTTGGGGAAAAATAGGGATGGGGAGTTAGGGGGGGAGGTATCCCCATCCCTATACCCATTTCCCTATTTTTCCCGTTTCTCAATCCAATTTTTTCCTCAATTCCCCTGTTTGACACTGTTTGACTAAAAATTACATATTATATATAAAAAAAAAAACAATCCACGATAAGTTATATTATGCAATACAAATACAAATAAAATCTATTATAAATTCAAATAAATTCTAATATTGTTCTGTTCATAATCGTAATTCATAAGGTTTTGGGAAAATAGGAAATGAGAAAAATAGGATAAATAACAAATATGAATACATACACACACACACACACACACACACACACACACACACATATAAAGGTTTTGGGGGAAATGGGGATGCCTCCCCCCCATCTCCATTTCAATAAATTTTTAGGGGAAATGGAGAGATGAGGATGTGGGGACCCAATTTCAATTTGGGGATGACATTCATCCCTATCCCCCTCATTTCCCCGTTCGAGGATGATTTATTCTCCCAAATGGGGATGGAAAATGGGGATTTGGAGGAAAATGCCCATCTCTACTAATAAAAGCCTGCGGGTAGAGTAATTATGATACACTGATTGGGGTGTGATTGAGTGAGTCAACCTTAAGGGTGTATCTAGTTATTCAACTAGTGGATTTTCAATTTTGTGACTTTACGGCCAAAAGGATGAACCATGGTTTTCCATTTAAAAATATTGTGTTTTTTTTTTCTCTCATAGCCTATCCTTATTTTTATGTCATATAATTTGTGTTATACAAATTCTGTGTTCCAGAAAAATCCAAAAAAGTTTCATAAACTTAAAATAAAAAATGGCCTCGAAAGAGATATCTCGTATCAAAATTGAAAAAAAATAAAGAACATCTCTTTATAAAAGGTCATTTTTTTTTCACAGTCTGGTCTGGTTAGTACCCAGCCAGACCTTTTTTTTTTTTTGGTTCCAATGAACCATACCGCCAAATCATAGAAAAAATGATTTAGATGGAATCAAAGTGTCATTTCTTATTCTTTATTATTCTTTTGTTTTTTTTAATATTTAATTTACTTTTATTGGATACTCGAAAAAATGGAAAAACAGAACGACGTGTTTTATTTATTTATTTATTTCTTTATTTTTTTTTTTTTTATGTTATGGCTTAAATTGTTTTGTCAAGCTGTACCTATCAAAATTCCTTCAAGAACCAAATTTGTTATTTTATTTAGCTATGCACTTCCCCGGGAATGAAAAAATGTGATCAATTTTCATTTTAAATTTTGGCTTAATTTTTTGACTCCTCATACTTAATCAAGTCCTTTTTTTTTTTTTTTTTTACACGATTGAATGTGCCCTTATAGTCCCATATTTAGTAATTCCCACATCCTTTCTTCTGTATCGAGGATCATCAAAATAAGCAATGTAAGGTCCTCAATTTTGATTGGCTTATTTTGGTGACAAACTACAATTAGGGTTTGATATGTAAGGGTAGCTTAAGTGCTTATTGGCGGTGATCAAGCTCAAAGACACTCTCGAGACTTAGTTGCACACACACTTTTCATGCTTGCATATGTGTTCATTGCTCTTGTGTGCATTCTCTTCACATTTCACACTTGCACTTCTTTGTTGAATCTTATTGTGTGTTAGTGTGTCTAGTAATTCGTTTCTTGAAGTTTGTTCGGAAATGTCCACACTTGCACGTTGGTGTGCTTGATTTAGCGTGAGGATCGCCATTGGAGAAAGCCCTTGGCTTCTCCTTTGGTTTCACCACAATTGGTGAAACGGTGATTGTGATCGGCAGCCCTGACTGTCGAATGAAACTGCCATTTAGACCTGATTGATTTTTATCTCTCGGGTTCTAATCCGCGGTTCTGATTAGTAATCATGGAACCGCTGATTTAAACCGATGTTGATACCTGATGCTCTCGGGTTCACTTCGGCGGTTGTGGTCAGCGGTTTTCAACCGCCGAATGAAACCACCGATCGACACATTTCAGGGGCAAACTTGTCTTTTCACCAGGCCTTTTGTTGCTCTCTATAAATACACCATTATATCATCCTATTTCATTTAGCTATTTGAACATCAAGAACCCTAAAAGAGAAAGAGATATATTTGAGAGCAAAGCATCAAGTTTGCTTCTTTGATTCTCCAAACTCATTTCCATGTGCATCAAACATCATCTAATCATTATCTAGGATCATCTAGGATGTATCTACGCATGGGTCTTCTTCAACACACATGACTTTATAAGTTGAACACCATCTATTCATTTTAGTGTTTCTTCTTAGCAAGAAATCTCATTTATTACTTGTATGCATCTAGATCATATTCTATATACAAGATTGAGATTGTTTATGTTGATTGATTGAGTTGTTGTATTGTGATAGCTATTGCCTAGGATTGCTTTATCTTAAATAGCTAAGTTTACATATGACATGTAAACATATGATATCTAGGATTGCTATTATTGACATCTTTAATCTCTAGATAAGCATTTAGTGTAACCTAGCATTATTTGCATTCAGAATATTAATATATTCACATAGGTTGTTAATTTCTTCTTTGAGAAATTAAGCTTTGTGACTAAGTTTCTAAGTGCACAAGCAAGTAGGCCTAGAATCGCTATTAAAAGCCCATCGGGTAGTAATGGTAGGTTAGTGACCGAGAATGGTTGAGGTCAACTTAGGTTGTAAACATCATTATAAGTAGTGGATTTAGGGACCATATGTGGCTAACATATTAGCCCGTGAGGTTTTCCCCGTTGTGGGTTTCTCATGTAAATCAATCAACGAGCAATTTATTGTTTTCCACACTTAGAATTAAGTTGATTGAATTTTAATTAGATTGGGGTTTTTATTGAATATTGACAAATCAAGAAAAAATCAGCAATTAATTTGATTAAAACCTATTGCCTCACCCACCCCCCTCCTCTCGCTTTAGGTATATTTTGATACACTGTAATTGTTTCAATTGGTATCAGAGTGGGTTCCTAGACATATTAAGCTTTTGGTATGTTTTGCATTTTATGTGTTTTTGATTGATATATACATTTGCATTCATCTCATTCATACATAAACACTATGAGTGGGAATGGTGGTGTAAACGAGGGTGCTTCAAGCACAAGAACTCCCTTGCTCATTGGGATAAATTATGCCTTTTGGAAAGATAAGATGAAGTCATATATTTACCAAATCCATAATCGTGATTTGATGGCAATTGAAGACGGCTATGCTTCACCAACA
The DNA here is from genome assembly GCA_954870605.1 of Acer campestre. Taxonomy (NCBI): domain Eukaryota; kingdom Viridiplantae; phylum Streptophyta; class Magnoliopsida; order Sapindales; family Sapindaceae; genus Acer; species Acer campestre. Next base: position 12,965,253 of record OX940807.1, read on the forward strand.
ATGACTCCTACAGGTGGAGGATAGGATGTTCCCAAGCCAAAGACACAATGGAATGCTTAAGAGTTTGAGACATCCAAATGGAACAACAAGGTGATGCATGCCATCCTATGTGCTATGGACGAGAATCAACACAAATTGATTCAAACCATTAGGATCGCAAAGGAGGCGTGGGACATCCTAGAGACGGCATATGAGGGAACCGAAGTCGTTAAGGACTCAAAACTCCAAATCCTCTAAACTCAATTTGAGACTCTTAGAATGGAGGAGAACAAGTGCTTTAACGACTTCGAGATAAAGTTGATGGATATAGTCAACCAAAGTCATCAATTTGGTGACTCTTACTCGGATAAAAGGATCAAGCAAAAGATTATGAGATCGTTTCCTAAGAGATTTGACTCTAAGGTGACGACTTTAGAGGAGAATAATGATTTCAAGAATATAAAGCCGAGTAAGGTGATTGGGAGGTTTCTAGCCTATGAGTCAAGGAAGAGTCCTACCTCCACACCTCTTAAGAAGTAGAAGGGAATTACTTTAAAGGCCTCCAAAGTTGAGAAGGAGGATAATGATGACTTAGATGAAGACATGGCCTTGTTGATGAGAAGGTTCAAGAAGTTTGTCAAATTTGAGAAGAAGGGTTTTGGATCTAAAGGCCAAGACTTGAAGAAAAAGGCTCTCTTTAAGAAGTTTGAGCCAAGACAAGAGAAGAATGAAAGAAAGGGGATCCAATGCTTTGAGTGTGGTGGCATAGGACACATCTCTCTCGATTATGGAAATTTGAAAAATAAGAAGAAGGGAAAGGTGATGGCCGCCACTTGGAGTGGAAGCGATAACTCGGATGAGAGATATGACTCTTTGGATAATGAAGATTAAGTGGCTAACTTCATAGCCTTTGCTTCATCCCACAAGAGCAAAGATACTGGTGATGAAGAGGAAGAAAGTCAAGAGGAAAATGACTCAAGTGATGATGGCTCTTCATCTCACTCAACAAATGGAAATGTGGAGAGTATGGATCTTGAAGACTACATCACCAAGTTTGTAGTGCATATCCCAATTGGAATTTGGTAATGATGAGAAACTAATCATAGATCTCACAATTTCCATCAGGGTTCTATTTCTCCTCTCCGCTACATCATTCTGTTGTGGTGTTCCTGGAGCTGTGAGTTGGGATACAATCCCATGCTTAACCAAGTAGTCCTCAAACTCTTGGTCAAGATACTCACCTCCATGATCTGATTGTAGAGCTTTGATAGTTTTGTCTAATTGGATCTCAATTTCAGCTAGGAATTCTTTGAACTTTTCAAATATTTTCGACTTACGTTGCATTAGGTAAACATATCCGTATCTAGAGTAATCATCACTAAAAGTGACATAATACTCATAACCACTCCTAACTTAACATTCATAGGTCTGCAGACATCTGAATGTATAAGCTCTAGTGGTTGTGTAACTCTAAGCCCTTTTCTAGAAAAAAAAGTCTCTTGGTCATTTTACCTTTTAAACAAGACTCAATGACATGTAAAGTGCCGATCTCTAACTAACTTAAAGATCTGCCTTTTATTAGTCTATCTATCTTGTCAAAGTTGATGTGGCCAAGTCTTAAGTGCCATAGATACGTTTCATTATTTGGAGAAATTTTTTGTTATTTTGTTTTAGGTTTTTCAACTTTAAACAATTCAGTATTAAGCAGTGATGTATGTAAAGATAGTCTCAAAACATACAAATTGTTTTCAATTAAACCAGAACAAATATTCAATCCGTTTCTAGAAATAATAACTGATTTATTACTGAAAGAAATTGAATACAATTGTTCTAATAATCTAGATACCGAAATCAAATTTTTGGTAAACCTAGGAATGTAATAAACATTGTCTAATGAAAGAAAACAATTATTAAAAGGTAGTTTAACTGCTCCCACTTCTCTTGCTGAAATGACATTCCTTGTTCCAACGCGCATTGAGAAGGCCCTCTCATCTAGCTCTGTCTAAGAATCAGTCCACTGTAAAGAAGAATAAACATGGTTAGTTGCCCTTGAATATACTATCCAAGGTGAAGACTCATTTTCCACTAAACATGATTCAATGACAAGTAAATCAGATTTACCTTTCACTTTCTTCTTCTTAGAGAGCTCCTCGAGGTACCGCGGACAGTTCCTCTTCCAATGACCAACCTTGTCGCAATGGAAACACTTCCCTTTTACTTTGTCAGTTGTGGTGCTCTTTTTCTTACTTTGAACTTGTTTCTTCTTGGGCTTAGTCCTTGCCTTGCCAACAGACCTCTTCCTTTTCTTTAATCCAGAGGAGGATGGTTCAGCAACATTTGCCTCACCGGTCTTACATTTAGTGTACTTAAACATGAACTCAAAAGTTGTGAGCACATTAGGCAACTGAGTTAGACTGAACTTCAACTTGTTCATCCCATAGTTGCTTTTGAATCGATCAAAACTCTTTGGAAGGGTTGTCAATATGATGCTTACCTGGCAAGCCTCATATATGGTCCCACTATTGACTTCATTAGTATTGAAATGGGACATCATACTTAGGACATGTTCTCGGACTGATGATCCTTCCTTCGTTCGAGCAGTCATTGTGGAACGAATAGCTTCGTGCCACTTTTGCTCAGAAGGTTGCCCAAACATGGCATGCAATGACTCAATCATCTCATATGCTATAGTCATTGCTTCATGCTTTGAATAAAGCACCTCGGTCATGCTAGCTAGAAAATAAATACGGGCCTTTTCATGGGCCTCACGAAGTGCTGTGTTGGCTGCAGGCTGTGGAAGAAATTTCTCCGTAAGTACAAATTTAAGGTCTTTGGTGACTAGGATTGCATTAATGTTGTTTTTCCATTTTGTATAGTTATCCCCGGTTAATTTGTCATTGGCAAGCATTTGAAGTAAAGTAGAAGACATTGCTGAAATGAACATAAATAAAAACTTATTCATTCATTCATACATTTAAATCATATATAAAATTATTCAGCATATAGTTAAACATGATGCATGAAACATGTTTAATGAATAATAAAAATCCCTTAAAAAAAGGTTACTATGCCACGATAATCCAACATACCATAAGTTAGTGCCGCCTTAGGGTAGATCAAGGATTTGTATGTCGGATCGAGACATTCTCAATTAAATGATACTCTAGAATAACTATTTATTCTTATATAATTTAATCTTCGTTTATTTTAGTCAGGATTTTAATTAACTATTTAATTAAATCCTTGTGAGTGTAACCCATCATTTCAAATCTCTTGAACTTAACTTGAGAGTTGCTGCCTTAGGGTCAGTTAATCCCAAAATACATCTAGAAATCCTATCTGTTAGGAAGTTAACCTTGATATTGACTCTTATGGAGACCTTCCTTAGGGAGGACGAAAACAAAGCCATCACTAGGCCCCACTTGAATCTCACGTTGTTTCAACTAATGATGGAGACTGCGGGATATAATGTTATATATCCCTCTCCCATTCACTATTTGTTGTTAGGGTTTTCTAGTGCTTCTAGATGAACCTAGATTAAGCGGCTAAGAAAAATCTAGTTTTTTTTTTAGGTTATGTTACTAGAATCTCATCCTATTAACATTAAATAATAAACCGAATTTTTAACTATTAAAAACTAATTTATTATTCGAATTCTAATCTATGTAAACTATTTTAAATAGACTAGAATTAAATGTGAGAATTACCAAGTTTTAACTATTAAAACTAAAACACATTATCCGGTCCAATTATTATTAAGGCCTTAATCATATTAATCTTAATAATGTATTGGGCTTTACTAATCTATTTAATCAAACTCTTCAATGAAAGATTAGTAATTAATGAGAATTACCAAGTTTTTACTCCTAAAAACTAGTCTCATTATTAATAGCCATTTATGTGATTATTCAGTTTTAATCATATTAAAAATAATAAACAACATATAAAATAAATGGGCTATTAATCATGTATGATATATTATAATGCAAGTGTAGGCACTTCTAATCTATATGACAAAAGTATGCATGCCAATGCTTTAATCTTCTCATAAATAAAACATACATGGGTTGACTGAGTACGATGAGCTATTTAACTTAAAAAAAAAATAATCTATTTACAAAAAAATTAATCCAAGGCATTCCTTGGTCTTCTTGTAATTCCTTTTTCTTTAAGTCAATCTTTTGCATCTAATGGGCTTTTAACCAAGTCCAACTTGATTAACCCTAATTTATATTTTATTTTATTTTATTTATTTTTTATGGTGATCCATCTCATGAATCATACCCATATGTTACACTAACATTTGTTGGAAGCCCAACTTAAAAAAAAAAAAAAAACTTTGGCTCATTCACATTCTGAATATGCAAACCCTAGCGTCACGAACAGTCAGCCTTGCACTTTCGCACATAGTCGTCATCCACATGAAGAGGGTGGCTATCAGCAGCCTTGCATGGAACATCCCATGTAGCAGCTAAGCTGTGCGCAGCCCTTGCACACATTAGCCTGCACTATGCCATGCGTACCAGTGCACCATATGCTGCCCAACCCATGCGCGAACCAGTGCACATGCGCTGTGCCATGCTCACCAGTGCACCATCAGCCAAGGCGTGCGGTAGTTGCTGTGCTTTGCGCTAAGCGCGCAGCAACCCTCGCCTTGCGCAAGACCAGTGCAACTGGTTCCCATGCGCGCAGCAGCCCTTGTGCATACGTGCGCTACTGCTGTGCTTTTCCGTGTGGTTGTCGTCTTTCTTCGTGTGTTCTCGAATCTTCTTCTTCATACAAGATTACATAATCATATTACAAAGTATTGATTTACATAGAACGATTACATCAAAAAATAAATATAAATAATTTATTATTACACTCAGAACAAAATTAACTAAACTCATTGTACCATACAATTAACGATCAACCATGTTTATAAAAACAATATAAACATCATACAACCCTAGATTGTGCCTACACATATCATATATATCGAAAAGACTTTGAAAAAAATATATAACATATTCGTGTTATAACAAAAATTGGCTTTGATACCAATTGTAAGTCGCGTAGTGGAAATATTAGGGAATAAAATCAATAGATTTAAGAACGATAGGTTTCAAAAAAAAATTATTGTATTCTTGGGACCTTTTTGTATATACACGAATATGAGGAAGAGATTTGTTTTCATACCTTTGAAGAACACTCCTTCATTTTCTTTTCGATGCTTTACCACTAAGCCTTCCTAACTATGTCTTGCGATCTAGCAATTCTGTGTGTGGGCACATCATGAATTCCGAGAGCATTTGAATGGAGGCTTGAGAGAACGGGAAGGCAACACTTTGCTTCCTCTTTGAGTTCGACCAACTATGAGCAAAGAAAAAAAATGCTTTTCTTTTTCCCTTGCTATTGCCACACCACCATATGTCTCTCTAGGGTTTCAGTTGTCTCTCTGATAAGTATATCTTATATACTAGGATCCTAGGGTTTAGTAATCCAAGTTAAAATAGGATTCCAAATCCTGTTTTAATTCTTACTCCACTAGGTTTGAACCTTTGACCTATTTAGAGTAAACAAAATAATCACTTATTATTCTTTTGCTCTCGTCGAGGTTCGAACTTGAAACCTCCATATAACAATTAATAATTCTTAATTATTAATATGTCAATTAAATAATCATATTATTTAATAATATTTAATTCATGAATTAAATAATCACATCATTTAATTAATTCTCAAAATATATTTAAGTTACTTTCATAACATAATTAATTAGACCATCCAATTATCCGTGAGTCTTGTTACTATCAATCGTAAAGGGCTAGTAAGGGGACATAATGGACCTAAGTTTTGAGCTCCAATAATATTTAGAAAAATTAATTAAACTCTTTAATTAATATTTCACAATTATTAACCTTGGAGTTATTCAACTAAATACCCAAGGTTGTACTCTCGTAACTGTAGATGTTTTACACAACCAATTTATCAGTGTCAATCGAAATAGCTATTGCATATGGTATGATCCTCTATAAATAGTTCATAATTAGAGCTAGGTCTTAAAGTCCGTTATACCTCTCTAATTATATCTTTTCCTTTAAGTACCATTGATTATTTTGAATGATTATATCCTTCATTCATTTACGGAAGAAGGAGAGCGCTTTTAATCATTCAAGCCCTGAATCAACCCTTAAGGGAACTACTTATCCACTTCTCGCAGGAAAGAGTGGATTCCACTATTGTGTGCATACCTTCTCAGCTACAAGCCAAACCGTGATTCCAAGATACGAAGATATTTACCGAGAATGCCATTCCAATCTCACTCATGGTAAATCAAAAACCACGATCTAACCTGAAGGAGTCAGTAAGACACTTAAGATTTAGATCATCCATATATAGCCATCATTTGTCGATATATATGAATCTTTTCAACTAACGGATCTTAGTGATAGATTCATATAGATCGTGGCCCAGTCATATATGATCTCATCATATAATTTACCTCCATTCTCATAACACCATATGAGTAGTTTAGGATAAGACCACCGTACAATACGGAATGGACCATAGCTGTTGATTAACCACAAATAAAGTACCCAGCTTTATTTGCTTTCTACGGACTCTTTAGATTGCATGTCTCAAACTGAATTCCTCTGTATATGACATTCATATACTCAGTTTGAGATTACATCTAGCAATCTTTTTTTGATTTTAGCATATATAATATAAACATATGAATCAATTTATTTGAATGAAATAACTACTTATTTTATTATTGAATTTATAACATTTACAAATTACAAGCTTTAGGGAATAAATCCCAACATCGACCCGTAGTCACATATGAAATAGCAAAGGGTATAAATTTAGCAACACTCTTCCCTTTGGATCTACTGCGGGAAAGGGATAATATGCACCTTCGATTTGTCAATTATATCCTTTATGGAAATAGCAAACCCTTTCGGGGGATTTCTAACACAACTATTCAATTAGTTCAAACTTGTTTAGTCTTGAAATGTCACCAAGACAAAAAAAGTTCTTCCGTCAATGAGGTTTGTTCTTAATTTGTTGAAGTAAGTACAAATGGTATGATTTGTGATTTCCTAAGAATTGACTTAGTGCACTCCCATATTTAATCTATCAAAAAAAGGAATGCTCCGTCAAGTTCAGGATTGATCTCCGATAATGGTCCAGATCACACCAATATGAATCCGTTTTACTCCATTTATTTCAAGGCAAGGGTTCAACAATCACTTAGCCAAAATCAAGAAACTATTCATACATTGTTAAAAACCTTTTCGACACCTACGAAAACGAGATTTGTAGATTTCGCACATCTAATTGAATTAGGAAAATATGATAATCTCTGTCATCAATTATTAAAAAGCAATCCGTCGGATTCTCATTTTACTTGATTTTCAATTTCGAGTCTGAAGTCAATAATGGAAATTGGAGAGAAAAGAAACCCCATACTACAAAAATTTTTCTATCAAATGGTACCAAGTTATACATCGACCATCAAGAAGAAAAGAAGAACAAAATTTTCTTGCATTGCATTTCGGTAATGATTGAAATTGTGATGCTATGTCAGAAGAAGGATAGCTACACTGATTCGGTAGATTCTAAAAGTACCCTCGGTACTATATATATTGGCGATCTCATAAAGATTACAATTTAGTGAATTTCCATTTACTGATTATCTTTTATAGAATCAATTCCTCTTTGACAGTACAAGATTATGTGCAGCGGAACATGTCTAGAAGCACAGGAGAATGTTCTTTTGCTGATATTATTACCAGTATTCGATATTGGGTCATTCATAGGATTACTATACTTTCCCTATTCATTGTGGGTTGGTTATTCGTGAGCACAGGTTTAGTTTACAATGTGTTTGAAATCCCTTATCCAAACAAGTATTTTACAGAGAGCCAACAAGGAATTCCATTAATAATCGGCCATTTTGATTCTTTGGAACAACTCGATGAATTTAGTAGATCTTTTTAGGAGGACCCAATGACCATAGATCGAACCTCTCCAATTTTTACTGTGCAGTGGTTGGTTACTCACGGACTAGATGTACCTATCATTTTTTTAGGGTCAATATCAGCAATTCAGTTCATCCAATGACAAACCTAATTCGAATTAGAGAGCTATGACACAATCAAACTCGAACGAACAAAATGTTGAATTGAATCGTACCAGCATCTACTAGGGGTTATTACTCATTTTTGTACTTACTATTTTATTTTCCAACTATTTCTTAAATTAATAGAATAAAAGAGAATAGTAGAAAAATAAAAATAAAAATAGTAGGAATTCTCTTATCACAGTCGAAAGGATCGAGTATGGAATTATGTGGAAAGTCGTATTTGATGAAATTCATAAGTACGGCTTGGAGGGATATCTTTCATATCTTTCAAGATCCACCCTACAATATGGGATCAAAAAGCCAAAATAAATGATTTTAGCCCTTATATAAAGAAAACTGATTCTTGAACCCCTTTCATGCTTATGTCACGTCGAGGTACCACAGAAGAAAAAACTGCAAAATCTGATCCAATTTATCATAATCGATTAGTTAACATGTTGGTTAACCATATTTTGAAACACGGAAAAAAAATCATTGTCTTATCAAATTACCTATCGAGACTTGAAAAAGATTCAATAGAAGACCGAAAAAAGAAATATTGATGTATTTTTTATTGGATTTGGATCCGTCAACACTGATGGGGCTCGAACCCACAGATTCCACCTTGACAAGGCGGTGCTCTGACCAATTGAACTATAATCCCAGAGAAATAAAATGTACAACATCCGTATTTTTATGATTTCATTCAAACCATTTCGATTTCGATTAACAGTGCCTTGTTGTAACAGAGACATGAGTGATATCCATATGAATATACACTTTAGTAAAAGAAGACAAGGAAAACGACCTGATGACTTTGAAAGAATTGAATGAGGAGCAGTATTAGGCGAAAATCTCATGTACAGTTTTGTTGAGTGGCAGCAAGGGAGACTTATCTGTCAATTTTTCCACTATCACCCCTAAAAAAACCAAACTCTACCTTATATAAAGATGTTAGAGTATGATTAACCTCTGGGATTGAAATCATCGGTTATATATCTGGTATTGGCCATAATTCACAAGAACATTCTATAGTCTTAGTATGAGGGGGGAGGGTTAAAAATTTACCCACAGTGAGATATCACATTGTTCGAGGAACCCTAGATGCTGTCTGAGTATTTTAATTAGATTGACAATTGATATTTTCAATTGTTCATATTGAAACTAAGTGAATATTGAATTCCCACTGTATTCCTAATTTATGTAATATTCAAATAATTTATATATGAATGTTTGTATTTTATATGCTAACTAAAAAATAATAGTGATTTATTTCTTTTGATAAGTCAGAATGAATAATTTTTAAAATTTAGGGTATGCTCATTAAAATTTTAAAAATGCATTATTGTTTTGTTTTTGAAAATGTGAAAAACAAATTTGAAAATGCTTTCGTCAGCCATGTTTTTGAAAGAAAACAAGAAAGATAGAAAACACATTTTTTATTTTTACTGATGAAAAACAGGAAACGACATTTTTAACGTTTTCACTGGTTTGTACTTTTGGTTTCTATTTATATGTACGAGTACGTAATTGACATATGAAACCAAATAATGGATTGTGTTTTTTTTTTTTTTATTAATAATAAATATATTTTTCAAGGTAAATAAATTACATTTTGTTATAACAATTAAATAAAAAAACTTAAAAAGACATAAATCAATTTTAACTTAATTTATATTGATCTATTAATTATATATATCTGTATATTCTTATATTTTTTTATTAATAAAATCAATCTAAATCACTTTAATTATACACTTACTCTTATAATATTTTCAAAACATTGACATTGAATGTATATTATATTATTATTTTAATTATAAAATAATTATGATATGTATTAATTGTTTTGAAAATATTATAAGAGTAAAGTGTATAATATTAGTACTTAAAATATATAGGGATATTATCAAAATCCCCTCTATAGTTTCCCATATTCTATGTTTCCACGATCTAGTTTTATTAAAGAGCAAAATTTCTCCCATAGTTTACTATATTCCTTATTATTTTCCTATAATTTCATTAACGGTTAAAAATACCCTCATACATTTCAACATTCCTCGTTTTCCCCCGTTAAATATTCTGTTATAAATTTTAAATGTGTAAGGGTAAGAAAATAACTTCATAAAAACTTAAATTTATATTATTAAAATAATAAATTACTATATTAAAAAAATTTAATTATTTTTTTCCTTCATCTTAATTCAAGAAATTTCCTCTATTCTTTCCCATATCTCTTTCTTCCCCCTTTGTCCAGTCTCTTTGTTGCCAGTGAGGAGAGTTGATCTTTTCCGCTGAGAGGATAATTCATGTATCTCTCTTCTCTTGTTCCCTATTCTCTCTATGTCTTCTTTCTCTCCCATATTTCGTTATGATCAAGCACCTATCTCCTCCATTGAGAGGAGATCGATGCTTGTTATAGTTATTTCTAAATAAACTATTCATGGTGGTGATTTTTGTGCTCGTGGGTGTATGCATGTTGCTATGGTTGTATAGGTGTGGTTGTGGATTTTGTTGCTGGCGGGGATGTCAAATGTAAAACCCAACCTCATGGGGACTAGCCCCACCTTGCCCTAACGAGACGGGGTTTTATCAGAATGAATGGGGTCAGGGCAGGTTAGGTGCCGAGTCCTACGCTCTATTTCTAAAATGGGGCGGGGTTGTGGTCTGTTACTTTGTTATCCCTATAGGGATCCCGCCTTGACCCTGCTTATTATGTATTTTTTAATAATATTAATATTTCATAAATAAAAAATAAAGATATATTTTTTTATTTTTGAATTAATTAAATAATATATATTTTATTAGTAATGTTAAGATATACATAATTAACATTAATTTATTAGTTATAAATATATATATTTTTTATTTTTTTAATTAATTAAATAATATATATTTTATTAGTAATGTTAAGATATACATAATTAACATTAATTTATTAGTTATCCATTGTAAACCTAAGTTTAAGAACATTTTAGATCTAATTTATATTTATTTTTTTAAGATCTAATTTATATATTTTTAATTTTTTTTAGTATGATTGTGAAGCAATTTGTAACTCTTTTGTGGTTTTCACAATTTACTTTTTCGATTGTTTCTAGTTAATTACTTTCGTGGATTTTCTTTTATAGTCCATTATGAACATTTAAATTTTATTTTGTGTGTTGGCATGAGTTTACTCAACATATAAGTATTTATTATTAAAAATAATTATTAAATATATAGAAATTGTCAATATCCATATTTAAAAAAACAAATTTGGGGTGGGATATGGTAGGGCGGGGCTGGGCAGGGGTAGGGCTACCTCCTCCCACCTTAGAAATTCCCCACCCCAAACCCAATCTTCAATAGTTGGGGTTTGGCCAAGTAATATTTTCAATTAAGTCGGGATCGAGATTTGTAATCCCCACCACGAACCCACCCCATTAACCTCCCTAGTTGTCGATGTTTAGATATACCTTAAAATTGTGATAGCAAAATTTTAGAGCTCATGAAGTCATACAGATTTGTATAGTTACATATGTGGCACAGTGGTATCTGAGCCACTCATGATCATTCTTGAGGAATTTTGGAGATTTGAATTTTGTATTTTAGGTTTCAAGGTATTTTTGAAAATTTTAGTGTATAAATATTTTAGTATGAATATTTTACGGTTTTGATCTTCCTTTGTGAAAATTGGTCTTGAACTGATGAATATTTCTGCATTTACAGTTTTAAGATATATATTTTATGAATATTTCTTCATTTACGGTTTTAAAATATTTCGTTTATGAATATTTCTGCATTTACAGTTTTAAGATATTTATTTTATGAATATTTCTGCATTTAGTTTTGAATTCAGATATGTGATCTGAGTATCTTGGTCTGACGGGTCACCAGACCCAATCCCACGCCTAAACCCAGTTGTCTCACGTAGACCCGGTTTCCTTCGGGGGTTAACACCACTTTTCCGGTGGTTTTCTTGCTTGAAATTCGTGCCTTTTGCGGTTGGGAGGGAGATCAGTGGTCGTTGACCATGATCGGGTCAGTTCAAGCGACCCCAAAACCACCTCTAGTCGTAGGTCATGCGATCCAAAGTGGATTGATCACCGTCATCTTGGTCCGCGTGTTGCGGGTCGTTCGCTGCTACTCCGCTGTGCATCGTTGCCTCCAGACGACAGGCTGGTGGCTTAGGTGATGGTGAACGGCGAAAGAATCATGTCACAGAGCTTGATTTTGCTCAGGCCCTTCTCTTGAAAATTTGAAATTCTTAAGGGGGCTGTTTTGTAATTATTTTGGGCCATTATATGATTTTGACAAAATATAGGGTTCAATTTATTATTATTGAAACTTAAGGGGCCTTTATGTAATTTTACAAACTCAGGGACCGATTTGTAATTATAAAATTGATGGGCCTTTCTATAATTTTACAAAATCAGGGGTCGTTTTGTAATTGTCAATTATTAAAAAAAAAATTCAACTCAAATTCAAATATCCTTTTGGTATATCTTTTATGGTTAAATAGAGTAGTTCATCATTCTAAATGAGATAATAGAAATAAGATGTCGCCAAAGTGATCTCTCTTGTGTAGATTATTCATGAGGGATGTTGGATGTTTGTGTGTGTACAAATTCATGTGGGTATTAGCCGGCCCAAAAGAAGGTTAATATTTGACCGAATTGCACACACACCTGTGGTGATAAAATGTGACAAATATAAGGTTTTACATGTGAATAATAAGTCAATCCAAAGATAGATTTATTATTTGACATAAATTATTGTCAATGGTTGATCAATACAACAAGAGTACCACTTATGGTTAGTATTGTGTGTGTAAATTCATGCGGGTATTAGTCGGCCCAAAGAAAGGTTAATAGTTGGCCGAATTGCACACACACCTGTGGTGGCAAATATGTGACAATTATAATGTTTTACATGTGAATAATAAATCGATCCAAAGATAAATTTATTATTTGACATGAATTATTGTCAATGGTTGATCACTGCAACAAGAGTACCACTTACAATTAATATTACTGTCTAAAGACGTGATATTAATGTTGTGCTAGGTATCTTGAGATAAGACTTACCATTATTTGAATTTGTTGATTATTGTATTTGGTTATTTATGTGAGCATGTTTGTTAGTTTGTTTTGTTCTCTTTATGGCTAGTGTTTCTACTATATCTGCTAATATCAACTTTATACTCATGCTTAATGGGACCAACTTTAAGGATTGGAAGGAGAACATAGAAATTGTTCTTGGCTGCATGGATTTAGATCTTGCACTTTGGATTGAGCAGCCCGATTCTCTTACGGATGCAAGTTCTTCTGATGACAGGAAGAACTTTGAGAAGTGGGATTGCTCAAATCGCATGAGTCTTATGATCATCAAGCACGGCATTCCGGAGGCATTTAGGGGTGCGGTATCTGAAAAGATAACCAAAGCCAAAGAGTTCCTAGCCGAAATTGAAAGCGTTTTGCAAAAAACGATAAGGCAGAAACAAGCACGTTTTTGCAAAGCTTGATTTCTATGAAGTACAAAGGCAAGGGGAACATAAAGGAGTACATTATGGAAATGTCTCAATTGCTTCTAATTTTAAGGCACTGAAGCTCGAGCTGTCTGACGACTTGCTCGTGCATTTAGTATTAATATCATTTCCTGTACAATACAGTCAGTTACAACTTTCAGAAGGAGAAATGGACTCTTAATGAGCTCATTTCTTACTGTGTGCAAGAGGAAGAGAGATTGAAGCAAGACAGAATCGAAAGTACTCATTTGGCTAGCACCTCTAAGGACAAGGGCAAAAAGAGGAAGAATAATGAAGTGCTAAAAATAGCAGCTTATATTATTAACCGAGTGCCAACTAAAGCAGCTGCAAAACACCTTATGAGCTTTGGACATGAAGAAAGCCTAGTCTAAAGCATATTAACATTTGAGGGATGTCCAGCAGAGGTAAGGCCTTACAGGCCACATGAAAAGAAATTGAACTCTAAAACTGTGAACAGTTACTTCATTGGCTACTCTGAGCGATCTAGGGGCTATAAATTTTATGATCCCACAGTTAGGTCAATTTTTGAGACGGGAACTGCAACATTTTTGAGGATGTTGAGTTTGGGGGGAGAAATAAGGTTAGAGACATTGTCTTTGAGGAGGAATTGATTTCGATTCCCATGATCACTTTTGACAATGTGTAGGTTTCTATACCTATCATTGATTAAGAAGCGAATTCGGATCCTCAACCAAACAATGTTGATCAACCCCCATTCAAGATGAGGTAATTATTCTTGAGGAACAAATTCAACAATCTCAAGAACCAGTGCCATTAAGGCGATCCACTAGAGAAAGGAGAAATGCTATTCCGGATGATTTTTCTGTATTTCTCCAAGAACATGAGGAAGTCATTGGAATGGTGGAAGATGATCCAATCAACTTTCATCAAGCCATACAGAGTTCCAACTCTCAAAAGTGAATTTATGCCATAAATGAGGAGTATAAGTCTATGCAAGACAATAAGGTTTGGGAACTTGTCCCATTGCTAGAAGGTGCGAAACCCATTAGTTGTAAATGGATTTTTAAAACCAAAAGGGATTCTAAATGTAATGTGGAGAGGTATAAGGCTCGTCTTATAGCTAAAGGCTTTACCTCAAAGGAAGTGATTGACTTTAAAGGGACTTTCTCTTCGGTTTCAACGAAAGACTTTTTTAGGACAATCATGGCACTTGTTGCACATTTTGACCTTGAGCTTTATCAGATGGATGTCAAGATGATGTTTCTCAATGGTGACATTGACGAAAGAATTTATATGTTGCAGCCAGAAAACTTTGAGTTGGGAGACCCTAAGAATATGGTCTGTAAATTGACAAAGTCCATCTATGGACTCAAGAAAGCTTCTCTTCACTAGTACCACAAGTTTCGTCAAGTAATTATCTCGTTTGGTTTTGAGATAAACACTGTTGATAATTGTGTGTATCACAAATTCAGTGGGAGTAAGCACATATTTCTGATTTTGTATATTGATGATATATTGCTTGCCACAAATGATATAGGCATGTTACACGAAACCATGAGATTTTGAAAGTATACAAACAAGGTTAAATTGCTTAAAGCGTACCTGGGGGGGGGGGGTTGAATAGGTTTTTCGCCTAATTTCAAACCCTTGAAGAAACTTATGTTTGTCCCTCAAGGTATCAAGGTAGCTTTACATACAACATATAAATGGAGCATTCATATATAGACAAGATATGTATATCATCATTTAAGCAATGTCTACATATAACAAATTGTTGTATGAGGTATAATATCACTAAAACACAAAATCAAAGAGTATCTTGTATAACAATATTGTTCAAAGTTATTACAAGAGTGATCAAATATATCAATACACAAGAATAACCAAACATGAAAGATTACAAATACAAATTGATTTAAAGAGGATTGTTCTACAAATCACTCTTTACAATTACTTGTTCAAATATACAACACAAGAGAATGATATTCAACAAGATAACACATACACATACACAATATAAAGAGATAGAGAAAGAGACAATGAACACAAGATTTTTACATGGTAAACCTCCAAAGAGGAAACATCCACGGATTGAATCCACAATCACCGGTAAAGCAAATCCACTATATAAAAATGATATACACACTCAAGACTATCAACTCTATGATATCCATCTCAAGCTATCGAATCCTAATCTACCCTCGGGCTAGTGAATCACAAAGCCTACTCCCTATCCAAGGTTTGTCCTACACCTCTGGGAAGCAACTCCCTATCCAAGGCTCTCAAGCCTCTAGGAAAATTTCCTCGCTTAGCAATTTAGATCACTAGGATCCTAGTTAAGCTCCTCTAGCTCAACCATCCGAAGTACGTAACTCCTTGCTAAGACTCTTGCTTGGCTATCTGGAACTCATTCCTAGCCAAGACATCTTGCTCAATACAAAGCTTCACTCACTTTGAAAGAGACTTTAACCTTTCCTCAAGGCAAATGATCTAAGTGATGCAAATGATGCAAATCACAATCAACACGACATAGAACATGTGATCAATATATTCTATGGAACAACTAGACCTAAACATATGAGAACACAAGCATAAAAGTCTAGAAGTAAAAACATGAATTAAACTAGAGCATGTGAAAACACCTAAACATAAAAGCTCATAATTCCATTCGCACATATAACACTTGAATATATCATAATCATGAAGCATAATTTCAAGATGTTATAAACATACAAATAAATGCTAGAAATCTAGAATGTATTCAATGAGTAATCTAGCCAAAGATTTAGAGAAAGGATATGTTGATAAATCAATTTAATCCTAGATATCTCTAAAAACACACACAAGAGCCTTAATCCAAGATTTCATCAATCAAAGGATCAAAACACATTTTAAGGATTATCAATCATAAAATCATTCAGTCAAGTCTCAAATAATCCTAGATGTCAATCTAATCACAATACAACTCTCAAACATGTGAAAATCATAGAATCAAATATGCTAGTTCACAAGTGTCTCTAATTAGATTTTCGATTAAGATTGATTATGAAGCTATCTTTCTCAATAGCATTCACTAAACATATACATACATATAGAAGAAGAAACCTCAAGCAAATTGAAGGTTATAAAAGAAGAAATCACAAAGATAAGGTCAATACCTTCCAATCACGAGCTTTCACGATTTTCTGGGTAGAACACCTTGAAAACTCAATCAAATGACTGCAAGATCACTTGGAAAAGGTAGAAGACTCAATTACGAACAATCTCCAATTTGAATCACTCAAATCTGACTTCGTATAAAGAAGTTATGGTGTTTGGAAGGTGAGAAAATTGGAGAAAAAAATCTGACGGGATTCTTCTTTCTTTCTTCTCTTTTTCTTCTTACTTGAAAATGGGAGGGAATGAAAATATTTAAAAGGAAGCAAGAGAGAGAGAGAGAGAAGCCACCCAATCAAAGGTAGCCATGTGTCATCCACGTGTGGACCGCATGTGACACACGTGGACAGAGGGCTGTCTCAGCCGTGTGTCACACGTGGCTTCACATGTGGACACTTGCTTGGCCATTTGGCCGAGCACTCTTCTCTTGCGCTCTGCTCGTGTTTTTCGGCCGTATCCGGGCCTCCGAACTCCGATTTTGAATCCGTTTTTAGATTATGAATCGTAACTCCCTCATGCATAGTGACGACTACAAAAATTTGACAAAAGGTTGAGAATTCATCTCAGAAAATGAAGACGAACACAACTCATCAACGAATGAGAACGAAAAGTAGTGTAGCTACATCGTTTGGACTCGAAATCAAATGTATGAGTAACCAAAATGACCAGGACTCAATAAGGAATCATAAGAGATCATGTTCAAGACTAAAAACAATAAAACATAAACATATAAGCACAATGTCACACATGCATGCTGTTTCCTAGACATAGTCTTAGAACATGCAATTCTACAATGTATGAGAATTTGAGTTCAAACCATGAGCATGTAAAAACATGTGAATGTGCTATATAAATGTTGCACAATGATGCAAGGATATATATAAATAATTTGTGTATGTGTGCCTATTTCCTTGAAGAAGAATGAGGTATATATTACCTTAATAGTGCAGAGTAGTCCATTCCGCTTCAAAGGCATCTTCTTGCTTGATCTTTTGGCCACATCTTTCTTTGAAGCTTCAAATCATCAGCCTATGACCATTAATCACATACAAGGAAAACATTGTTTTGATATGGAATATATGCCAACACAAACTAAAAACCTAACAGATTTCTATCAAAGAATTTTGAGATGAAAGATCTTGGTGACGCCTCCTTTGTATTAGGGATCCTGATACAATGAGATCGCTCTCGGGGTATTCTTGGATTATCACAAAGAAGCTATATCGATAAAGTGCTCAAAAGGTTTGGCATGCGTGATAGTAAAGCAGGTGACACCTCTGTCGCTAAGGGAGACAAGTTCAGTCTCAATCAGTGCCCTAAAAATAACATTGAAGTTAAGGAAATACAGAAGATTCCCTATGCATCAGCTGTACGGAGTCTAATGTATGCTCAGGTGTGTACGCATCCGAATATTACGTACATTGTTGGTATGTTAGGCAGATATTTAAGTAACCCTGTGATGGATCAATGGAAAGCAGCCAAGCGGGTTATGAGGTATTTGCAAAGAACAAAAGATCACATGCTCACATATAGGAGATCAGATCATTTAGAGATCATAAGGTATTCCGACTTTGATTATGCTGGATGCCAAGATAGTAGGAGATCCATATCAGGCTACATATACTTGTTGCATGGTGGAGCTATTTCTTGGAGGAGTGCCAAACAGACACTCGTAGCTTCTTCCACCATAGCAGCAGAGTTTGTAGCATGCTATGAGGCATCCAATCATGGTATATGGCTGCAAAATTTTGTCACTAGGCTGCGCTTTCTAGAGGGTATTGAAAGACCACTCAAACTATATTGTGACAATAAGTCAGCAGTGCTATATTCCAACAACAACAGAAGCTCATCTAGGTCAAAGCATATTGACATTAAGTTCCTAGTTGTGAAGGAGAGAGTGCAGAGTGGACAGATATCCATAGAGCACATTGAGACAAACTCCATGATAGTAGATCCGCTTACAAAGGGATTACCACCCAAGGACTTTCATGAGCACATTGCTCATATAGGTGTTATTTTGTGTGAGGATATCACATTATAGTGGGAGTTTGTATTATTTTGTATTTTATTACTTTATGTTTGGTTTTGTACATACTTATGCTTTTATGTATTTGGATATTTTTCTGATCAGAAATAAAATATTCAGTTTATTTCACTCTGTTGTATTGTGTTAAATATTGATCTCACTTAAGAATAAAGTAGGATCAGATGGAAATAGACATGTATAGATCACCTTGCATGTAATTTCCATGCTATGCATCCATAATTGGTCTATGTCATTTGGTTATGTTGCTGTATGTGACCATTGATGGGTTTAGTTACGCTAAATGTGACGAAAACCGCTTTGATCCTATAAACAACATAATCAATGGATGATATTGTTCGGATATACCCTAAAATTGTGATAGCAAAATTTTGGAGCTCATAAAGTCATAAACATTTGTATAGTTACATATGTGGCCCAGTGGGAGATTGTTGGAAAATTCTAACATGTGCGGTCACACATGTAAATATTAAATATATTATGCTATCTTTGGTTAAGTCTAAATTAAAGTGATGATCGAACCAAAATTGGTATGATTTTGGCCCCCATTTCCTTCCTCTTTTGCTTGATTCTTGGGCATTATTCTATGATTTAATGGTGTAAATTAAGTGTTTTCAGGAATTTATAAAGTTCAGGGGCATTGGAGTAATTTTGGTGAAATAGGGACAAAAGAGTAATTATTGGAGGAAGAATTGAAGTTATTGTGAATTTTGAAGAATGTAGGGACTGAATTGAAATTTGCCAAGCAAATCACAATAGCCCACGTCACATGGGAGTGAAACGGTGCGTTTCACATTAGGTGGGCAGGCTGTCAGGCCCAAATTAGGCAGTCCAAGGCGAGCCCAATGCTAGGCCCAAAGTGCAGCAGCCCAACCTTTGAAGAGTATTGAAACGGTGCGTTTCAATGGAAGTGGGGTAGATTAGTTGGGCCAGACGCAAGGCCCCAAAACTTGACCCAATCCCACCTGATGCACAGGCCCAATTCACGTGGCCCAAACGCGCGCCCCATCTCTACAGCAGCCCAAACGCGTCCCTAGTCTGCAGCTGATTGCACCCCACCTAAGTCCTAAGTGCACCCCACAACTATTCATCTTCTTCTCCAACGAGCTGACAGCCATGGCCCCCAAATCTAGCTTGCGCCGTCGGCCAGAAGAGGACTTTCCCCGACCTACCGCCGGCCGAAAACCACCAGAAATTAAAGGCCACACGACCGGCTCTCCGGTCGTTCAACTTCCGGCCCTCCATTTGGCTAGAATCCGGTAGCCCCTTTCACGCCTCCTTCGCCACTTTGTGTCGCCATTTCCCAAACCGCGACGAAACCGCGTAAATCGAGGTCGCGGTTTGCATTCCAAGGTCGCCATGGCGACAGGGAGTTGTTTTGGCTCCAGATTTGTCGCTATTTGGGTCGCTCTAAAGGTCGCCATTTGAACAACACACGACCTCCTTCTCTGTGAAATCTGATTGGTCAAGAAAATTACACAATGACCCCCTCTGTTGGACTAAATGGTAATTTGCCATGGTGAGGGGGGGTTTTGGTAATTTGCCACCCGAGACCTAATTTGAAAATCATATAAATTCATCACATTTTTCCTCTTTTGACATCTCTTGACCACCAAGAAACCTCCTTTCTCCACCATTCCTTTTCTCTCCATTTTCTCTCTTACCTAAACTTAACATCTAGATTACTTCCTCTAATCATTCCTTTTCTTCCCATCTTCTCCACAAATCTCCTTAGTCACTTCCCATTAGACTCCACCTATCTAGACACATCCTCATCATCCACTCTTTACACAAGGAGCATCAAAGGCAAGGAAAGGATCAAGCTTACAAAAGGAGACCCGTGGGTGATTTCCTAATCTTTTACTTACCTTCCCTTTGTTTGTAATATGTGTAATTAAATCCCCTTTCTAGGGTTTTGATGTGAGAATATTTGGATTGGGATTTGCTTAAGCTTTAATATATTTTAATTTCTATTTGTGTTCTATTCATTTTATAATTAGATTCTTTGCATGATATAATTGACATGTATACCCACTAGTTGATTATAATCTTGTTTAGGATAATTTGTTATATAATCTTGATTGGATTGACAACCTTGATGGATTGAGAACTTAGTGAATAGGATAGATTGTCGGAGGGTATATCAACCACGATAATCTAAGCCGTTAATTGTAACAAATCGATCCCGCCGTGACCCCCTTTCCTTAATCGGTTAGGCATTGCGGTGGGAAGTTGTTTAGGGTTCATAATAATGGCCCAAACACATTTTAGAAATCAATTGGTTAACATTTGTGAGATTTGTTCACTAAAGTAGCTTGATAAGCATTTCCCGTAATTCATTTGTGATCCCATTAATTCCCTAGCTATTCTCTTAATTGTTAATTCCATTTATCTTATCTAGATTTGTTAAGTATTCTTTTATTAGTTTATTAGGTTTATTTTTCATGTATGTTTAATGGCTTGACAACCCATTCACTCATCCATATTTTTATGATTTATTTTATTGCTTATAGATTAGTTAATTTATTCAACTAATCACTCTAATTCCCTGTGGAACGAATCCCACTTGCCACTTTACTAATTTTCTATCTAAGTGGTAAAAAATCGGTTTTCTAAAAGATCACATTTAAATATTATTTTGTTGAGTACACAAACGGCGCTCATCAAGTGATCTAATTAAGATTTAAAGTTTTAAGGCTTAAGGGTATAATTGTTATGAAATTAATGTGTAGATACCAGAATGCTATATCTAATTTGATGAGGGGCCAAATTAGAAATAGCAAACCTTATA
The DNA here is from genome assembly GCA_954870605.1 of Acer campestre. Classification (NCBI taxonomy): domain Eukaryota; kingdom Viridiplantae; phylum Streptophyta; class Magnoliopsida; order Sapindales; family Sapindaceae; genus Acer; species Acer campestre. The sequence goes on from OX940807.1 coordinate 12,986,824, forward strand.
ATAATCTGATTATTATATATTAGGGTTATGGTCCCCAAATTACACGATACTTTTTGCTTGTTTGCATCCCCATCAATAGAACAAGAGAGAACACTTTAGGGTTCACAAAGATCGTGATAATTTGGAAGATCACAACCCGTCCACCAACCTCCGGCTATGGATTCAGGTACGCTTCCACTTTCTATTATCTCCATTTTCTCTTGAATTGACATGGGTTAGTAACATGTATTTAGGGTTTGATTAAAGCATGATATAGAAACATGTTTAGGTTAAACTTTGGATTAATTATGTGCCTATACATATTAGATTAATTGTTAATCAAATTCCTTACAGTCAGTGGGTGTGATTAAGAGTTTTGGTGGTTTTTTTTGACAGTATGGGTATGGTATGGAAGCTTCCTATTGGGTTTGTGTTTGACACTTTTTTTTTTAATTTCTATTTTTTTTGTTATATTTTTTATTGATAGTGGTGTAGGTTTTAGTTTATTGTTTTCAATGATTTCTAGTTGTGTTTGGATGGTGTTTTTTTCATTTTTTATTTTTTATTATTATATATATATAATAGAATAAAGAATTTGATGGTGTTTTGTTCGATTTTTTTGAGAAGAGATAGTTGATGATGGTGTTTTCTATATAGGCATAATGGTGATGATGCGTTTCAGTGAACGGTTTCAGGGTTGTGCTCTGAGTTTCTGATTGAATTTGAAGATTTATGGATCTCAATTTTTCTTTTTCTTTTTTAGCGTTTGATGATTTATGGGTTTGATTTTTGGTGTTGAATCTGATGATTGAGTTATTGGTGTTTATTTTTATTTTTTTTCAATTCGTTTTATTTTTATTTTATAAAAAAAAATCAGTTTCTTATATAATTTTTTTAGTTTATGTTTTCAATTTTTTTTTAAAATATCTTAGGGGCATAATTGTAATTTTTAGATTAAATTCAATGGTAAAATAGTCTTTTGGTTCAAAATCTTAACATAAATTGACGGCAAAGGGGATTTGGCCATTAATGAAACAAGAGCAGAAAATTGCGAATATGATAACTACAAGTACATTTTGATAATACCCCTATATATATAAGGGTAAATTACACAAACATCCTAACTTTATATGAAATTGCTGATATATTCAACTTTTGTCCGAAATTACGCAAACATAGCGTTTTGTTAGTGATTGCCCGTTAAAACTTAACAGATGAGGGGCAAAAAGGTCCTTTGACCTATTAATAAGCTAATTTTTTTTTCTTTTTATAATAGTCAATTAATTCTTATATATTTTTTTTAAAAAAAGGAAAATGGATGGAGTTGATATGATCTCCTCCATCCATCTTCTAGTCTCCTCCATTGATGGAGTGGATTTGATGAAAAGTAAATTTAATAACAAAAAGAAAAAAAAAAAAACACCGTCACTCCCATATATCCTCCATTTTCCTTCACTTTATCTTCTTATTTTCTCATTAAACAAGAAACATAAAAACATAAAAATACCAAGAAAAAAAAAATATACTATCACTCCCATTTTTTCCTTCCTGCCGGTGGATATCTTTTCCTCCAAGTGTAGGCCGGACTCCTCCTATTGAAGGAGATCGCCGATCTCTTTTGACAAGAGGAGACTGATGCAGATCACCTCCAAAATGAAATCTAAGTCGGACCTCCTCCAATCGGAGTTGATCAACGTTGATTGAGGTCTGACTCCTCTGCATTGGGACAGATCTGCACCGATGATCTCCTCTAACATGAGGAGACCGGACTTCTTTGACCTTAAAAAGAAGCGGCGGAGACTTGACAGTGGCAGTGGAGACTCGGCTACAGAGGTGAAGTGGTGAACTTCTTTCCATTTCCTAGAACGGTAGATTTGTGTGATTTTTTCAGAGGCAAATTGTGTGTTTTTTTAATTTTATTTCTTTAATTATTTTAATTATCTTATTTGATTGAATTTTTTTAACTAAATAAATGATAAAATAATAACTAGGGTCATTTCAGTATTTTCAAACCAATAAGGTAGTCAAAGGTTAAAAGTAACCGTTTACCACTAACAGTAGTGTATATTTGTGTAATTTCGGACAAAAGTTGAATAGCTACAATTTCATATAAAGTCAAGGGATGCTATTTACCCTATATGTAATTATAGAATACTATTTTAAGTTATTGTTACAAACTTTTACCTAATGAGTGGTGATATTGGCACACCCATTGCTGAACTATTTATACCTCACTTTTTAAATTATTTAGTATTCTTTTTTTCCCTTTATCAAATTACTTAAAGAGACATAAATTTTTTATTAACAAAATCTTGTACAAAGTAAAACTAATAAAACCCCACTTTCCTTATTTCAAAACCCTAATGACATATATTATTCCAAATCACTGAATGTTTACTTTTTTTGTTTATATTTTCTTTTAGATCTTAATATCATGTTTCCCATGTTTAGTATTTATTGATTGTATTGTCTCACATGTTTATTTTGTTTTTGTTTTTTCAAATTCCAGATCCATGTTTACTATTTTTTTTTTCTCTGGTTTATTTTCTTTCCAAACATTCTATGATTTGTATCAATTCTTTTGTCAGTTTTATTCCGGATCTTACAAAGTTAGTTTATTATTATTTAAAAAAAAAAAACCAAATCGCACCAAGAATCGCAACCAAGAAAACCTAATCTCTAATGAAATGAAACCACACAAAAATCCTAATTCAATCACTCAAAAAATCATCAGATGATCAATATCACACTCACAATCTACCACCAACAATCCAATCAACTACAGAAAAAAAATCGCATCTAATAAGGATGGATTCACCACGAAATAAGATGAAAAACAAGTCATGTATATGGATGTGAGAAAACTATATATATATAAAGATTATAGATAAAGTATATTTTTATTTTTACTTTTTTGAAAAAGATATGGAGTGTATTAAGTTTGAAAAATATGTAAAAAGGGTAATCCTAGAAATAAATCAAAAAAAATAATAAAACCATTTAATTTTATATAATTAAATCAAAATTCTAAAAAGTGAGACATAAATAGTTCAGTAGTTGGAGTGCCTGCCAATAGCACCACTCTTACCGAATATGCCTTTAATTTTAAGTTAGTTGTTAGGTGAGATTTGAACCCCTTTACAAATTGGGAGAGGATGTATACAATTCGGTCAAGCAAAAGTTGATGTGTCAAAAATATGAGGCATCGACCTCCTTCATTTGTGAACAAATTAAAGGAGGCATTAGTTCACGAATCTCATCGTGGTGGAGGCTTTGATACCAATTGATACAAACCCATTAGGTAGAACTTATCATTAAAAAATTAGCTTGTAAAGAATGGGTGTCCAATGAGTTATATATCCACAACTAATCCTATACCCAGCCAATAGAGGATCTCAATCAATTAGTCTCATACTTAGTTGATATGGGATTCAATTAGGCACGTAACAATTATCTAACTTTGTTAGTAAAGTTGGATTTCTCCAATATTTTAGGCATGAACCAACTTTACATGGCCAGAGATAAAGAGGCTTCTTTGATCATATGGATGGTCTTGATGCTATTATTTTATTTTTATTTTTCTTTAAATGAATTCGAATAAAATTTGGAAAAAGATAAAAATATGCAACAAAACTGTTATCATAAGAGAATTTTCGTTGTAATTTACATACTGATAAACTTATCAACTATCCATCACAGTTGAACTTTTGGCCATTCAAAAAGCTTGCCAGTTGATTGCTTCGAATCTGTCTCTCCTCCATCGGAAGGTGACCATCGTCAGCGACTCCAAATTTGCAGTGTCATGGATTCATAATGATTAGTGTGGAAGTTTAGATCATGTTGATTTGGTGTATGATATTCAAAATTTTCTACAGGTTTTTGTCGGTTTAGGGATTCAGTTTTCTTCTAGAGATTCAAATTCCTTCGTGGATGGTTTGGCGAAATTTGGGTCTAATTCCATTGCTAACAGACTAGAGTGGGATGTTTTTTAGTTTTTTAGTTTTTTAGTTTTTAGCTTTTTAGTATCTGCTTTGGTTTCGCCTATTGTGCTAGCTCTCTGCTATGTTGTTTTTGTAGCTTCTTTGTGTTGTTATTTTTTGGTTTTGGTTTGCTTTGGCTATGTTTTTTGGCCTTTTTGCTGCTTTTGCGGTCGTTCTGTTTTGGTTTTCTTTGTTGTTTTATGGTTGGGCACTAGTTGTTTTTCCTTTGCTTTGTTTGGCCTACAATAAAGTTCACTGTTTCAAAAAAAAAAAAAAAAAAAAAAACTACAAAGGAAAAACAAAAACATTGTTTGGTTTGAAGATTGTATGCGTAAATAATTTTTACCTTTCAACTTTCAAGGATCATAATTTAGTGCACGTTTGTAAGAGCTTCTCTACTAGCTAAAAGTGCTTTTTAATTTTAAAAACTCTTTTAAAATTTTTTTTATTTTTTATTTTTATGTAATTTGGTTGTCACTCAATAGAGTTTTTGGATGATTAAAAAAGTTGTTTTACGTCTGCTTTGATGAGCTCAAATTTTAGGTTTTTCCAAGTAGATCTTTTTGAGTTTTCTTAATAACACTAAATTGTCTTATATAACCCTATCATTTAAAATAGTTTTTGAATATTTTGGTAATCTTACTATTTAAAAAAACTTTTTTTAATTGATAACCAAATGACCAACATCTTCCCATTAAAAGCTCTATTCATAGAAGGTCTACTTTAAAAGATTTACTCCTAAAATATCTACTTGAAGAAGCTCTACCAAACGGACTCTTAATTTGGAGAGGCATATGTCCTCCTAAAATAGAGATGTTTGTTTGGCAACTCCTCAAAGGCAGGGTTTTGGTGAAAGATATCTTGCAGCATTTTGGCTTTAACCCGTTTCCAAGTTTGGATTGTCAATTGTGCATGTTAAGCCATAAGACTGTAGACCATCTTTTCTTTCACTATTTATGGTCTTAGAAGCTGTGGTGCAGCTCAGCAGCTGCATGGGATGGTGGGGGTTGACTGCACTGCTAATAAAACTTTGTAGGAATGGTGGTGTGGATGGTATGTGTTTTGGCCAGATATGGAAGGATTTGGGCTTCATTGTTCTTAGTGGTTGTTTGGACTTTGTGGGAGGCAAGAAATCAGGTATTGTATAGAGGTAAAAATGTGGATGTTCATCAATGCACTAACACGGTAAAATTTAGAGTGGCGTGGTGGTTTAAGCACCATGGGAAGGGTTCCTTAGAAACTATCACTTCTATTATTCTTAACTCAAAAAACTACTGCATGGATCTAGTTTCGGTTAAGAAGTCAGTTGTTGAAGCTTGGATTCCGCCTTCTATTGAGGTTCTGAAGTTTAATGTCGATGGCTCAGCTAGGGGTGCTCCATGCCTGGCAGAGAAGGTTCCTTGCCTATTTTCTTCTTACTTAGGGAGTCACAATTCCAATATGATTAAGATTTTGACCATCCAAAAAGCATGTGAGCTTTGTGATTCTAAGGTTAAGCTGGTGGGGCATGACATTGTCGTTGTTAGCGACTCCAAAGTGGCAATTTCGTGGGTCAATCATGAAGGTTTTAGGAGCTTTCAACATGTGACATAAGAAGCAAGTTGGACTATATATTTAAGCAATATGTGGTTGTCTTTGAAAATGTAGCTGTGGTTGTGAGAAGGAAGACGTTCCTTCAGCGTGCTGATTCTGATTCGAAATTGGAGAGTTTTTTTTGAGGAGCCATGACGTTGGTCAATAGAGCTTTGATACCATGAAAACGTAGCTAAAGATGTTTGATAGAAACAAGGAAGTGTTTGTTAAAAAGACTGAGAGCAAAATCAGTGTTTGGTAGGTGAGAAAATCACCGAGAAAGTCTCCATTGAAAGGAGGATTCTTTGATTTTATATTCAATGTATTTTGTGTTACAAAGCTCTCAATATATATATATATATATACAAAATGATTTCCAGCTCACACACTTTCTGTGTGAACTAGACCTGGCAATGGGTCGTGTTATTGTGAATTCGTGTCGTTTCATGTTTGGGTCGTGTTAAAATTGCTCCACCCGAACCCGATCCGTTAGCTTAATGGGTTGAATTATACAAACCCAAAACCATTTATTAAATTAATGGGTAACCTGACCCGGCCCGTTATAAAATATTAGATTTGAGATTTATTAAAAAGTTAAAAAATAAATAGTATTGAAGCATGATCAAACTCATGCAATCAAGTTCAACATAGGCACATAAAACTAAAAAAAAAAAAAAAAACCCACCATAGGCACCAACAATCAATCGAAAACATCTAATTTGAAAAATAAACAAGTCCAAAAAAAAAAAAAAAAAATTTAAATGAAATCTTCCATTAATCTTCCTCTTCAATTAAAGAGAATATATTTTGTAAAAAAACAAAAAATATATACCTTTAGAAAAATTTGTCAAGAAACAAGTTGGTTTTAGTTTTTTAGAATATCAAATATCAATTGTCAAACAAAATTAAAGTCATGAAATTACGTTGCATGAAATGGTGGCACCATAGACAATATTAATACAAAAATCAAAATGTAAGAAAGAAAACATACCTGATTGAATTTACTAAGATCGAATTAACAGTAATTGATTTCAAGAAAGTTGAAGACCACTATCTACTTTTAGAGTTTTAGGGTTAGGGTTAGGGTTAGGGTTATAATATTATGAAATAATTGATTTATAGTTTTAGAATTTTTAATTTAGAAATTTTTCCTCTTTCAAAAATAGAAAAAAATTAGAAATTTTTAAAAAATTAATTAGTAAAATATATTCTAACCATAATTATAGAGATTTTTTTTTTATACAAATTCCATAATGTGACAATAAAAAGATTTTTTTTAATAACTTTCTTAAACACATTAAAAAAAAATCTTTATATTAATGGGTTATCGAATTAATGATTTTTTTAATGGTTGACCCAAAACCGACCCATTATATTTCATGTCTTAATGGGTTGACCCATTAACAATCCGATCCAATAAACTTGACCCATCAACCGCTATTTTCGAATGGGTTTGGGTCGTGTTAATGGGTTGTGTTAAATTTGCCAAGTCTATTTGGAGGTCTGCTTCTTATTTTCGAAGTTATAGCACTTGTTTTGCTCTTTCTTGCTTGCTGTCACAACAACTCCTCAGAATTGCATGGTGATGAGAAAGAAGACAAATCCACCAAAAACATTCAACTTCCCGTTGATTTGGAGTCGAAACTCATTGTAATAATGGCTGGAGATGACCAGCCTACATATAAAGTGAAGCCCTCTGCTTCAACTTGATCATTAATGATTCACAACTTTTAAGATCTATCTTCTGTTTGGTTTTTTTAAACCAACACCATTGTAGAGCGGGATTTGTTGGGATTTGGTGAGATCGGGCTCTAAAAGCATGGCCAAGACCTACTTTAGTAGAGAGGTCTCCCCACACTTAAGGTTTAATGAGCAAATGTGGGTATATATTTAAACTACCATGGTGATATGAACCTGGTGGTAGAGCTTGAATTTGAAGTCTCTAACTAATAAGACAAGGGTCCCTTAGTTGTTTTTTGCTGGAATATTGATCATGACGAATAGAGCCATGTGTTTACAAGGCCGTATATCAGTATATGTTTTCAATTTTGTCTTTTTATGACTTCAAAGCTTGTTTTTTTCTTTTTTTCTTTTTTTTTTCTTTTTTGAGAGGTAAATTAAATTTGAAATAAATTTATCATGACCTTGTTGGACAGCTTGTAATTCTTTGTTTTGATCTTTGGAAATTTCAGTTGATAGGTCCGGTTACCGTAATATTTAAGTCTGATCTGATAATACAATTAGCCTTAAAATTGTTAACTAATTCTAATTCTTTGGTGAACTTGAAAGTATTTTATTTATTTATTTATTATTTATTTTTTAATTTTTTTTACTGTAAATTTTATTAAACAAGAAAGCAAGGAAGAACCTTAAAACACAACAAGAGAAGCAAGGCTAACAAGAAGCCAAAAACCTGACAGCTAGACCTGGCAAATTTAACACAACCCATTAACACGACCAAAACCCATTCGAAAATAGTGGTTGGTGGGTCAAGTTTATCGGATCGGGTTATTAATGGGTCAACCCATTAAGACACGAAATATAATGGGTCGGTTTTGGGTCAACCATTAAAAAAACCATTAATTTGATAACCCATTAATATAAAGATTGTATTTTTAATGTGTTTATGAAAGTTATTAAAAAAAAATCTTTTTATAGTCACATTATGGAATTTGTATAAAAAAAAAATCTCTATAATTATGGTTAGAATATATTTTATTAATTAATTTTAAAAAAATTTCTAATTTTTTTCTATTTTTGAAAGAGGAAAAATTTCTAAATTAAAAACTCTAAAATTTCATAATATTATAACCCTAACCCTAAAACTCTAAAAGTAGCTAGTGGTCTTCAACTTTCTTGAAATCAATTACTGTCAATTCGATCCTAGTAAATTCAATCAGGTATGTTTTCGTTTTTGCATTTTGATTTTTGTATTAATATTGTCTATGGTGCCACCATTTCATGCAACGTAATTTCAGGACTTTAATTTTGTTTGACAATTGATATTTGATATTCTAAAAGACTAAAACCAACTTGTTTCTTGACAAATTTTTCTAAAGGTATATATTTTTTGTTTTTTTTTTACAAAATATATTCTCTTTAATTTAAGAGGAAGATTAATGGAAGATTTCATTTTAATTTTTTTTTAATTTTTTTTTTTGGACTTGTTTATTTTTCAAATTAGATGTTTTCGATTGATTGTTGGTGCCTATGGTGGTATTTTTTTTAAAATTTTTTAAATTTTTTAATTTTTTAAAATGTACCTATGGTGAACTTGATTGCATGAGTTTGATCATGCTTCAGTACTCTTTATTTTTAACTTTTTAATAAATCTCAAATATAATATTTTATAACGGGCTGGGTCGGGTTACCCATTAATTTAATAAATGGTTTTGGGTTTGTATAATTCAACCAATTAAGCTAACGGGTCAGGTTCGGATGGAGCAATTTTAACAAAATCCAAACATGAAACGACACGAATTCGCAATAACACGACCCATTGCCAGGTCTACCTCCAAAGAGGCATGGAAGTGGAGACTACCATTGGAAATCCCAAACGCTTGTTGTGGAAGTGCTTATAGGCCTCATATTCGCTCTCTCTCTTTGTTTAAGTCAGGACCGTCTCCAGACATTTTGGGGCCCGAGCGATTTTATGATATTAACAAAAATCGGGGCCCCAAAATGTCTCTATTAACCGTGATATGTCATTTATACCCTTCCATTTTATGTTTGGTTAAAATATTTTATAATCTTTTTCTTTTCAAACAATTATATATTTTTTTTTGAAAAAAAATAATAATTCATTTATACTGAAGTAATATATTTAGAAATTTATGAAAAACAAATGAAAACAAAAAATAAAACTGAAAAAAAAATTGATAAATAAAAAAATAAAAATGAAAGGAGTGGATCTCCAATCTCCATCAATCCAAACAGCCGGCTCAAACTCAAAAATCACCAACACCGGAACACCACTAAGATCAAACCTCACCAAGATTAAAAAATAAAAATGAAAGGAGTGTTTTGGGACTCTTCCTTTCCCTTTTGGCAATTGCCCTGTGTATTTTGAATGAGGTAGGTGTTCTTTTTGTTTCTGGGTTTTAATGAAGTTACTTCTTTTCAACAACAAAAATAAAATACCAGTATACATCACCAAGATCAAACATGGATTTCATCAAGGCATACATCTAGTAGCTTAAAATCTCATTGTCTTTATCAATCTCATGGAGTTCATCAGCGACGGCGATGAATGACCCAGTTGGATCTCTAATCTCCATTGTCGATGGTCGAAAATGGAGACCCAGATGGGTCTCCATCTTCGATGATTGTGAACCAGTTCCATCATCGACGATGGCTGCGGGTCTGCTTCCGATTGTTGGCATGATTTGAAGAAAAAACCAGCTTCATCATCTGGTCTGCTCCAGATCCAACTCCATTATCAATCTTTGGTCTAGTTTTTGGGTAGACTGGTTAGGTTTGTAAAAGGGGGAAAACACGATAGAGTGAATGAGAGAGGGAAGGATACAATTGGGATTATAATTTTGTTGTTCATTAAAATAAGGGTAAAAGGGTCAATAAAAAAATTTCATTAAACCAAATTTGGCTTCTCAGAAGCTCTTCTAGAGAAAGTAAGTTGGGCATGGCTTCTAGTAAAAAAGCTTTGGAGATTCATAAGCTCTTTTCCAAAATAACCCAAACACTCCTAAAAGTTAGCTCTTTTAAGCCTTCCAAAAGCTTAACCAAACAGGCATAATATGCTAAATTGACTTGTTAGGCCTAATGTGAAGAATAAAATGTTTGAGATTGGGTCTCTTTAAACATAAATAGATTGGGTCATGAGGCCCTAAATAGATTGGATGTAGAGGCCCCAGATTTTACAAAATATGAAGAAATTGACTGGGCTAATTGGGGGCCCCAGCAAATGGCTGGGTTTTCTGGGCCCATGGGCCGGCCCTGGTTTAAGTTGATTACTTTCTTGTATTTGAGTGCTTTTACCTTGAACTGCAAGTCTACAAGTGAGATTTGATCTCTCTATTTATATGAATATAATTGGATAATACATGTAATAAAATATACGTACTAGTGCCAACTTTAACTTTACATTACAAAAATACCCTTGAATCAATTAATTAGTTTATACAAATTGGATTCTTTTTTTGTTCTTCAGTACATGTATTTTTAGTGATCTAATGTGATATTATTAAAAATGATAATTAACCAAGTTCATTGGGTACTTGAAAGAAGCTTAGAATTACGAAAATAAATAATGTTAAGTATTAGTGCGATTGGTGTGTTATTGAACTATAATTTGCATGAATCTATTTTTTAATTTAAAAAGAACCCCTTGATCTATTCTTTATATGGAAATGGAGAATAAAAGGACAAAACATGCCCAACAACATGTCTTTTTTATAATTTCCCACATTTGATATTCCATTTTTTGTTAGATTCACTAAAATGTAGAGCAACTTTAATTTGGTGGGTATACATAGGAATTGCAGTAAGTAGATTTATGCCAAATTCTAGAAAATGAATCTCTATGAACTTATGAAGTCAGAAGTTAAAAATCCATTGTAAGAGAATAAATAAAATTGGATATACTAAATCTAACAAGTTACCTAATTTCAGAATCAGAATCAATCAGGTTAATAATATTCCCTTTACTTTTTTTCCGAATCAAATATAAGTTCAATCCCACCACAAACGTGCCACTCCAGCGGAATCAAATAAGTCAACTCAATTTTCGACCATCTTAATTATGATCTTGTGTTCTCATCAGGTCCGGCTAAACTTCTAACTCAATAACTCATACTCTAACTGGTGTCAAATTATATAAATAATAATAATAATAATAATAATAATAATAATGGAAGAATTGGCCGAGCCACATGGAGACCTCGAGGGACCATATTCATTTCAGGGGGAATTGCACAAACATATCCTGAGGCTTGATAAAATTGCACGGATATGGTGTACATGTAAGCATAATGCAAATAAATATATATGTGCAACTCGTATTAAATACATAGCATGAAAGCGTGCCCGAATTTCCAGAATCCATGATAGCACAAGAACAATCACCTGAAAAGAAAACACAAGAAAACAATGGAAAGTTAATAGGAAGTCTTCTATTCTCTTCTCACCTTCCTCAGATTGCCTAATGGGGAGACAGTTCTGTAACACACGTGAGTGAGAGTAGGGACCCCCTATAAATAGTATAACTTACTAGAATTCTAACCCATAAAGGATTTTCAATCCTAATATGATGGCTAGTCCCAAAAGGAATACTAGGCCCACACATATACAATAGCCCATACCATATCCTATATATAATGCAGTTAAGGTGCACCAAGCCCAACAAATATTGATCACAACCAAACGGGCTCTATCCGGTCAACTCTCTCTTACATAAACATTCCAATCAATTCGGTTTTCATAAACTCAAAATATAATGTCATATGTTGCTCACAATTTTATAAAAATCTTACATTCTCCCACTTAAGCTACATAGACATTATCATTTTATATTTACAAATTCATTTTAGAAAACGACGCTCCGAATTGACAAACAATTATACGTGGCCACAAAGAATGTTTAAGAGAGTAACATCTTCCTTCCCCTTAGTCCAATAGAACCTCAAATATCCAACTACATAGATCATTACATCTTTAATCAACATAAGACCATATGCAATCAAAATATCATTAACTCTACCTACCCAGGTAAAATGGTATGTATGTGTGGTATGGAAATTACATGCAAATGTGATCATCATGTCTATTTTCATATAGGTCCACCTTCGCATTATGCAAAGGATCTTAAGACGAGCAAACTTAATGTCTTAAGCAGCTTACACTCTCTGGCCAAAAGACCATGAGTTAATCCTCCCTTAAGACGGGCAAATCCTTCTGTCTTAAGTAATGTTTACTAATCGGTGAAAACTTTATACCTTATGAGTGAATAGCCCACTCAAAGCCAAAAGCTTTGAGACACCTCCTTAAGACGGGCAAATCCTTCTGTCTTAAGTAATGTTTACTCATCGGTGAAAACTTTAACCTTATGAGTGAACTGCCCACTTAAAACTAAAAGCTTTAAGATTTCCTGCCATAATCAAACATCCGTGTGTACACAATAACAAATATGGCAAATAACATACATATACAATGTACAAATATATTCTCGAAAATAAATAAACAAAATTTTATTAAATAGAATACTGCAGTTAATAAGAAAAACAAAAGATAACTCCTACTAACCAAGCATATCATAACTATCTACCAACCCCATACGGGTAACATGCCCTTTAAAAACTTTCGGAGATAGTTCTTTGGTTAGGGGATTAGCTATCATCTCTTCTGTTGGAATGTGGACTATAGAAGTTTGCAACTCTTGAACTTTCTCTCTAACCACAAGATACTTTATCTCCATATGTTTAGATCCTGAAGATCTTTTATTGTTCTTAGAGAAAGAAACTGCTGAGGAATTGTCACAATAGATTGTCAATGGCTTAGAAATGGAATCCACAATCTGTAACCTGATGAGCGTCGTTTGTGTACTCAACAAAATGTTATTTAAATGTAATCTTTTAGAAAACCGATTTTCACCACTTAGATAGAAATTTAGTAAAGTGGCAAGTGGAATTCGTTCCACAGGGAATTAGAGTGATTAGTTGAATAAATTAACTAATCTATATGCAATAAAATAAATCATAAAAATATGGATGAGTGAATGGGTTGTCAAGCCATCAAACATACATGAAAAATAAACCTAATAAACTAATAAAAGAATACTTAACAAATCTAGATAAGATAAATGAAATTAACAATTAAGAGAATAGCTAGGGAATTAATGGGATCACAAATGAATTACAGGAAATGCTTATCAAGCTACTTTAGTGAACAAATCTCACAAATGTTAACTAATTGATTTCTAAAATGTGTTTGGGCCATTATTATGAACCCTAAACAACTTCCCACCGCAATGCCTAACCGATTAAGGAAAGGGGGTCACGGCGGGATCGATTTGTTACAATTAACGGCTTAGATTATCGTGGTTGATATACCCTCCGACAATCTATCCTATTCACTAAGTTCTCAATCCATCAAGGTTGTCAATCCAATCAAGATTATATAACAAATTATCCTAAACAAGATTATAATCAACTAGTGGCTATACATGTCAATTATATCATGCAAAGAATCTAATTATAAAATGAATAGAACACAAATAGAAATTAAAATATATTAAAGCTTAAGCAAATCCCAATCCAAATATTCTCACATCAAAACCCTAGAAAGGGGATTTAATTACACATATTACAATCAAAGGGAAGGCAAGTAAAAGATTAGGAAATCACCCATGTGCCTCCTTTTGTAAGCTTGATCCTTTCCTTGCCTTTGATGCTCCTTGTGTAAAGAGTGGATGATGAGGATGTGTCTAGATAGGTGGAGTCAAATGGGAAGTGACTAAGGAGATTTGTGGAGAAGATGGGAAGAAAAGGAATGATTATGGGAAGTAATCTAGATGTTAAGTTTAGGTAAGAGAGAAAATGGAGAGAAAATGAATGGTGGAGAAAGGAGGTTTCTTGGTGGTCAAGAGTTGTCTAAAAGAGGAAAAATGTGATGAATTTATAGGATTTTCAAATTAGGTCTCGGGTGGCAAATTACCAAAACACCCCCTGACCATGGCAAATTACCATTTAGTCCAACAGAAGGGGGCATCTTGTAATTTTGCCACCCAATCAGAAATGAACAAAGAGGTGGTCGCTGTTTGTGTAAATGGCGACCCTAAATGGCGACGTTTCTGGAGCCAAAACAACTCCCTGTCGCCATGGTGTGTCGCCATGGCGACCTTGGTATACAAACCGCGACCTCGATTTACGCGGTTTCATCACGATTTGGGCTTGGGGGCGACAAAGGGAAAATTGGGTGTGAGAGGGGCTGCCGGATTCTGACCATTTGGGGTGCCGTGAGTTGAATGACCGGAGAGCCGGTCATGTGGCCGTCCGATTGCCACTGGTTTGGGCCGACAGTAGGTCGGAAATAAGTGGATTCCGGCCGATGGCTTGATTAGGGTTTGAAGGGGAAATCTGGTCTGCACGTGACTGAAGGAAGAAGAGAATGAATAGTGGTTGGGGTTCATTTGGTAATCGGATGGGGTGCAATGGGCTGCAGCATTTCTGTCTAAAGGGGGGGTGCATTTAGCAAGGGACAGGGGGACAAGACAAGGGGTGTAGTTTGGGCCACGCGTGAATTGGGCCAAGCTTGGCCTGCTCCCTTCTCCCTGAAATGCACCGTTTCATTTAAGGGAGTGGGCTGCTGCACTTTGGGCAACTTTTGGGCGTGAGTTTGGGCTGCGCGTAAGGCCCAATTGTGATCTGCTTCATTTTGCATAAAACGGCAGCGTTTTGGGCTGCGCCTGATCCCCTCCACTAAAACGCACCATTTGCTCGCTGACGTGGCGCGTGCTGATAGGTTTGCGTGGCAAATTGCAATTCAGCCCCTGTACTCTTTAGAATTCTCGATAACTTCAATTATTCCTCAAATAATTACACTTTTGCCCCTTTTTCACCAAAATTACTCCAATGCCCCTAAGCTCTATAAATTCCTGAAAACACTTAATTTACACCATTAAATCACAGAATAATGCCCAAGAATCAAGCAAAAGGAGAAAGGAAATAGGGGCCAAAATCATACCAATTTTGGTTCGATCATAACCCTGAAATGAAATTCCGTAACCAAACGGCTTGAATTGTTGCCTCATAACATGCCACAAACTCAGCTTGCATAGTAGATGAAGCTGTAAGTGTCTGCTTGACACTCTTCCAAGATATGGCTCCACCAGCTAAGATAAACACAAAACTTGAAGTGGATTTTAGATCATCTGAACAACCAGCAAAATCCACATCTGCATAGCCAACAACTTCCAATAGGTCTGAACGCCTATAAGTGAGCATGAAATCCTTTGTTTGCTGCAAATAACACATAACTTTCTTTGCTGCTATCCAATGATGCATGCCCGAGTTATTTAAAAATCTGTCAAGTACGCTAATTGCAAAAGCAAGATCAGGACGCGTACACACTTGTGCATACATTAAGCTGCCAACTGCAGATGCATATGGGACATCCTTCATTTGAGAACGTTCTAGCTCATTTTTAGGACATTGTAGCTTTGTAAGTTTATCTCCTTTCACGATAGGTACCTCACCTGGGGAACAAGTACTCATGTTAAATCTCTCTAGTACTCTATTGATGTAAGCCTTTTGAGATAATCCAAGCAAACCATGCGACCTATCACGTTGTATCTCAATCCCAAGGACAAAAGAGGTTTCCCCAAGATCCTTCATTTCAAAGCTACGTGATAGAAAATTCTTGGTATCATGCAACAACCCTAAATTATTGCTGGCGAGCAAAATATCATCAACATAAAGTATAATAAAATTGCTCCCACTGACCTTGAGGTATATGCAATAATTCATCAAATTTTCAACAAAACCATATGATGCAACGACATCATCAAATTTCAAATACCATTGCCTTGAAGCTTGTTTCAAACCATAAATGGATTTCCTGAGCTTACAAACCATATGCTCCTTTCCAATTGCCTGAAAACCTTTAGGTTGCACCATGTATACATCCTCTGCAAGATCTCCATTTAGGAAAGCAGTCTTCACGTCCATTTGATGCAGCTCTAAATCAAATTGAGCTACTAGGGACATAATAATCCTAAAGGCATCTTTCGAAGAGACGAGCGAAAAAGTCTCGGTATAATCAATACCTTCCTTTTTGCTGAACCCTTTCGCTACAAGTCTAGCTTTATATCTCTCAACATTGCCTTTAGAGTCTCATTTAGTCTTAAAAACCCATTTGCAGCCAATGGGCTTGCAACCATCAGGCAATTCAACCAAATCCCAAACACGATTTGTATCCATGGATCTCAGTTCATCGATCATAGCATCCATCCATTTTGACGATTGAGAGCTCTGAACAGCTTGATCATAAGTCCAAGGATCGTCATCCTCTCCTAAGTCAAAGTCATGCTCCTGTAAATAAATAATATAATCATCAGGAATGGCAGATCTTCGAACCCTCTGAGATCTCCTTAAAGGAACATGAACAATCAGTTGTGGCTCATCAACAACTGGCTGGGGTTCATCAATAACTGGCTCTGGCTCACAGATAACCGGTTGAGGTTCATCAATAACTGGTAAGAGCTCATCATCTTGTTCAGGTAATAACTCATCATGATGCTCATAGAGAGATGGTATGACAATATCCAATGAAGTAGAAGATGTTGGATTACTCGGTCTCTCTTCCTCAAACGCAAACTCTTGAGTTTGCATATTCTTTCCAATGTCAGTACCTTCCTCCAAAAATACAGCACGCTTAGATTCAATGATCCTCATAGAGTATGTAGGACAATAAAATCTATATCCTTTTGATTTATTTGCATATCCCACAAAGAAAGCACTTACGATCTTAAAATCTAGCTTTTTCAAATTAGGATCATAAGGCCTCACTTCTGCAGGACATCCCCATACTCTCATGTGATTCAATTTTGGCTTTGAACCAAACCACATCTCAAATGGAGTTTTAGGCACCGATTTACTGGTGTTAGGTTTTTGGTTGTTGTTGGCATATATTCCATATCAAAATGTGTTTATCTTGTAATGTTTATGTGGTCATATTGATGATGATACAAAGCTTCAAAGAAAGATTTGACTACGGTACATGCAAGATGATGGCTTGATAAGGGGAATTTGCTTCATTACTCAACAAAGGTATAATTGACCTCATTCCTCTTACAAGGCATAGGCACACACTAACAAATCATTCATAAGTGTCCCTGCATCATTGTGCACCATTTATATAACACATTCACATGATTTTGTATGCTCATCCATTGAACTCAAATGCTCATACATTTTAGAGTTGCATGTTCTAGGACTATGTCTAGGAAATGACATTCATATGTGAACTTGTGTTTGTATGTTTGTATTTCCTATGTTTTAGACTTGTACTTGTTCTTAATTGATTCCTTATTAAGTCTCGGTCATTTCGGTTACTCATATGTTAAGTTTCAAGTCCAAACGATGTAGCTAAGCTACTTTTCGTTCTTATTCGTTGAGTTGTGTTCGTAGTCATTTTCTGAGATGAATTCTCAACCATTTGTCAAAGTTTCATAGTCATCGTTATGTATGAGGGAGTCAAGATTCATAATCCAAAAACAGATTCGAAATCGGAGTTTGGATGCCCGAATACGACTGAAGAAAGTGAGAGGTGTGCGGGAGAAGTTTGGTGGCCAAAGGCCATGGCTAGGCATCCACTTGTGGAGGCTCACACGGCCCAATCAGCTCTCTGGCTGCGTGTGGCACACGCGCCTCACACGTGGGGAGGGCTGGTCTGGACCTAATTTTTGTGGACAAAAATGCCCTTCTTCCTTTCCTTTTAAATCTTCTCAAATTCCCTCCATTTGTTTTCCAAGAAGAAAAATTGTGAAATCCCGTCTAGAGTTTCTCTCCAATTTTCTCAACTTCCAAACACCATAACTTTCTCATACGAAGTTGGAATTGAGTGATTCAAAATGGAGATTGTTCGTAATCGAGTCCTCTACCTTTTCTAAGTGATCTTGCAGCTGTTTGATTGATTTTCGAAGTGATCCACTCAGAAAATCGAACCAGCTCGTGAAATCAAGGTAGAGTTCATATCTTGGTGATTTCATCTTTTTAAACCTTCAATTTACTTGGGGTTTTTTTTCTTCTATATGTATATGTATGTTTGGTGAATGCTATTGAGAAAGATAGCTTCACAATCAATCTAATTGAAAAGTCTAATTAGAGACACATGTTGACTAGAATCTTGGATTCTTTGTTTTTAACATGATTGGGAGTTGTATTGTGATTAGATTGATATCTAGGATTATTTGAGACGTGATTGATGCATTTTATGATTAATAATCCTTTATATGTGTCTTTCATCCTTGAATGATGAGATCTAGGATTAGAGCCTTTGTATGTGTTTTTAGAGATATCTAGGATTGATTTGTTTTTACCAAAATCTCCTATCTCTAAATCTTTGGCTAGAATACTTGTTTAATACATTTTGTGATTCTAGCATTTTTATGTATGCTTATAACATCTTGAACTTGTGCCTCATGTATATGAATTGTTCAAGTGTTATTTGTATGAATGAATCTAGGAGTTTTATGTGTTAATTGTTTTCACATGTTCTAGGTTTTCATTCATGATTTTGCATCTAGATTTCTATTGCTTGTGTTTTCACATCTCTAGATCTAGTTGTTCCATGGAATGTATTGATCACATGTTCTATGTTGTTTTGATTGTTTGCATCATTTGCATTCACATGATCACACTAGGAAGTCTTTGTAAAGGGCATGAAGTCTTGGTTAGAGTCGGGATGACTCGGATAGCCAAGCAAGAAGTCTTGCCTAGAGTCTTGAGGACTTGGATAGGTAAGCAAGAAGTCTTGTCTAGAGTCGGGAGGACTTGGATAGACAAGCAAGAAGTCATGGCTAGAGTCGGGAGGACTTGGATAGTCATGCATGGGAGGCTTTCTAGAGGCATGTGTGCCTTATATAGAGAGTTGGCTTATATATTGGTAGGCCCGGGTGTTTGGTTAGACATAGAGTCCGATAGAGCGGGGTACATGGGATATGTATGCACTCTTGAGGAATTTCTAATCTTCCAACGATGCTGGTTTGGTATGAGTTCCAATATGTGGTTGACATCATTCATGGATTTTGTATCTTCCAATAGGGATTGGGTAAACATAGACTCCACATGGGTTGGTGATCTAGGATTGGTCATTTTGTGAAATTTCTAATTTACTTTCCAAATATATATAAGTACCCAATGGTTGTAATTCAACCTGTGGATGTTTCCTCCTTGGAGGTTTTACCACGTTAAAAAATCCCTTGTGTTAATTCTTTCTATCTCTATCTTTTATATTTGGTTTTGTGTATGTTTTAATCTTGTAGTACAATCTTCACTTGTGATGTTTTTGGATACAAGATTTTTTATAGTGTGATTTGTAAATATATTCTTTTGATCATATTTGTAATTATATTTATTTTGTATATTGTTTAGAATTTTATGTATAGCAATATTTGTATATACTTGTAACGATTGAACATATATTGATATACAAGTATTCTTGTTAATTGTTTTTGTATTTTCTTTATACCTCATACAACTTATTGATACTTAGACAATGTATGAATGATCACATGATAACTTGTCTTAGTATGATTCCATGATGTTTGCGTTGTATGTAAGGCTATCTTGAGGGACAAACATAAGTTTGTTCAAGGGATTGAAATTAGGCGAAAAACCTATTCACCCCCCCTCCCTCTAGGCACGTCTTAAGCAATTTAACCTTGTTTGTATACTTTCAATTGGTATCAGAGCGGGTCGTCGGACGGCACTCGACGAGATCCGGGTTATACTTACAAGTGAATTGCTTAGGTTTTTGCTAGTATGGTTTTCCAAGATGATGTGATGACTGAAGGGGCTTCGAATTCTAGGCCTCCTCTTCTCAAGGGTCACAACTATGGGTTTTGGAAATTGAGGATGAAGGCATACATTCGCTCTATTGATGAGAGAGCTTGGATGATCGTTGAAGAAGGTTATCTTGCTCCCAATAAGATGGAGAATGGTGTGACCGTTTCCAAGCCTAGGAGTGAGTGGTCTACTAATGAGTTTTAGTTAGCAAAATGGCATCATCGAGCGGTGAATGCTATTTTCGGAGGTGTGGATAGTAGACAATTTAGCTACATCCAAAATCTAGAAACCGCAAAGGAGGCATGGGATGCACTCCGGGTCACCAATGAAGGGACTAAAGCGGTGAAGAAGTCTCGTCTTCAATTGCTCACTTCCCAATTTGAGATGTTGCAAATGGGTGAGGAAGACAAGTTTGTTGACTTCCAAGACAAGTGCCAAGCACGTGGTACTTCTATCTCCGGTGAGAGACTAAATTGGAAGATTATAAGATCTTTACCAAAAAGGTTCAAGGCTAAGGTTACCGCTATTGAAGAGAGCAAGGATGTTGACGACATGAGCTTATATGAACTATTAGGGTCTCTTCAAACTTTTGAAGCGTGTATGAAACCAAAGGCCAAGAACAAGGGTTTAGCTCTCAAGGTTGTGAAAAAAGCTAGTGGTAGCGAAGAGGATGAGGAGATGGCTTTGTTAGTTAGGAAGTTTAGGAAGTTCTTGAAGAAAGGAGCCAAGCCAAATGGCAAGTACTCAAGAGACAAGGAGGTCAAGAAATCCTTTACTCCACCTCATGAGAGAAGTGGCCATGTCAAGAGCAATAGGAAGGTCCAATACTTCAAGTGCAAGAAGTTTGGACATTTTGCTTCGGATTGTCCAAGTGGTGATTCTAAGAAGGACAAGAAAGGAAAGGCTATGGCGGCTACTTGGAGTGAAGATGATGAATCTAGTGATGAGAAGAGCTCAAGTGATGAGTCTTCAAGTGAAGAAGAGCTAGTGAGCAACTTTGTTGGCTTCATGGCTTCCTACTCATCTCTAAATGATGTTAGTCAAGATTCTTTGGAAGATGAGGTTGATACAAATCATCAAGTGTGCTTGAATGAGAATCCTACCGATGAAGTACTTTTGGCTAAGGTAAAGAGTCTTGAAGAGAGTTTGAAGATAGCCTTAAGTGAGGTAGATGAGAAGAATGATTTGATCAATAAACAAGTGGATGAGTTTGTTGCTACAACTCGAAGGCTCTTGAGTGAAAAGAATGCTATTGCCAAGAAGCTTAGAGAAGTTGAAGAGGTTGTTCTTGAAAGGGATAGGATCATCTCTAATTTGAAACTAGGAGGCTCAAGTGAAGCGGTAGTTGAGGAGAAGCTCATAGAAGCATCACTTCCTACAAGCGAGGTCATAGTTGACAAGAAAGCTCCTAAGAAGAGACGTTCCAAGATCAAGTACAAAGTAAAGAACAAGGTACTTCTTAAGACTTCCACTTGTGTTTCTCCCATTCCGGAAGGTAAAATCTATTCCTTTGTTCCCATATGTCATTTTTGCAATACCATAGGTCATATTAAGCCCAAGTGCTATAAATTCATTGAATATTGCAATATGGAAAATGCATCTAGGAATAGAGAGATTGCTTTTAAGCTCAAGCATGCTAAAGCTTTTGAAAATGGAAAGCATGTTAATGATACAATGCATGCTAAGAATTCCCGGAATGTGAAGAATAAAAACCTTGTTAATATTGACCATGCACATGGTGCTAACTATGTTGAAAAGAAGAGTATTAGTGATATTATTGTGAATCAAGTTGTGGAAGAACTTTACTCTAGATTCAACATTGTTGTCAATAAGAATCTTGATGATGTTTATGTTAATTCACCCAAGACAAAGTTTGTCAAGGGTGAGTGCTCTTACCAATAGTGTAAATTGCACATGTGAGTTAGCTTTGAGATTAGTGTCTTGTTGATAAGAAGCTTAGCATATTTTTTGCTTTGTATCTATACAACTTGACATGAACTTGGCTATCTTACATTCTTTGATATGATTGTCAAATTTGTTGATTAACTTTAGAGAAGTTGCATATCATGATATCTATATGGTGATAATATTTGTTAAGGCTTTTAGAGAAAGTCAATTTTTTGTTTGTTTGAGTTGAAATGCTTAGCCTTTAGTCTCTTGGAATCAACACACCTATAAATTGTAGTCATGAGGACATACAAGCCAAGAGGACTCATAAAAAGGGTGAAGGTCTTGTATTTGATGAAAATAGCTTGCGAAGGTATATCTTATATCACATTGCTTGCTTATCTATTTTTCATCTTTCAACTCATTGTTTTATCACTTCATGTAGCATGTCATACTTGAGAACTGATCGAACCTAAATTGGTACGATTTTGGCCCATATTTCCTTCTCCTTTTGCTTGATTCTCGGGTATTATCCCGTGATTTAATGGTGTAAATTAAGTGTTTTCAGGAATTTATAGAGTTCAGGGGCATTGGAGTAATTTTGGTGAAAAAGGGGTAAAAGTGTAAAATATGGAGGAAGATTGAAGTTATTGTGATATTGGAAGAGATCAGGGGGCTGTCAGTAATTCGCCAGGCCAATCAGCATGCAACGCCACGTCAGCGCGATGACACGGTGTTTTGGAGAAACAGACCAGATGTGCAGGCCCAAAACGCGTGGCCCAAAGCACGCCCAAAAAGGAAGCAGCCCAAGCTGTGCACACCTCAATCAGCCCTCTAAATGCAGCCCAGACGTCATCCGATTGCACCCCCCTTAAGGCAAGTGGCCAGCAGTTCAATTACACCCCTCTCTTCTTCTAATTGCACCCCCCTTTAGAGAAAATAGCAGCAGCCCATTTGCACCCCTATAACCTGCTGAATACACCCCAAACCTCCTATTCATCATCTTCTCCATGCGTGAATCAGCCATGGCCAAACCCCCCCCAAACCCTTGACCGACCGGAATGCCTACTAAACCGGGCTACCTCGGTCGGTTTCCGACCGAAATCAACGGCTAGGTGACCGGCTCCTCCGTCGTTCCAATTCCGGTGCTCCAAATGGCCGGATTCCGGCCACCCTCTTCATGCCCAAAATTACCTTAGGTCGCCCCTAGTCCCAAATTGCGACCAAACCGCGTAAATCGAGGTCGCGGTTTGTATTTCAAGGTCGCCATGGCGACAGGGAGTTGTTTTGGCTCCAGATTCGTCGCCATTTAGGGTCGCTCTAAGGGTCGCCATTTGAACATCAAGCGACCTCCTTGCTGTGCAATTCTGATTGGTGGGGCAAATTACACAATGATCCCCTCTGTTGGACTAAATGGTAATTTGCCATGGTCAGGGGTGTTTTGGTAATTTTCCACCCGAGACCTAATTTGAAAATACTATAAATTCATCACATTTTTCCTCTTTTAAACAACTCTTGACCACCAAGAAACCTCCTTTCTCCACCATTCCTTTTCTCTCCATTTTCTCTCCTACCTAAACTTAACATCTAGATTACCTCCCCTAATCATTCCTTTTCTTCCCATCTTCTCCACAAATCTCCTTAGTCACTTCCCATATGACTCCACCTATCTAGACATATCCTCAACACCCACTCTTTGCACAAGGAGCATCAAAGGCAAGGAAAGGATCAAGCTTACAAAAGGAGACCCATGGGTGATTTCCTAATCTTTTACTTGCCTTCCCTTTGTTTGTAATATGTGTAATTAAATCCCCTTTCTAGGGTTTTGATGTGAGAACATTTGGATTGGGATTTTCTTAAGCTTTAATATATTTTTAATCTCTATTTGTGTTCTATTCATTTTATAATTAGATTCTATGCATTATGTAATTGACATGTATACCCACTAGTTGATTATAATCTTGCTTAGGATAATTTGTTATATAATCTTGATTGGATTGACAACCTTGATGGATTGAGAACTTAGTGAATAAGATAGATTGTCGGAGGGTATATCAACCACGATAATCTAAGCCGTTAATTGTAACAAATCGATCCCGCCGTGACCCCCTTTCCTTAATCGGTTAGGCATTGCGGTGGGAAGTTGTTTAGGGTCCATAATAATGGCCCAAACACATTTTAGAAATCAATTGGTTAACATTTATGAGATCCGTTCACTAAAGTAGCTTGATAAGCATTTCCCGTAATTCATTTGTGATCCCATTAATTCCCTAGCTATTCTCTTAATTGTTTATTCCATTATCTTATCTAGATTTGTTAAGTATTCTTTTATTAGTTATTAGGTTTATTTTTCATGTATGTTTGATGGCTTGACAACCCATTCACTCATCCATATTTTTATGATTTATTTTATTGCATATAGATTAGTTAATTTATTCAACTAATCACTCTAATTCCCTGTGGAACGAATCTCACTTGCCACTTTACTAATTTTCTATCTAAGTGGTGAAAAATCGGTTTTCTAAACGATCACATTTTAAATATCATTTTGTTGAGTACACAAACGACGCTCATCAAGAACTAATATAGTGTTTATATGGTCCTCGTTGACATTTGCTTGTCTAAGATCTTTTGGTGATAATTGTTCACATTGATCTTTTCGTGTTGTGTGTTATTATTTGTATGATTGATTGAGTGGCAAGTTTTTGAAAAATATGCTTCATATTCTTTGAAAGCTAGTCTCTTGAGAAGTAGAGATCTTAAGTAAGTCTCATTACTTACTTTTTGATCATGTGCTTTTAAGCCTTAAAACTTGGTTTCTAAAATGCACTTTGCTTCTCTTATATGGGTTGTTATGTTGTTGAGTTTGATATATGTGTGAGTGTTGGATACTCTTGATGTTCTATAATTAGTACATTTAAAAATGACCTTTGGTTTGTATCCATTTGCTTCGGCAATATAGTACTCAACGAGCACCCTCTTGGAAAGGGCTACACGCATTGGTTGTAAAGCCGCCCAATGTTGGAAAGGGCTACGCCTTTGTGATGAGTGAAAGCCGCCAAGAGGTGTATAAGTTTTTGTTAGAAAAATCAAAGTAGAGTTGAAAAGAATCATTAAAAAAAAAAAAAAAACTTTGATTCAAGCCTAAAACAAAAACAAAAAGGCTATGGAGTATAGTTGAAAATTCAAATGAGCTCAGGTTGACAAATAGAAATGAGTAAACGAGCCACTTGCACACACATCGCTCACATGTTGAAAACTATTCTCTTTAAAAGCAAAATTCGGATGAAAACCGGTTTGACTTTTTTATAGAAAGTTTAAGGATGGATAGTGGTGGAAATGTTTGCATGTTTGATTAGTAAACTACTTCATTTCATATTCTTGAAGCAAAATCTTCACACACTCACTTTTGCTTATATGGTATATTTGGTTCTCTAGCAATTTTTGAAGATATATGAGAGTGATTGAAAATCTAGATGTAACTCTCTTTGTTATATGGAGCTTATTTGGAAAAACTTTTGAATATTGCTTGAGATATGATTGTGTGATGATTTTTGTGAACAATTGTCTATCTAGATGTTAGATAGAGCATTTATCAAGGGGGAGCATAATATGCTATGTTTTTGTTCTCTTTTGTGATTTGTTCACATGTTTCTTCAAGAAATTGTTTGTTGGCATAATTCATATTTTTGATAAATCTTAAGATGCTTTGCTATTATTGATATGCATAATGATTTGTTCAAAAATAATATTCTTGCCTTGTATATGTTTATTGGTCACTAACTTGGTTTGTTGTTTCCTCTCATATTTGTGTTTAGTATTTTTGTGTGATACAAGGTCATGGGAAAAGTTAAGAAAGTTGGTGGTAACGTTTCTTCTAATCCTATTGACAAATCAAAGCCTACATCTTCTTCCAAGCTATCCAAAGCAATCAAGGTGAAAGATTTGGGGATATTTGGGTGCAAGAAGTTCATTCAAGAAAGAGGTATTGATTTAGATTCTTGTATTAACTCTTATGTTCATGAGGCTATATGTGAAAGAAAGTGGAGCTCTTAGATTGTCTCAATGGGAATTGCAAATGAGACATTAGTTAGAGAATTCTATTATGAGTACAATGAGAGTACCAATATTGAAGATGCCGTCATGGATTTAAGAGGTGTAACATTTAGAGTTTGTGCTTGGAAATTGAATGAGTTTCTAGAATTGCCCAATGAGATTGAATCGGATTTCTTAGATGTTAATGTTGAAGAAAATCTTGATTTGATGGGTAAAACTCTTTGTGATGATGTTAATTTTGTGTGGGGAAATGTACTTTTATTAGGCAAAGTGAGTTGACCAAGGTTAGTGCATTTTGGCACTTGTTTGTTTGTGCAAATTTGATTGTCTCTACTAATGTTACCGAACTCAATAGAGAAAAGATTAGAGTTGTATATGCATTAGTGACTCATAAGCCTATTAATCTTGGACAAGTGCTTATTGAACAAATTGAGTATGTTGCTAGTTCTTCTCGTTTGGAAAAGAAATTAGCATTTCCGGGATTCATTTCACGTTTATCTATCATGTCTTACAAGGGAAAGGGAGGACCTAAAATACTATTAGGCTTTTTGATGAATCATGTGATTCAAGCCATGCACCTAGTGCACCTATTCTTCCTTTGTGGGCTTTACTTTTGACGAATAAGGTTGAAAAGTAGGAGAGACAACTTGAGGAAGCACACCGGAAGATTGAAGAGCTAAATGCTAGAGTTGAGCTTCAAGATGAGAAGATCAAGGAATTGGAAAGGAATGCCACTGCTCCAAAGCATTATGCAAGATCATCTAATCGCTCAATTTTCCTCGGTGGTAAAAGAGACTAGAATGACCTTGAGGTATATTTTTCTTATTTCCTTTTCTTTGGCTTCATATCATGTCAAAAGGGGGGAGAATGATAGGGGAGATATATAGTAGTTCTAGCTTTCTTATTTCTCAAGATGTTATGTTTTAAGTGTATTTTGTTTTCTTGAACTATATGGCTTGTAATATTGGCTAGAATATTTTGTTTGATGGAATGTATTTAGGGGGAGCATACATGTTATCAATGTGGACTTTAATTGTGTTATTTTTCTTGCCAATATATATATTTTTCCATATGTGTTGTCTCTTGGAGATCTTTGTGCTTTCAAGCTATTTTTTAGGTGATTTCAAGAGAAGACCAAGATGAAGTTCAAGACTTGTTATTGGATGTTTTGTCTAAAAAGTGTAAATCATTGTACACATTGCGACCAAATTTTCTTTGTAATTGTTTTAGTATTTATATAGGGGTTTTGACATGGAATTTGCCAAAGGGGGAGATTGTTAGGTTTTTGGTTGTTGTTGGCATATATTCCATATCAAAACGTGTTTATCTTGTAATGTTTATGTGATCATATTGATGATGATACAAAGCTTCAAAGAAAGATTTGACTACGGTACATGCAAGATGATGGCTTGATAAGGGGAATTTGCTTCATTGCTCATCAAAGGTATAATTGACCTCATTCCTCTTACAAGGCATAGGCACACACTCACAAATCATTCATAAGTGTCCCTGCATCGTTGTGCACCATTTATATAACACATTCACATGATTTTGTATGCTCATCCATTGAACTCAAATGCTCATACATTTTAGAGTTGCATGTTCTAGGACTATGTCTAGGAAATGGCATTCATATGTGAACTTGTGTTTGTATGTTTGTGTTTCTTGTTTTTTGGACTTGTACTTGTTCTTAATTGATTCCTTATTGAGTCCCGGTCATTTCGGTTACTCATATGTTAAGTTTCGAGTCCAAATGATGTACCTATGCTACTTTTTGTTCTTATTCATTGAGTTGTGTTCGTCGTCATTTTCCGAGATGAATTCTCAACCATTTGTCAAAGTTTCATAGTCATCATTGTGTGTGAGGGAGTCACGATTCATAATCCGAAAACGGATTCAAAATCGGAGTTCGGATGCCAGAATACGGCTGAAGAACGTGAGAGGTGCGCGGGAGAAGTTTGGTGGCCAAAGGCCATGGATAGGCATCCACGTGTGGAGGCCGTGTGCCACACGGCCCAATCAGCTCTCTGGCTGCGTGTGGCACACGCGCCTCACACGTGGGGAAGGCTGGTCTGGACCTAATTTTTGTGGACAAAAATGCCCTTCTTCCCTTCCTTTTAAATCTTCTCAAATTCCCTCCATTTGTTTTCCAAGAAGAAAAATTGTGAAATCCCGTCTAGAGTTTCTCTCCAATTTTCTCAACTTCCAAACACCATAACTTTCTCATACGAAGTCGGAATTGAGTGATTCAAGCTGGAGATTGTTCGTAATCGAGTCCTCTACCTTTTCTAAGTGATCTTGCAGCTGTTTGATTGATTTTCAGAGTGATCCACTCAGAAAACCTAACCAGCTCGTGAAATCAAGGTAGAGTTCATATCTTGGTGATTTAATCTTTTTAAACCTTCAATTTGCTTGGGGTTTTTTCTTCTATATGTATATGTATTTTTGTTGAATGCTATTGAGAAAGATAGCTTCACAATCAATCTAATTGAAAAGTCTAATTAGAGACACATGTTGACTAGAATCTTGGATTCTTTGTTTTTAACATGATTGGGAGTTATATTGTGATTAGATTGATATTTAGGATTATTTGACTTGATTGATGCATTTTATGATTAATAATCCTTTATATGTGTCTTTGATCCTTGATTTATGAGATCTAGGATTAGAGCCTTTGTATGTGTTTTTAGAGATATCTAGGATTGATTTGTTTTTAACAAAATCTCCTATCTCTAAATCTTTGGCTAGAATACTTGTTTAATACATTTTGTGATTCTAGCATTTTTATGCATGTTTATAACATCTTGAACTTGTGCCTCATGTATATGAATTGTTCAAGTGTTATTTATATGAATGAATCTAGGAGTTTTATGTGTTAATTGTTTTCACATGTTATAGGTTTTCATTCATGATTTTGCATCTAGATTTCTATTTCTTGTGTTTTCACATCTCTAGATCTAGTTGTTCCATTGAATGTATTGATCACATGTTCTATGTTGTTTTGATTGTTTGCATCATTTGCATTCACATGATCACACTAGGAAGTCCTTGTAAAAGGCATGAAGTCTTGGTTATAGTCAGGATGACTCGGATAGCCAAGCAAGAAGTCTTGCCTAGAGTCTTGAGGACTTGGATAGGTAAGCAAGAAGTCTTGTCTAGAGTCGAGAGGACTTGGATAGACAAGCAAGAAGTCATGGCTAGAGTCGGGAGGACTTGGATAGTCATGCATGGGAGGTTTTCTAGAGGCATGTATGCCTTATATAGAGAGTTGGCTTATATATTGGTAGGCCCGGGTGTTTGGTTAGACATAGAGTCCGATAGAGCGGGGTACATGGGATATGTATGCACTCTTGAGGAATTTCTAATCTTCCAACGATGTTGGTTTGGTATGAGTTCCAATATATGGTTTACATCATTCATGGATTTTGTATCTTCCAATAGGGATTGGGTAAACATAGACTCCACATGGGTTGGTGATCTAGGATTGGTCATTTTGTGAAATTTCTAATTTACTTTCCAAATATATACAAGTACCCAATGGTTGTAATTAAGCCCGTGGATGTTTCCTCCTTGGAGGTTTTACCACGTTAAAAAATCCCTTGTGTTAATTCTTTCTATCTCTATCTTTTATATTTGTTTTTGTGTATGTTTTAATCTTGTAGTACAATCTTCACTTGTGATGTTTTTGGATACAAGATTTTGTATAGTGTGATTTGTAAATATATTCTTTTGATCATATTTGTAATTACATTTCTTTTGTATATTGTTTAGAATTTTATGTATAGCAATATTTGTATATACTTGTAACGATTGAACATATATTGATATACAAGTATTCTTGTTAATTGTTTTTGTATTTTCTTTATACCTCATACAACTTATTGATACTTAGACAATGTATGAATGATCACATGATAACTTGTCTTAGTATGATTCCATGATGTTTGTGTTGTATGTAAGGCTATCTTGAGGGACAAACGTAAGTTTGTTCAACGGATTGAAATTAGGCGAAAAACCTATTCACCCCCCCCCCCCCCCCCCTCCAGGTACCTCTTAAGCAATTTAACCTTGTTTGTATACTTTCAACTGGGAACTTTATTAAGAATATAAGCTTCCGTCTTTAATGCATCAGCCCATAAAAGTTTAGGCAAAGAACTTGTACTGATCATACTTCTTACCATGTTCATTAATGTACGATTTTGCCTCTCAGCAACTCCATTTTGTTCAGGTTCACCAGGCATAGTGTATTGAGCACCAATCCCACATTCTTGCAAAAACCTCGCAAACTCATATAAACTCAACTAAAGCCTTCTCTCCATTTCCCATGAAAACGACAGCTTCTTTATCCCTTGGTTTCCTTTTGTTTCTGAAGCTCTGTAAGGAATTCGAAACGTGAATGGTAGCTCCAGAATCAATCCACCAAGAATTCAAAAGGACATCAACCAAATTAGATTCAAAACATACAAGAGCTAAAGGGGTACCTTCTATGTGATTCTTAAATTTGAAGCAATCCTTCTTCATATGACCCTTCTTGCTACACCAAAAACATTTGCCTTTCATGTCTTCAACCTTAGCCTTATTGAAAACAACGGCCTTGCCAACTTTCTTTCCATGATGTACAAATTTAGGCTTCTTACCCCCACTGAACTTTTTCTTACCCTTGTAACTGTGGGTGACCATATGAGCACTCTGTTTCTTACTCTTGCGAATAGTCTCTTCCTCTTGGACCACAATAGCAGTCATTTGATCCAAAGTCCATTCAGCCTCTTGAGCATTATAAGTGGTTTTCAAAACATCAAACTCACTCGGAAGAGACTCAAGAACTTGCCACACAAGGTGAGAGTCAGAGATTTCCGTATTCAGATCCCTCAATTTCATGGCCATATTAGTCATCTTCATAATATGCTTACGAACATCACCGGTTCCATCATAAACCGCAGTCGCCAGCTGGCTCAGATATTTTCCCCTCTCAGCCTTGCTCTACTTCTTAAACTTGCCACTCACAGCTTTAAGAAAAGCCTTTGCTTCCTTGCATTGTGGAATACTCTTCTTAATAGTTTTGGCAATGGATAAACGCATGATCATCAGACATTTTCGATTAGACTCTTTCCATTTCATTCGATGAGTCCTCTCTTTAGCAGTACTCTCATCAATGAGTTTGGAAGGCTTTTTCTCATGTAACGAAAGGTCTATTCCCCAAAGAGCTAGAACAGCAGTGAGTGTCTCTTTCCACTCCTCAAAATTAGTCCCATCAAAAGGTTTGATAGCAGACAATTAGGAAGCAAAATTGTTGACATTGAAAACTGAATTTCAAAACAAAAAGATTTCATGCTCATAAGATAACAGTCAAAACATTTATAGAAACATAATTCAACATGTGATTGGGCAAAGATCACAACAATCTATAAATGAATTCCTCAAGATAATGAGCCTCCTACGGAGAAGAACATCACCTATCACACATGATAACCCTCCTACGGAGATGATTAACACATGCATTCCCATCTTCGTAGTTCAAAATTAATAATTGATAACCAACGAATATCTCAAAATCTTAATGATTAGTCAATACATGAAAGCATAATCATCCAATTCACAAGAATATTATTCTATCAATTATTAACACTATCAAAATTAATAACCGTCAGCCAACTAAATTCTCAAAATCGAAATGATTAATCACTACGTGAAAGCATAATCATCCAATTCACCGGAGTATATAAACAGTTTATTAATTTCAAACAAAATAATCATTATAAAAACTTAATGACTAGTCTACTACGTAGAAAAATAATCATTCAAAATCACAAAGATTATTAACTGCAAGTATTCCCAAAACTGCCCCATGATTTTGCTAAATTACAAAACGTCCCCCAAAGTTTCGGTAATTACAAAACGACCCCAAAATTTTATCAAAATTATAAACTGGCCCAGTAAGTTTTAATAATTATAAATTGACCCCAAAACTGTTGTTAAATTATAAATCGACCCATGAAGTTTCAGTATTTATAAATTGACCCCAGAATTTTGTCAAAATTACGAACTGGCCTAGAATAATTACAAAAAATACCCCTATAAAATATCAAATTTTCAAAAGTTGGCCCAAGCAAAAAATCATGGTTTGGAAACCCTAGCTTGCCATGCGCCGCCGCCTTGACCAAAGACCATCACCGGAAAAGCGACGGACGGCGACGCAAGCTTCAACCCACATACGCGAACCCAAAACCATGGTCGGCGATCGATCCAAGCCAACCGAGAAGAAACCGGTGGCTGGATGGAGGTGGGTCGCTCACGGCTGGACCAGAGATGACTTGGGTGGTGAATCGACTAGAGTTCGCCGTCGATCTGGGACTTGGCCGTGCATGGCTTCGTGTGAAAAAAAAAAACGGGTCTGTGTTGAGAAACCCACAGACCCAAGCGACCCACATATGGGTCAGATCCTAGATACAACTGATGAACATGGATGTCGCACTGTTCTTAATTACGTGGATGAACATGGATGAACATGGATGTCGTACCAAAAAAAAAAAAAAAAACTTAAATTCTTAATTCAACTACTGATCGAAACTGTTGACGGTGATTTTTGATGGTCACCGACTGAGTCAATGATTTACTTTTGAATTGCTATAATTTATGAACGAGAACGATTAAAAATCAAGAAGAAATAACAAGCAATTACGTGGTAAAACTCCAATGGTTGGAGAAACATCCACGGATTGTTGCCTTAGCAACGAAGCCAAATTCACTATGATGTATGGTTACAAGAATATTGCACTATAATCTCTCTCTCTAGCTATTTCTCGCGTACCCCCTATTTGCGTCAAAAGGGGGTATTTATACATGTTGTTATTAGGGTTTGGCATGTGGTGCCCTAACTTTTGGGGTATGCGTTCTAATCCTAAATGGATTCTGTTTCTTTCTTTGTAGTATACTTCCTGTTTTGGCTGAGTCCGAATTTGATTCTGATTCCTCCTCCTTTATTTGCGGAGAAACTCTGTGTTTCCTTACTTAAACTCTGTGCAACCACGCCGTTGCTTATCATGGAGACGCTGGTCGCTGATTATGTCCTGCGTTTTGAATATGAGCGCTGGTGACTATCTGTTTTATTGATTCCCGAGTACATGCCCGAATATATGCCCGAGTAAGATTTACTGCCCGAGCTAATGGTCTTTGTTTGTGGTCGGGCGGCTTACTCTTTTTTCGAGTTAGTCGTTGTGGGGGATTTATTGCTCCATAAGTTGACTTATCTTGACTCCTGCTTGCATAGCCTTATATGGTGATGACGTGTTCACCACGACTATTTTTACCTATAACAATACCTCCTTAAATATTTGTACCGATCACGCCGAGTCCGGTCCTCTCGGGTCGAATATTTAACCTTAATACTTCTTTTCAACTAATCCTCGTTTGTCGTTTTCTGTATTAATGTATCCTCGTTTGATTCGAAGCTTTAAATGACGTGTCTTAATTACGACCGCATGCATTCGATTCATCAATCATTTTAGAAATCTCTTGATAGTGACGCTTCTGCTCTCTGGTGGCTCCAGATGCTTTTCGGTTGCCACTTGTCCTTTCTTGTTTGGCTGTAGTACGATGCATTTATGAGACATAACCTCTCTTTTCGCTTGCGTGCAGCCCACGTTATTGCCCACGCCCCTCTGTTTTCCCGCTTCTCCTAGGGTTTTGGTCTTTCTTAATATAATTTTTTTTTTTGAATTTGAAATCGATGTGTTGCCTATATATACTAACTGTGTTGCTACCGTCCACCCTTTGGAGAAAAAGGGGTAAGCCTTATCTGTACAATGAGGGGAAGATGATTAAAGCTCGCCTTTTTCCTCAGATTTCTACATGCCGCAGACGCCGTAAGTTACTCTTTTTTTCTTTTTTTTTTTACTATTTTTTTATTCTTGTTCTTAAATTAGTCTACTACCTCGGACTCCTTTTTTTTTTTTTTACTAAAGTATTTGATGTAGACATAGTCTGCGATGCTCAGGCACGCCGGATGAAAGGCATTGTGGAGGCTAGCTGAAAAGAGGCTCTTCGCCAGCGAGATGCTGGAATAGCCCCTCCCGAAGATAACTCTGATGGGTGCGCTCTCAAGGATCTTCCCGAGGGAGACGATGAAGAGGGAGTGCCTGATTATGTGCCCGATTATGTGCCCGAGGATTC
Organism: Acer campestre; assembly: GCA_954870605.1. Lineage (NCBI taxonomy): Eukaryota > Viridiplantae > Streptophyta > Magnoliopsida > Sapindales > Sapindaceae > Acer > Acer campestre. The sequence goes on from OX940807.1 coordinate 13,020,986, forward strand.
CCATGACCAAGAAATGACCGCATGTTTTGCGGAGGCCGTGGGTGACCCAAAAGGCTTTGGAGCAAGTAGGGCCGCTACTAATCAGGACAATCGAGTAGGTCCTTCTTCCAAGGGGAAAGAAAAAGTGGGGCACCCCTCTGAGCCCGAGCAAGCGACTTTCCCTAGTGGAGCCAATTCTCCCATTTCTGCTGCAAACACGCCAAGCGTTACTCATCAAGGTGCTGAAGCAGCTGGGCGACATTCGGGCGTGGTAACTCCGGAGATTCCAACTTCGGCTGAGCCAACTCCTAATGCTTCAGAGATTCTGACTCCTGCTGATCCCACTCCTGCCCCCGGGGACAGTAATGTTGAGGTGAGGCAGCCTGGTAAGAGGAAAGCCTCGTTTTCTTCTGGTCGCCCTACCTCTAAGATTCCCCGAGTAGTTGCGTATGTTGATTCATCTTCGGATGATGAGGGGGAGGGAGATGTTGGAAAGAACGTGAGCATGTCCCCTCCACTGGACCAGATCAAGGATAACGTTGGAGGCTCAACCAACATTCCTCGGGCGGCCTCGTCTGCCAAGCTCCCTGAAACCAATGTTGGTGGTTTGGGCTCCTCCCCCCACCCCGATGATCCTGCCCCCGAGACCATGTTAAGGGCCATGGCTTCAAGCCGAGCCTATATTGGGGAGGATCACTGGAGTCACCTTAGGACTGGGACCGTGTTTGACCGACTCTGTAATTTTTTCAACAGTGCTTCTTACGTAAGTAATGCCTTGGTTATATGCATAATTTCGTATTCCTTTCTCTCCCTTTTCTTTTACACGTTACTTTTATTTGCTGTTGACTTGCTGCAGATGGTGGCTGAGATGTTCGGGGCTTGTCAGGCCGGTGAAGCCCAGGCAGAAAGAATAAAGCGGCTAGAAGCCCAATTGAAGGAGAGTGAGGATCGTCGCTCTCGGGCTGAGTCGGCTTGTCAAGAGGGGGCTAAATCGGGTCAGATGCTCCTGGATCAATGCCTGGCACAGTAAATGGAGGCTGAGCAACAAGCATCTTCCACTGCTGAGGAGGTCAAAACTCTGCAGGATCAGCTGTCGTCCACTCAGGATGCTTTGCTCCGGGCTGAGCAGACTGCTGAAGATGCCAAGTCATCTTATGAACGCCGAATTAAAGACTTGGAGCGTCAGGCCTTGACAGTCAAGTCCCTATTGAAGGAAGCTAGGCTGGAACTGGAGATACAGGGTGTTGATCGTTTTAAGAGGTCTCCAGCCTATGATGCTTTGCTTCTGCGTGAGTTCCAGCGAGGAATGGTCTCGGCTAGGGAATTCTTCAATCAGAAGAATAGGGCGACTGATCGAGCTAGGACCAACTGGAGCCTTTCCATCAAGAAACATGTGGATACCTCTCTGGAGTCCCTTCGGATCCAGATGAGAGAGTGGCGGGCATATTGTAGAAGTAAAGGTAAAGCGCCACATCCCATGCACCTTGAGGTTCCTACTGCTGAGTCTTTCTCCACCTTTTATGCCTGTGAGAAGGTGGGGATCGACAACGAGCAGCCTGATTTGGGACCCGTCCGCGGGACTGATTATAGCGCCTGGATGGTCGATGAAGAGGAGGATGCGATTGTGTGGCCCTCGGATGACAGCCTTCTGAGTGAATATGTGATGGAACCTGATCTGGATGTCGGCGGAAGCAGCTCCCGACCCCCAGCGCCACCCTCTTGAGTTTTTATTTGAAGCAAGTCTCTTTGTAACTATATTTGTATTTGCCTTTCCTCATATATATACATACGGACTTTTATTCTTATATTCTTATACCGCTTGTACTTGGCTATCTTCGAATTTATGGATCCTTCGGGAATCCCTAACTTTACTTTGACCGAGTGCCTTTTTTTAACTGGTAACTAATTTTAACCGAGTATCTGGCTTTTTAATCAATTAAACCGAGTATTTTATTTAACCAGTAATTAATTTTAGCCAAGTATCTTATGTAAATGGCCTTTTAATTAATTATACCGAGTGTCTTATTTAACCGGTAACTAATTTTAGCCAAGTATCTTATGTAAATGGCCTTTTAATCAATTAGACCGAGTATCTTATTTAACCGGTAACTAATTTTAGCCAAGTATCTTTTTGAGGTTGTTTTACCTCAACGTTGCGCCGAGGCTCGCCACGACCATACGTTAAGGTCCTTGCATAAGTCACCTAGGACGTCTCCTGGTTTTATCTATGCAAGGTTTTTACCGAATCGTTGGGGTACTTTGTACCGGCCAACACGGCGGCGCATCTCACTAGTCTTTCTAGCGGCGCTCTGAGCAGTTTTCCAGTTATTCTGGTGCCTCGGTTTTACCTTTTTACTAAGGGATGCGTTCGTATCACCTTAACTAGGCGGGCACGCTACTACAGCTTTTCCGCCCTTCGAGCACCATTCGTCCGCTCTTTCGCGGCCTTATAGCGCCCGAATCTTTTTTGGTGTTTATTCGGTCGACTTTGAGTGACCGCTGTTGAAATGTTGCTCATGGATTTTATCGATTCCACTGGATTACTCCTTACTAGCAACTGAACTTTATTAGATGATCCACATGAATATGAAAATGAAATCAACAAATAAATCTGAAATAATTAAAGCAGAAACTAAAAACTGAGCTAAGCAGAATATCTTAATTATAAAACCATGGTCGGATTCCTTAGGGATAGAAGATATTTAGATATTGTGCGTTGCATGGACGGGGTACCAGGCTACCCTCTGGTCGGGCTATCATGTAAGCCCCGTGTCCTACAATTCCTTTGATGATGTATGGCCCTTCCCATTTATCGGCGAGAGATCCCGATGATTTATTTTTGGTATTCGAGGATACTCTTCTTAGCACTAAATCTCCAAGTTGGAATCTCCGCTCCCGAACGTGGGAATTGTAGTACCTCACAGCCCTTTGCTGATGTGCGGAGTTTCTTACTTGCACTGCATCTCTTATCTCCTCAAGCTCGTCTAAGTTCTGCTGCAGCATATCTATATTGTGCTTGGGGCTGTATAACTAGATCCTGGGGGATGTAAAAGTTGTTTCTGTTGGGATAACAGCCTCTGTCCCAAATGCCAACGCAAAAGGAGTCTCCCCCGTGGATGACCTTACAGTTGTTTGGTATGCCCATAGTACCTCGGGTAGTTTGTCCGCCCAGCCACCTTTCTTTGCCTCTAGTTTTGCTTTCAGTGTGTGCTTGATCACTTTGTTCACAGCCTCCGTCTGACCATTGGTTTGAGGGTGAGCAGGCGATGCATAGTAGTTTGCGATCTTGAATTCTTCACACATTTCTCTGAACTTCTTATTGTCAAATTGGGTTCCATTGTCAGTTATAATGATACTCGGGATCCTGAACCTATATATTATGTTCTTCTTGACAAAGCTGGTGGTGTTTGCCTCAGTGATGTGTACAAGTGCCTCCGCTTCTGCCCATTTGGTGAAATAGTCCACCGCCACAATGGCATGCTTTGCCCCTCCCTTTGTTCCTGTGGGCATTGGTCATATTAGGTCGAGTCCCAACATGGCGAAGGGCCAAGGTGAGGTTAAGCTTCTAAGTAATTCTGGGGGTTGCTGAATGTCGTTTGCTATTCTTTGGCATGTTTCGCAACTCTCTGCGAATCGCTGCGCCTCTACGAACAGAGTCGGTCAGTAGAACCCTTGTCTAAGTACCTTGTGTGCTAGGCTTTTACCCCCGGTATGGTTCCCACACACTCCACTGTGGACGCTTTTTAGGATCTTTCCAGTTTCTTCACTGGCAACACATCTTTGCAACACTTTTGAGAATCCTCTCATGTATAATTCTCCCCTCAGAATTGTGTACCGGGTTGACCTGTATCTGATGCGTTTAGCTTCCACAGCATCCTCCGGTAGTATGTTTTCCTCCAAGTACTTTCTGAGTTTGTATGTCCAGTCGCCTGGGCTTGGTCTGATTTCTGTTATCATGATTTCCTCGGATTCTGCTGTACTAGGTTTAGTCAGATGTGCCACTGGTATTGCTTTGGATCTGATGCTTGTGGTGGCTGAAGCTAGCTTGGACAAGGCATCCGCTTTTTTGTTCTCTTCCCGAGGGATCTGAGAGATTCTGTACACTTTGAACTTTCTAAGTAGCCTCTTTGCGATGTCCAAATAAACTATCATGTGCTCTTCCCTTGCATGGTATTCGTCCAGTACCTAATTAACCACGACTTGTGAATCGCTGAAAATTTCCAGCTCGTCTGCCCCTAATGCTATGCAGATCCTTAGGCCAGCCAATAAGGCTTCATACTCTGCTTGATTGTTGGTTGCTTTGAAATCGAATCTCATGGCACACTCCACGGTATCTCCCTCGGGGGTTGTTATGACTATTCCTGCCCCGTTACCATGTGTGTTTGATGATCCGTCTACATGCAATTTCCATTGAAATTTACCGGTATGTTCATCTTCCATTGTCCTTCTTACCTCGGCGTCTGGCTCGGTGAATTCTGCTATAAAATCAGATACCACCTGCCTTTTGATTGCCGCTTTGGGTGTGTATCTGATGTCGTATTCGCTTAGTTCCACTGCCCATTTGGTCAGCCTTCCCGACACCTCCGGTTTTTGAAGAATGAGTTTCAGTGGGCAGTCTGTGTACACCTCTATTGTATGCGCTTGGAAATATGGCCTCAATTTCCTGGCCGATGTGATCAGAGCTAACGCTATTTTCTCTGCCGGCGAATACCTGGTTTCTGCTGGTAACAATGCCTTGCTTGTGTAATACACTGGTTTTTGTATCCCTTCCTCTAACCGGATCAATACCGAACTTGTCGCCACTTCTGTAACCGAGAGGTATAAGTACAATGTTTCTCCCACCACCGGTTTTGAAAGTATGGGTGTTCTCCCCAAATACTCTTTCAATTTCTGAAAGGCTTCTTCACACTCTGTACTCCATTCGAGCCATTTTCCCTTTTTTATTGCCTTGAAGAATGGGGCGCACTTGTCTGTTGACTTGGCAATGAACCGGTTGAGTGACGCAAGGCATCCCGTCAGCCTTTGTATATCTTTCAACGTCTTTGGTGAAGCCATTCCTTCTAGTGCTTTGATCTTCTCGGGATTTACCTCAATTCCTCTTTGGTGCACCTGAAAACCTAGAAACCTTCCCGACGGCACTCCAAATACACATTTACTTGGGTTAAGCTTCATTTTATACTTTCTTAGGACGTCGAAGGTTTCCTTCAAGTCTTCCGAATGTTTTTCTGCCGTAGTGCTCTTAGTCAACATGTCATCCACATAGACCTCCATGTTTCTCCCAATCTGCCGAGCGAACATCCTATTCACCAACCTCTGGTACGTTGCCCCAGCATTTTTTAATCCAAATGGCGTCACCTTGTAGCAATACAACCCTTGATCTGTGGTAAAATATGTTTTTTCTTCGTCTTCTTTATTCATCCGGATCTGATTGTATCCTGAGTAAGCATCCATAAAACTTAGTAGTTCGTATCCTACTGTTGCATCTACCAATTGGTCAATCCTCGGTAGTGGGAAACTGTCTTTCGGGCAAGCTTTGTTTAAGTCTGTGAAATCCACGCACATCCTCCATTGGTTGTTCTTTTTCTTGACAAATACTACATTGGCTACCCACTCCGGGTACTTGACTTCCCTTATCGATCCTGCGGAAAGTAGCTTCTCCACTTTTCTCTGGATTGAACAACCTTTTCTTTTGTACCACTGGTCGGGACTCTGGGTTGATGGAGAGGCAATGTGATATCACTTTTGGGTCCACCCCCAGCATATCTTCGTGACCCCAAGAAAAAATATCTTCATAACTTCTTAGCATTGTGACAAGCAGGGTTTTGACACGGATATTTAAACTTGCCCCTACCTTTACTGTCTTACTCGGATCCTCTGGATTCAGCGCCACTTCTTCAGTCGGCTCATCCTTTCTAACCTCAGGCTCTTCTCTGGGATCCAATTCAAATTCTTTCGGCACCTCTGCCTGCTCTTCGGGTTCCCCAACCTTTTGCAGGGCTGTTACTGCGTATATTTGGTGTACTTCCCTATCTTTATATACTGACAAGTTTGCTCTTCGGGCCATCTCTTGTGACCCCTTGACCACTCTGTTAGGTTTTTGGTTGTTGTTGGCATATATTCCATATCAAAACGTGTTTATCTTGTAATGTTTATGTGGTCATATTGATGATGATACAAAGCTTCAAAGAAAGATTTGACTATGGTACATGCAAGATGATGGCTTGATAAGGGGAAGTAGCTTCATTGCTCATCAAAGGTATAATTGACCTCATTCCTCTTACAAGGCATAGGAACACACACACAAATCATTCATATGTGTCCCTGCATCGTTGTGCACCATTTATATAACACATTCACATGATTTTGTATCCCCATGCATTGAACTCAAATGCTCATACATTTTAGAGTTGCATGTTCTAGGACTATGTCTAGGAAATGACATTCATATGTGAACTTGTGTTTGTATGTTTGTGTTTCTTGTGTTTTGGACTTGAACATGGTCTTATTTGATTCCTTATTGAGTCCCGGTCATTTTGGTTACTCATACGTTAAGTTTCGAGTCCAAACGATGTAGCTACGCTACTTTTCGTTCTCATTTGTAAAGTTGTGTTCGTCGTCGTTTTCCGAGATGAATTCTCAACCATTTGTCAAAGTTTCATAGTCTACGTCGTGCGTGAGGGAGTCACGGTTCGTAATCCGAAAACGGATTCAAATTCGAATTCGGAGTTCGGATGACCGAATACGGCTGAAGAACGCGAGATGTGCGCGAGGAGGTTGCTCGGCCAAAAGGCCAAGCTAGATGGCCACATGTGGACCACGTGTGCCACACGGCCAGAGCTCCTCTCTGGCCACGTGTGGCACACGCTGACCACACATGGAGTTGGCTGATGGTCACTTTTGTTTTGGACAATTTTGCCCTTCTCTCATTCTTTTTAAATCTCTCCAATTCCCTCCATTTGTTTCTAAGAAGAAAAATTGTGAAATCCCGTCTATGATTTTCTCCCAAATTTTCTCAACTTCCAAACACCATAACTTTCTCATACCGAGTCGGAATTGAGTGATTCAAGTTGGAGATTGTTCGTATTCGAGTCCTCTACCTTTTCCAATGGTCTTGCAGCTGTTTGATTGATTTTCTGAGAGATCCTCACAGAAAACCGAACCAGCTCGTGTAATTAAGGTAGAGTTCATAACTTTGTGATTTCATCTTTTTAAACCTTCAATTTGCTTGGGGTTTCTTCTTCTATATGTATATGTATGTTTAGTGAATGCTATTGAGAAAGGTAGCTTCATAATCAATCTAATTGAATAGTCTAATTAGAGACACATGTTGACTAGAATATTTGATTCTTTGTTTTTAACATGATTGAGAGTTGTATGGTGATTAGATTGATATCTAGGATTGTTTGAGACTTGATTGATCAAGTTTATGATTAATAATCCTTTATATGTGACTTTGATCCATGATTGATGAAATCTAGGATTAGAGCCTTTATATGTGTTTTTAGAGATATTTAGGATTGATTTGTTTTTAACATATCTCATATCTCTAAATCTTTGGCTAGAATACTTGTTGAATACATTTTGTGATTCTAGCATTTTTATGTATGTTTATAACATCTTGAACTTGTGCCTCATGTATATGAATTGTTCAAGTGTTATTTGTATGAATGAATCTAGTAGTTTTTATGTGTTAATTATTCACATGCTCTAGGTTTTCATTCATGTTTTTGCATCTAGTTTTCTATTGCTTATGTTTTCACATCTCTAGATCTAGTTTTTCCATGGAATGTATTGATCACATGTTCTATGTTGTTTTGATTGATTGCATCACTTGCATTCACATAATCACACTAGGAAGTCCTTGTAAAAGGCATGAAGTCTTGGCTAGAGTTGGGATGACTCGGATAGCCAAGCAAGAAGTCTTGCCTAGAGTCTTGAGGACTTGGATAGGTAAGCAAAAAGTCTTGTCTAGAGTCGGGAGGACTTGGATAGACAAGCAAGAAGTCATGGCTAGAGTCGAGAGGACTTGGATAGTCATGCATGGGAGGCTTTCTAGAGGCACGTGTGCCTTATATAGAGAGTAGGCTTATATATTGGTAGGCCCGGGTGTTTGGTTAGACATAGAGTCCGATAGAGCGGGGTACATGGGATGTGTATGCACTCTTGAGGAGTTTCTAATCTTCCAACGATGTTGGTTTTGGTATGAGTTCCAATATGTGGTGGTTTACATCATTGAGGGATTTTGTATCTTCCAATAGGGATTGGGTAAACATAGACTCCACATGGGTTGGTGATCTAGGATTGGTCATTTGTGGAATTTCTAATTTACTTTCCAAATATATATAAGTACCCAATGGTTGTAATTCAACCCGTGGATGTTTCCTCCTTGGAGGTTTTACCACATTAAAAAATCCCTTGTGTTAATTCTTTCTATCTCTATCTTTTATATTTGTTTTTGTGTATGTTTTAATCTTGTAGTACAATGTTCACTTGTGATGTTTTGGATTCAAGATTTTGTAAAGTGTGATTGGTAAATATATTCTTTTGATCATATTTGTAATTACATTTCTTTTTTATATTGTTTAGAATTTTATGTATAGCAATATTTGTACATACTTGTAACGATTGAACATATATTGATATACAAGTATTCTTGTTAAATGTTTTTGTATTTTCTTTATACCTCATACAACTTATTGATACTTAGACAATGTATGAATGATCACATGATAACTTGTCTTAGTATGATTCCGTGATGTTTATGTTGTATGTAAGGCTACCTTGAGGGACAAACGTAAATTTGTTCAAGGGATTGAAATTAGGCGAAAAACCTATTCACCCCCCCCCCCCTCTAGGTACGTCTTAAGCAATTTAACCTTGTTTGTATACTTTCAATTGGTATCAGAGCGGGTCGTCAGACGGCACTCGACGAGATCCGGGTTATACTTACAAGTGAATTGCTTAGGTTTTTGCTAGTATGGTTTTCCAAGATGATGTGATGACCGAAGGGGCTTCGAATTCTAGGCCTCCTCTTCTCAAGGGTCACAACTACGGGTTTTGGAAATTGAGGATGAAGGCATACATTCGCTCTATTGATGAGAGAGCTTGGATGACCGTTGAAGAAGGTTATCTAGCTCCCAATAAGACAGAGAATGGTGTGACCGTTTCCAAGCCTAGGAGTGAGTGGTCTACTAATGAGTTTGAGTTAGCAAAATGGCATCATCGAGCGGTGAATGCTATTTTCGGAGGTGTGGATAGTAGACAATTTAGCTACATCCAAAATCTAGAAACCACAAAGGAGGCTTGGGATGCACTCTGTGTCACCAATGAAGGGACTAAAGTGGTGAAGAAGTCTCGTCTTCAATTGCTCACTTCCCAATTTGAGATGTTGCAAATGGGTGAGAAAGACAAGTTTGTTGACTTCTAAGACAAGCTACTAGACATCGTTAACAAGTGCCAAGCACTTGGTACTCCTATCTCCGGCGAGAGGCTAAATTGGAAGATTCTAAGATCTTTGCCAAAACGGTTCAAGGCCAAGGTTACCGCTATTGAAGAGAGCAAGGATGTCGATGACATGAGCTTAGATGAACTATTAGGGTCTCTTCAAACTTTTGAAGCGTGTATGAAACCAAAGGCCAAGAACAAGGGTTTAGCTCTCAAGGTTGTAAAAGAAGCTAGTAGTAGCGAAGAGGATGAGGAGATGGCATTGTTGGTTAGGAAGTTTAGGAAGTTCTTGAAGAAAGGAGCTAAGCCAAATGGCAAGTACTCAAGAGACAAGGAGGTCAAGAAATCCTTTGCTCCACCTCATGAGAGGAGTGGCCATGTCAAGAGCAATAGGAAGGTCCAATGCTTCAAGTGCAAGAAGTTTGGACATTTTGCTTCGGATTGTCCAAGTGGTGATTCTAAGAAGGACAAGAAAAGGAAGGCTATGGATGCTACTTGGAGTGAAAATGATGAATCTAGTGATGAGAAGAGCTCTAGTGATGAGTCTTCAAGTGATGAAGAGCTTGTGAGCAACTTTGTTGGCTTCATGGCTTCCTACTCATCTCTAGATGATACAAGTCAAGATTCTTTGGAAGATAAGGTTGATTCAAATCATCAAGTGTGTCTAAGTGAGAATCCTACCTATGATAAACTTTTGGCTAAGGTGAAGAGTCTTGAAAAGAGTTTGAAGATAGCCTTAAGTGAGGTAGATGAGAAAAATGATTTGATCAATATACAAGTGGATAAGTTTGTTGCTACAACTCGAAGGCTCTTGTGTGAAAAGAATGCTATTGCCAAGAAGCTTAGAGAAGTTGAAGAGGTTGTTCTTGAAAGGGATAGGATCATCTCTAATTTGAAACTAGGAGGCTCAAGTGACGCGGTAGTTGAGGAGAAGCTCATAGAAGCATCACTTCCTACAAGCGAGGTCTTAGTTGACAAGAAAGCTCCTAAGAAGAGACGTTCCAAGATCAAGAACAAAGTAAAGAACAAGGTACTCCTTGACTCTTCCACTTGTGTTTCTCCCATTCTGAAAGGTAAAATCTTTTTTTTTGTTCCCATATGTCATTTTTGCAATACCATAGGTCATATCAAGCCCAAGTGCTATAAATTCATTGAATATTGCAATATGGAAAATGCATCTAGGAATAGAGAGATTGCTTTTAAGCTCAAGCATGCTAAAGCTTTTGAATATGGAAAGCATGTTAATGATTCAATGCATGTTAAGAGTTCTCGGAATGTGAAGAATAAAAATCTTGTTAATATTGACAATGCACATGGTGCTAACAATGTTAGAAAGAAGAGTATTAATGATATTATTGTAAATCAAGTTGTGGAAGAACTTTACTCTAGATTCAACATTGTTGTCAATAAGAATCTTGATGATGTTTTTGTTAATTCACCCAAGACAAAGTTTGTCAAGGGTGAGTGCTCTTACCAATAGTGTAAGTTGCACATGTGAGTTAGCTTTGAGATTAGTGCCTTGTTGTTAAGAAGCTTAGCATGTTTGCTTAGTATCTATACAACTTGACATGAACTTGGCTATCTCATATTCTTTGATATGATTGTCAAAATTTGTTGATTAACTTTTGAGAAGTTGCATATCATGTTATTTATATGGTGATAATCTTTGTTAAGACTTTTAGAGAAAGTCATTTTTGTTTGTTTGAGTTGAAATGCTTAGCCTTTAGTCTCTTGGAATCGACACATCTATAACTTGTAGTCATGAGAACATACAAGCCAAGAGGACTCATAAAAAGGGTGAAGGTCTTGCATTTGATGAAATTAGCTTGCGAAGGTATATCTTGTATCACATTGCTTGCTTATCTCTATTTCATCTCTCAACTCATTATTTTAATACTTCATGTAGCATGTCATACTTGAGAACTAATATAGTGTTTATATGGTCCTCGTTGACATTTGCTTGTCTAAGATCTTTTGGTGATAATTGTTCACATTGATCTTTTTAGTGATGTGTGTTTTTATTTGTATGATTGTTGAGTGGCAAGTTTTTGAAAAATATGCTTCATATTCTTTGAAAGCTACTCTCTTGAGAAGTAGAGATCTTAAGTAAGTCTCATTACTTGCTTTTTGATCATGTGCTTTTAAGCCTTAAACTTGGTTTCGAAAAATACACTTTGCTTCTCTTATATGGTTTGTTATGTTGTTGAGTTTGATATATGTGTGAGTATTGGATACTCTTGATGTTCTATAATTAGTACATTTAAAAATGACCTTTGGTTTGTATCCATTTGCTTCGGCAATATAGTACTCAACGAGCACCCTCTTGGAAAGGGCTACACATATTGATTCCGCCCAATGTTGGAAAGGGCTACATCTTTATGATGAGTGAAAGCCACCAAGAGGTGTATAAGTTTTTGTTAGAAAAATCAAAGTAGAGTTGAAAAGAATCAATAAAAAAAAAAAAAAAACTTTGATTCAAACCTAAAACAAAATCAAAAAGGCTATGGAGTATAGTTGAAAAAATCAAATGAGCTCGGGTTGACAAATAGAAACGGGTAAACGAGCCACTTGCACACACATCGCTCACATGTTGAAAACTATTCTCTTTAAAAGCAAAATTCGGATGAAAACCGGTTTGACTTTTTTATGGAAAGTTTAAGGATGGATAGTGATGGAAAATGTTTGCATGTTTGATTACTAAACTACTTCATTTCATATTCTTGAAGCAAAATCTTCACACACTCAATTTTGCTTATATGGTATATTTGGTTCTCTAGCAATTTTTGAAGATATATGAGAGTGATTTAAAATCTAGATGTAACTCTCTTTGTTATATGGAGCTTATTTGGAAAAACTTTTGAATATTGCTTGAGATATGATTGTGTGATGATTTTTGTGAACAATTGTCTATCTAGATGTTAGATAGGGCATTTATCAAGGGGGAGCATAATATGCTATGCTTTTGTTCTCTTTTGTGATTTGTTCACATGATTCTTCAAGAAATTGTTTGTTGGCATAATTCATATTTTTGATAAATCTTAAGATGCTTTGATATTGTTGATATGCATAATGATTTGTTCAAAAATAATATTCTTGCCTTGTATATGTTTATTGGTTACTAATTTGGTTTGTTGTTTTCCCCTCATTTTTGTTGTTAGTATTTTTGTGTGATACAAGGTCATGGGAAAAGCTAAGAAAGTTGGTGGTAACATTTCTTCTAATCCTATTGACAAATCAAAGCCCACATCTTCTTCCAAGATATCCAAAGCAATCAAGGTGAAGGATTTGGGGATATTTGGATGCAAAAAGTTTATTCAAGAAAGAGGTATTGATTTGAATTCTTGTATTAACTCTTATGTTCATGAGGCTATATGTGAAAGGAAATGGAACTCTTGGATTGACTCTATGGGAACTGCAAATGAGACATTAGTTAGAGAGTTCTATTATGAGTACAAGGAGAGTACCACTTTTGAAGATGCCGTCATGGAATTAAGAGGTGTAACATTTAGAGTTTGTGCTTGGAAATTGAATGAGTTTCTAGGATTGCCAAATGAGATTGAATCGGATTTCTTAGATGTTAATGTTGAAGAAAATCTTGATTTGATGGGTAAAACTCTTTGTGATGATGTTAATTTTGTGTGGGGGAAACGTGCTTTTATTAGGCAAAGTGAGTTGACCAAGTTTAGTGCATTTTGGCACTTGTTTGTTTGTGCAAATTTGATTGTCTCTACTAATGTTACCGAACTCAATAGAGAAAAGATTAGAGTTGTATATGCATTAGTGACTAGTAAGCCTATTAATCTTGGACAAGTGCTTATTGAACAAATTGAGTATGTTGCTAGTTCTTCTCGTTTGGAAAAGAAATTAGCATTTCCGGGATTTATTTCTCATTATTGTTTAGCCATGGGGTTGAAGGATCAAGAAGGTGATGTGTTTCTACCTCCTTTGGAGAAGATAAGTGAGAAACGTTTGTCTATCATGTCTTACAAAGGAAAGGGAGGACCTAATGATACGATTAGGCTTTTTGATGAGTCATATGACTCAAGCCATGTACTTAGTGCACCTATTCTTCCTTCGTGGGCTTTACTTTTGACGAATAGGGTTGAAAGGTCGGAGAGACAACTTGAGGAAGCACACCGGAAGATTGAAAAGCTAAATGCTAGAGTTGAGCTTCAAGATTAGAAGATCAAGGAATTGGAAAGGAATGCCACTACTCCAAAGCATTATGCAAGATCATCCAATCGCTCAATCTTTCTCGGTGGTAAAAGAGACTAGAATGGCCTTGAGGTATATTTTTTTCTTATTTCCTTTTCTTTGGCTTCATATCATGTCAAAAAGGGGGAGAATGATAGGGGAGATAAAGGGGAGATATATGGTTGTTCTAGCTTTCTTATTTCTCAAGATGTTATGTTTTATTGTATTTTGTTTTCTTGAACTATATGGCTTGTAATATTGGCTAGAATATTTTGGTTGATGGCATGTATTTAGGGGGAGCATACATGTTATCAAAATGGACTTTATTAGTGTTATTTTTCTTGCCAATATATATATTTTGCCATATGTGTTGTCTCTTGGAGATCTTTGTGCTTTCAAGCTATTTTATAGGAGATTTCAAGAGAAGACCAAGATGAAGTTCAAGACTTGTTATTGGAAATTTTGTCTTAGAGTGTAAATCATTGTACACATTGTGACCAAAGTTTCTTTGTAATTGTTTTAGTATTTGTATAGGGGTTTTGACATGGAATTTGCCAAAGGGGGAGATTGTTAGGTTTTTGGTTGTTGTTGGCATATATTCCATATCAAAACGTGTTTATCTTGTAATGTTTATGTGGTCATATTGATGATGATACAAAGCTTCAAAGAAAGATTTGACTACGGTACATGCAAGATGATGGCTTGATAAGGGGAAGTAGCTTCATTGCTCATCAAAGGTATAATTGACCTCATTCCTCTTACAAGGCATAGGCACACACACACAAATCGTTCATATGTGTCCCTGCATCGTTGTGCACCATTTATATAACACATTCACATGATTTTGTATGCTCATGCATTGAACTCAAATGCTCATACATTTTAGAGTTGCATGTTCTAGGACTATGTCTAGGAAATGGCATTCATATGTGAACTTGTATTTTTATATTTGTGTTTCTTGTGTTTTGGACTTGAACATGGTCTTATTTGATTCCTTATTGAGTCCCGGTCATTTCGGTTACTCATACGTTAAGTTTCGAGTCCAAACGATGTAGCTACGCTACTTTTCGTTCTCATTCGTTGAGTTGTGTTCGTCGTCGTTTTCCGAGATGAATTCTCAACCATTTGTCAAAGTTTCATAGTCTTTGTCATGCATGAGGGAGTCATGGTTTGTAATCCGAAAACGGATTCGAATTCGGAGTTCGGATGCCCGAATACGGGTGAAGAACGCGAGAGGTGCGCTTGGAGGTTGCTCGGCCAAAAGACCAAGCTAGATGGCCACGTGTGGACCACGTGTGCCACACGGCCAGAGCTCCTCTCTGGCCACGTGTGGCACACGCTGACCACACGTGGAGTTGGCTGATGGTCACTTTTGTTTTGGACAATTTTGTCCTTCTCTCATTCTTTTTAAATCTCTCCAATTCCATCCATTTGTTTCTAAGAAGAAAAATTGTGAAATCCCGTCTATGATTTTCTCCCAAATTTTCTCAACTTCCAAACACCATAACATTCTCATACGGAGTCGGAATTGAGTGATTCAAGTTGGAGATTGTTCGTATTCGAGTCCTCTACCTTTTCCAATGGTCTTGCAGCTGTTTGATTGATTTTCTGAGAGATCCTCATAGAAAACCGAACCAGCTCGTGTAATTAAGGTAGAGTTCATAACTTTGTGATTTCATCTTTTTAAACCTTCAATTTGCTTGGGGTTTCTTCTTCTATATGTATATGTATGTTTAGTGAATGCTATTGAGAAAGGTAGCTTCATAATCAATCTAATTGAATAGTCTAATTAGAGACACATGTTGACTAGAATCTTTGATTCTTTGTTTTTAACATGATTGAGAGTTGTATTGTGATTAGATTGATATCTAGGATTGTTTGAGACTTGATTGATCAAGTTTATGATTAATAATCCTTTATATGTGACTTTGATCCATGATTGATGAAATCTAGGATTAGAGCCTTTATATGTGTTTTTAGAGATATTTAGGATTGATTTGTTTTTAACATATCTCCTATCTCTAAATCTTTGGCTAGAATACTTGTTGAATACATTTTGTGATTCTAGCATTTTTATGTATGTTTATAACATCTTGAACTTGTGCCTCATGTATATGAATTGTTCAAGTGTTATTTGTATGAATGAATCTAGTAGTTTTTATGTGTTAATTGTATTCACATGCTCTAGGTTTTCATTCATGTTTTTGCATCTAGTTTTCTATTGCTTGTGTTTTCACATCTCTAGATCTAGTTGTTCCATGGAATGTATTGATCACATGTTCTATATTGTTTTGGTTGATTGCATCACTTGCATTCACATGATCACACTAGGAAGTCCTTGTAAAAGACATGAAATTTTGGCTAGAGTTGGGATGACTCGAATAGCCAAGCAAGAAGTCTTGCCTAGAGTCTTGAGGACTTGGATAGGTAAGCAAGAAGACTTGTCTAGAGTCGGGAAGACTTGGATAGACAAGCAAAAAGTCATGGCTAGAGTCGGGAGGACTTGGATAGTCATGCATGGGAGGCTTTCTAGAGGCACGTGTGCCTTATATAGAGAGTTGGCTTATATATTGGTAGGCCCAGGTGTTTGGTTAGACATAGAGTCTGATAGAGCGGGGTACATGGGATGTGTATGCACTCTTGAGGAATTTCTAATCTTCCAACGATGTTGGTTTTGGTATGAGTTCCAATATGTGGTGGTTTACATCATTGAGGGATTTTGTATCTTCCAATAGGGATTGGGTAAACATAGACTCCACATGGGTTGGTGATCTAGGATTGGTCATTTTATGGAATTTCTAATTTACTTTCCAAATATATATAAGTACCCAATAGTTGTAATTCAACCCGTGGATGTTTCCTCCTTGGAGGTTTTACCACGTTAAAAAATCCCTTGTGTTAATTCTTTCTATCTCTATCTTTTATATTTGTTTTTGTATATGTTTTAATCTTGTAGTACAATCTTCACTTGTGATGTTTTGGATTCAAGATTTTTTAAAGTGTGATTTGTAAATATATTCTTTTGATCATATTTGTAATTACATTTCTTTTGTATATTGTTTAGAATTTTATGTATAGCAATATTTGTATATACTTGTAACGATTGAACATATATTGATATACAAGTATTCTTGTTAATTGTTTTTGTATTTTCTTTATACCTCATACAACTTATTGATACTTAGACAATGTATGAATGATCACATGATAACTTGTCTTAGTATGATTCCGTGATGTTTATGTTGTATGTAAGGCTACCTTGAGGGACAAACGTAAGTTTGTTCAAGGGATTGAAATTAGGCGAAAAACCTATTCACCCCCCCCCCCCCCCTCTAGGTACGTTGAAATTCCCTTTAAAGTGATAGTGTTTTATACCTAGGGGGGGGGGGGTGAATAGGTATAGTCCCGAATTCTTCCAATATTCAAAAATGCGGAATATAAGAATGAAATGAATACTTGAAATGATATAACAATTGTATAATATGAATCAATTCATGTAAGCATCAATATACAATAGAATCAATACAAGTGAACATATGGAAGATAAGGAAATATAAAGCGAAAATGAGACACAATATTTTTACGTGGTAAAACCTCAAAGAGGAAACATCCACGGGTTGAATCCACAACCACCGGCAAAGCAAATCCACTATACGAAAAGGCCTTACACACTCAAAGCTATCAACACTATGATATCCACTTCAAGCTATCAAAACCTAATCAACCCTTGGGCTAGTGATTCACAAAGCCTACTCTCTATCCAAGATGTATCCCACACCTCTAGAGAGCAACTTCCTATCCAAGACTAAAAAGCCTCTAGGAAGATTTCCTTGCTTAGCAATCTAGATCACTAGGATTCTAGTTAAGCCACCCTAGCTCAACCATCCGGAGTACGCAACTCCTTGCTAAGACTTTTGCTTAGTTATCCGGATCCTCTTGATCCTAACTAAGGCTTCTTGCTTGGCTATCCGGAATCCTTTCCTAGCCAAGTCTTCTTGCTCAAATTAAGGCTTCACTCACCTTAACAAGAGACTTCAACCTTTCACAAGGCAATGATCTAAGTGAAGTGCACACAAGCAATATGATGCAATCACAAACAAATAGAGCAAGTAGATCAAACACACTCTATGAACATGCAATTAGAGAATCTAGAATAAAGCTATCACAACTCAATCACAAAATGTATCTAGAAACCTAAGCATGTGAATTAACATCATTCATATTACTTTTCATCAATCAAATAAGAAACTTAAAGAGATGATCAATAATGAAAGTAAGAAGAAGATGAATCACTTACAAACAAATAAAGCTAGATAATCAATCAAGCTTTATAAACATGCTTACATACATTCTAGGATATGCTTTCAACAATCAATCACAAAAATACCTAGAAATCAAAGCATGTATATCAATAAGAACAAGGTATGAATATTCAATATATCACACTAAAAACCTAGTTCTTAGATCATGAAATTAAACCTAGAAAATGTCATAAAGCACATCACATATATCATTTCTAGAATCAATTTCAAGATTAATCAAGTTTAGCAAATATATGTTCAAGTAAAATCACAAAGCTAAAACTCAATTACCAAATGATCAAACACCCCTAGAATATGTTCTAACATCATTCTAAACACAAATCGTCTATCAAATTGAAAGATTAAAGTGCAGATCAAAAGATGAAGTGAGAAGAAGAAGTTTAACATACAACAATGAAACTCGGACTGAAGAACAGCATGCTGCCACCAATCACGAATTCAAATGACTCTGAAAATGCTTCGGGTTTGTATCTCTCTTCAAGACCAACAATTTTGGTTTTTGAATCACTCAATTTCGAGTTCGTATGAGAGAGTTATGATCAAAATAAGAAAACAAAAATGTTGAAGAATTCTGCAGAAATTTCTTCAAGTTTATTGAAATGGAGGGAATTGGAGGGATTTAAAAAGAATTGAAGGAGGGGCAAAATTGTCCAATTTTTTGGGGGGACTTTGGCCAGTCCACGTGTGGCCAGCGTGTGCCACACGTGGTCCACACGTGGCCACCCCTTGCTTGGCTTTTGGCCGAGCAACCTCCTCGCGCACCTCTCGCGTTCTTTAGCCGTATTCAGGCATCCGAACTCCGAATTCGAATCCATTTTCGGATTACGAACCGTGACTCCCTCACGCACGACTAAGACTATGAAACTTTGAAAAATGGTTGAGAATTCATCTCGGAAAATGACGACGAACACAACTCAACGAATGAGAACGAAAAGTAGCGTAGCTACATCGTTTGGACTCGAAACTTAACGTATGAGTAACCGAAATGACCGAGACTCAATAAGGAATCAAATAAGACCATGGTCAAGTCCAAAACACAAGAAACACAAACATACAAACACAAGTTCACATATGAATGCCATTTCCTAGACATAGTCTTAGAACATGCAACTCTAAAATGTATGAGCATTTGAGTACAATGCATGAGCATACAAAATCATGTGAATGTGTTATATAAATGGTGCACAACGATGCAGGGACACACATGTATGAATTGTGTGTGTGTGCGCCTATGCCTTGCAAGAGGAAGAAGAATCTTGATACCTTAGCATCCAAGTATGCGATGTTCCCCTTGAAGACGAT
This sequence comes from Acer campestre, assembly GCA_954870605.1. NCBI lineage: Eukaryota > Viridiplantae > Streptophyta > Magnoliopsida > Sapindales > Sapindaceae > Acer > Acer campestre. The sequence continues at coordinate 13,040,227 of OX940807.1, forward strand.
ATTTGCACAAGATGTTGCTTCTTCACCTTTGAGGCTCCTTTCTTCCAAGAAACACCTAAGCAACTACTAATACAAATATAGAGAGTTTTGCAATGGAATCAAGCCAATACAAATAAAGGATCTTACATACGTCTTAAGCAATTTAACCTTGTTTGTATACTTTCACACTCCTACGCCATATTCAGTCGGGAACTTTATCATGAGGGCATAGGTTGCTGTCACCACCTTGGCTTTATTCAAAAATGGTCGGCCCAACAAGGCGTTGTACAGCCAGTTTTCTGTATCCACCACCACAAAGTCGAGCAGCACTATTTTTTGGCAAGGAGTCTTCCCGATTTTCACGGGCAACTTCACCGTGCCAAGCGACCTTACTTTGACTCCCCCAAATCCTCTAAGGGGCGTGGGAAATGGTTGTAAGTCTTTCCTATCTAGCCTTAGTTGGTCATATACTTCTGCACTTAGAATATCTGCTGAACTCCCATTGTCAATCAGAATTCAATGAACCTCTCTATGACCGATCCGTGCACTGATCACCAGTGTGTCATTTGGCCTAACATCTACTCCGTGTGAGTCGGCTTCTGTGAATATGATTGGATCCCAGCCCTCCTTGATTCTCTTCGGGTTGGGTTCAATGGAATTGACGTCCATGTCTCTCCGTGCCTCCATGGCCTCCTGGACTTCCTGGGTCCTTTCCCTGTTACTCTTGCCAGTCGCTGGTCCTCCAAAGATGGTGTTAATTGCTCCTTCATCCTCGGTTTTCTTGGGACTAAACTTTCTTGCCCGTCCGTCCTGTCGGCTATCCTTCTGTCCATCCGCCATATCCACCTTTTTGAGGACAATGTCTTTCAAATGCCCTTCCCTAATGAGGGTTTCGATGTGGTCCCTTAGTTGGAAACACTTGGATGTCTCGTGCCCATTCTCCTTGTGGAACCGGCAATATTTGGTGGTGTCCCTCCGGGCATATATTGACTGCTTAGGCGGTTCTTTAGACATGTTCTTCTCTTCTAGGATTGCCAGGATTTCACCTTGATCTTTCTTCAATGGGGTATAATTTGTATATTTGCCTTGGAACCTCTACCGCGGTTGATCAGTTTTTGGGTCGTATGCTCGCCGTCCATCCCGACCATCCCGCGCTTTATTCTTCTGTTTGTCACCTTTGGTATCGGGCGCCCTTGTTTGGTCTTTGGTTTTGGATCCCTCTGGGCAACCGCCATGCACGAAGTAACCTCTTGTGGCAATTTCTTCCTCTTCAGCCAGGGCGTAACCCCCCGCCATGTCTATCATATCAGCGTAACTGGTTAGTCGGGCTCTTCTGAGGTCAAATGACAATTGGCCATTATGAAGGTTGTTGATGAACGCGACAATTATTGCTTCATCATTTGCACTCCCAATCTCGGACACTTCCTGACCGAACCTCCCCAGATATTTCTTCAGCGACTCGTCTTTTCCCTGTTTGAGTTGGGATAAGTGGGCCACTGATTTTTTCCTTTGTACATTCCCAAGGAACTGTCTTGAGAAGGCTTTGCTCAGCTCGCTGAAGTTGCTTATGCTTGCTGTTGGTAGTCTACCAAACCACCGGGAGCCTAGATCCCCAAGAGTTTGGGGAAAATTCAAACATAGCAACGCGTCATTGTGGACATATTGCGCCATAGCGCTCCTATACCTCCGGACGTGTTCTTTTGGATCGGTATCTTTCTTGAACAGCTCAATGTGTGGCATCTTGAATCTCTCCGGGAAAGGCATCCTCAGGACCCCATTGGTGAAAGGGTTTCCAGATTCATCATCTGACAGCTCGTTATGCCCATATCGCCTAACTAAAGCATACATTTGTCGACGATTATTCTGAACTTCCCGGGTTAGACTCTGTATGAGTATGTCTCTATCTCCTTTTGGTTCCCCTATCGCATTGAAACTTTGACTTATTGTTAGTTTTTGGCCCCTTTCCTCCGGATTCAACTCTCTACAATCTCGATTTAGGCCATGCAGCCGAACCGTGCCCTTATGTCGCTTGCGATGATGATTCTACTCACTTTCTTCTGAGGATGATGACCGGTCTCTCCGGTGGTTGCGCCTCCTAGGGTGATCTCCATCCCCAGCTATCCGGTCTTGATCGTACCCTTTGTTAGAATCATTCCCCTCTTTATGCTCCCTACTTCTCCTGGCCACTCTTTCGGATAATATCTCTGGTCTGCCTGTAGGATCTCATCTTGCTTTTAGGGGTGCATCAGGCGTTGGTATCACCACTGCAGAACGCAATCTTGCTGCCTGCTGGTTTGGGGCGGACAGATTGTGAGGTGACATCAAACCTTCCGTGGTGGAAAGGTCAATTCCTTGCCTTGCTGCGTCTGATATAAGTTGTTGCAGAGAAGCATGGAATCGTTGTGCGATTTCTTCATTAGTTGTAGGGAAACGTTGAATACCAGCTAGGGCGGCTGACTGGTCTGCCGTCGTTAGGGTGGCATCCGCTGTATTGAGCGTGGTGTCATCTTCCAGCTCGTTACTTAGCACGCCTTGACTGTACCTGGAATCGCTACCATCTCCTTCGCCAGCCATTGTTGTCACAAACTTTAGGGTGCCCCTCCTTCTAACGCCAATTATTGACGGTGATTTTTGATGGTCACCGAGTCAATGATTTACTTTTGAATTGCTATAATTTATGAACGAGAACGATTAAAAATCAAGAAGAAATAACAAGCAATTACGTGGTAAAACTCCAATGGTTGGAGAAACATCCACGGATTGTTGCCTTAGCAACGAAGCCAAATTCACTATGAAGTATGGTTACAAGAATATTGCACTATAATCTCTCTCTCTAGCTATTTCTCGTGTACCCCCTATTTGCGTCAAAAGGGGGTATTTATACATGTTGTTATTAGGGTTTGGCATGTGGTGCCCTAACTTTTGGGGTATGCGTTCTAATCCTAAATGGATTCTGTTTCTTTCTTTGTAGTATACTTCCTGTTTTGGCTGAGTCCGAATTTGAGTCTGATTCCTCCTCCTTTATTTGCCGAGAAACTCTGTGTTTCCTTACTTGAACTCTGTGCAACCACACCGTTGCTTATCATGGATATGCTGGTCGCTGATTATGTCCTGCGTTTTGAATATGAGCGCTGGTGACTATCTATTTTATTGATTCCCGAGTACATGCCCGAGTATATGCTCGAGTAAGATTTACTGCCCGAGCTGATGGTCTTTGTTTGTGGTCGGGCGTCTTACTCTTTTTCCGAGTTAGTCGTTGTGGGGGATTTATTGCTCCATAAGTTGACTTATCTTGACTCCTGCTTGCATAGCCTTAAATGGTGATGACGTGTTCACCACGACTATTTATACCTATAACAGAAACCTATCAGGCCATCAATATTTCTACCTTGAAGCCAATCATCAAAAAAAAAAAAAAGATTAAGTTTCTAGTGCCTATGAATCAAAGCAGTAGATGAAAGATATATCTGACAATGTTCATATATCAAACAGTAGATGAATAATAATAATAATAATAATTTAATATTCAGCCTATGTAAAAATACGTGGAGCTTCGATACCACTGTAAGCATAATGCAAATAAATATATATGTGCAACTCGTAATAAATACATAAGCATGAAAGCGTACCTGAATTTCCAGAATCCATGATAGCACAAGAACAATCACCTGAAAAGAAAACACAAGAAAACAATGGAAAGTTAATAGGAAATCTTCTACTCTCTTCTCACCTTCCTCAGATTGCCTAATGGGGAGACAGTTCTGTAACACACGTGAGCGAGAGTAGGGACCCCCTATAAATAGTATAACTTACTAGAATCCTAAACCATAAAGGATTCTCAATCCTAATAGGATGGCTAGTCCCAAAATGAATACTAGGCTCACACATATACAATAGCCCATACGATATCCTACATATACTGTAGTTAAGGTGCACCAAGCCCAACAAATATTGATCACAACCAAACGGACTCTATCCGGTCAACTCTCTCTTACTTAAACATTCCAATCATTTTGGTTTTCATAAACTCAAAATATAATGTCATATGTTGCTCACAATTTTATAAAAATCTTACAGTACAAACTTCCCTTAACATTTGAAAATTGTAACACAAATATTTAGAAAATTTAGCTTGTGCAATCCCCCTTGATTTTAAATAAATTTAAAATTTATTTATTATTAAATTGTTTAAAAAACTATTTTTTATTTTATTTGTAAAGATTTTATTTGTAAAGATGAATTTTTTTCTAAGTTTCAGGTTTAAGATACATTCTTGTTTTCTAAATATATATATATATATATATTTTTTAAAATAATTTTTATCTTATTCTTTAATTTTTTAGTTTATTTAAAATAAAAATAAAGGGGATTTTAGACTTCTTACAGTTTTTACCATTGAATACGGATCTATCTAACGGTAGGGGATGTTTGTGCAACAATTTTTAAATGTTGAGGGAAGTTTGTGTGTGTATGGCTAAAAATGTCATATCTGTGTAATTTTATCAAAACTTGAGGGACATTTGTACAATTCCCCTGAAATTTTATTATCTTTTACCCATTTTTGTTATTTACATTTTTGTTTTAAAATATTTACCATGGCCCTTTAAGCCCCCCAGATTGAATGAAGCTAGCTTTGTCTCTATATGTGATTGAATTCTTAAAACAATCTTATTGTTCAAAATTAGATAGAAAAAATATATATTGTTGGAAATTTTTGAATATCATTCTCAAGAAAGATGTGAGCTATATGTGGCAAACATAGAAAGAAAATGACTTTTATACCCTTTATTTAGTTAATTATTACAACAGTTTGATCTTCTTTTTTTTTTCCTTGATATAAAGCAGTTTGATCTTTTACACTTGAATAATCAGTGAAAATGAGAAATATATTGGTATTTTCAATAAAAATATTTAAATTAGCTAACAAAAATAAAAAGATATAAAATAACAATTAAATTAAATTAAATATCTTAACTAAGTGTTAATAATCTTAATAAAATAGATTTTAATTAAAAATTTAATTATTGAAAGAAATTACATATAACAAATTAAGAAAATATTTAAAAATGGAACTGAAAATAAAAATAATATATATATATATAGGGGTGAATTCAAAAAGAGCCAAAAAATTTATGGACTTATTGTTTTTAGCCACAAGTTTATTTTTTATTGTTTTTGTCACTTTTTACCACTTTTGGACAGGAATGCCCTTAAATTTGAAATGGATAGGAATGCCCTTAAATTTGAAATTAAAAAAAAAAAAAAAAAAAACTTTGGTAGAATCCACCCATCAGTAAAAGCCCACCCCTAACCTTAAGTAAAAAATGATCAAAAGTTAAAAATAAAAAAGTGAGAGAAGGGAAGAGAGAGAGAGAGAGAGAGATTGCCGTCTGTCACCTCTAACCACTGCCGGTCGCTGCTGTAGAGAGAGAAAGGAAGAGAAGAGAGCCACCGTTCACCTTCGCGTCGCACCTCCGTCGCTGCCATTGTCGCCGAAGCCACTCCTTTCGGTTTGCTTTGGATTGACTTTGAATGGTGTTCAATTTTTTACATTCTGGCTACACTTCGAATGGTTGATTTTTGAAGTGGGTTTAATAATTTTGGATTTACGGTTTTCTCTTCTTAATTCCAGTTTTGGATTTTTGATTTTCAAATGGTTAATTTTGGATTGATTGGTACTTTGCATCAGAAATTTCAAAGCATGTGCAGCTGTGATGTCATTTAGTACTCTAAATCAAGTTCAAATTAAAAGTTCGTCTCTTTCAAATGTATCTCATTGATGGTTGATTCTTGGCTTCTTGCATCAATATTAATCAGAAGTCTGATAACCTCATATTTTCCTAGATAAATTGCATATTTGCATTGATAATTCTTGATTTTGTTAAGTTCCTGAAATTGATCTCATTGTTGGATTTACTAAATGAAATTTAATTAAAGTTATGTACACCTTACACACAACTCAGAATTAAGTTTGATTCCCCCTCCCGATTAAGTTCCCTTCCCTAATTCTATTTCTAATGAAAACTGATTATCTTTTATTTTACAACTATAAGGATGTGCTATACCTTTTCAAAATACTGTCCATTCTAAAAGCTTGTCGGCTGTTAGGCTTTCCTTTTCTCTTCCCTTTATTCTATTATGGTGCTTGTTACAATGAAACATTTTAACTTGACAAAATCTCACTGGTCACCAAACTCAATTGTGCATGTGTCATTACATGCATGCAAATTGAAAGTCAACAAATGTGGCTACTGACCACTATTCAAGGCAATTCTCAACAAAAACTTCAATTATCCTTGTTACTATCTCTGCATTTTATTATTGTTTCTTTATACTATGAAAAGGGTACCAAAAACTTATCAATCACTGGACTATATTCTATTATTTCTTTGGTCCAAGAAATGATATTCATTTTGTAGGTAAATATTATTATTTCCTTATTCCATGTAAGGGTTCTCTGTTTTGTTGGAAGTTAGACCCACATGTCATCTATGAACCAATATCTGAATTGGCTGAAACAGATTAGTAGTCTAAGGGAACCAATATTCCAAGAAAAGTATATTGAAGTGGAGAAAGCAAGTATAATATGAAAGAAGTTCAAGTATCATAAGTGCATTTTCTGCTTCAGAACTGGTCTTTATTTAATATCTTGTAGATGTTGTTAAGCTTAAAAAAGTGCCATAAGAATATGTAAGTATGAAATTAATTTAAGATGTATAAACTTGGGTTAAGGTGTCACATTGTCTTCTATGAATTTTATTCCTTTTAATTAGGATCGTAAAACTGTCACATTGTCTTTTGTTTACATGTTTAGTCCCCTTGATAATTATAGTATGGCCTTACTTATGTCTGTAGTATCACTTAAATTTAAAGCCACCTACTTGTGTTGGCATGTAACTTGTTTGTATTGACATGTATGTTTTTTGTAATGGCATGCAAGTTGTTTGTTGTATTGGCATGTAACTTACTTTACAGGCATGTAACTTTCATAGACACTGGCATGTAACTTACTTAACTTACTTTATTGGCATGTAACTGTCATAGACACCTGCATGTAACTTTTATAGACACTAGCATGTAAATTTACTGGCATTTAACTAACGTTATTTTTATGTGATTTTGTAGATGGGAAATATTAATTATGAGGATTTCCTCATAAAACCGAAGGATGAGTGGATTAAAAAAGTCACCACGAACGTGTACTGTAATTTGAACGCCCTTCCAGAAATTGTAAAGGTTCTCCGAAAAGTTAGACAATTAAATGAGTTTCATAGCACCTGTTTTGGGCACCTAGTTGATATTCCTGAAGACTTAACTAGTTAACAGGTGCTGCCATGTAACAATACTGGAATTTGATCATTTAAGTGGGTATCTTTCAAGTAGGGAAACAAGAATATCCGGGCATGTAACTTCAAAATGCACTGGCATGTAACTTGTGAAGGTCCTGTCATGTAACAATACTGGAATGTTTAGTTTTCAACTGAGTCATTCAAATAGATACATCATTAAAAATACACTTGCATGTAACTTCAAGATACACAGGTATGTGACTTCAAAAAAACACTGGCATGTAAGTTGTTAAGGTCCTAGCATGTAAAACTACTGGAATTTGATAAAAAATATATATATATAATACATGAATTCAATACTGTTATGTAACTTCAAAAAAGCTGCATTATGAAATATAGTATTTCACCAATACATTTAAGAATTAAAACATCATTGCTAATAACTAAGTTGTACCACTAACTTCCAATGTCAATGGACATATTTGTGAATTGTGGCCTTCTTCTCCATATTTCCTGCACCTGTACGGTCTATGTGGTCGCTTCGATGTTGCAAATGTTGCAGATAGTACAGGAATCTGACATGGTTGTGGATTCCAACAATTTTGTCGGTTGTGATCGGATTTACCACAAATCGTGCCATTTATTGTCTTCCCATTTCTATGTTCCCCAGCGGAATTATATCAATTCTTTTTTGGCCTTCCATCTTGCGCACAAAAAGGAGGCGGATAAACAACCCTTGATCTCACATCTTCAGGAATAGTCCAATCACTAAGATGGCCAACAGGGAAGATGTTCCCGGAATATGCTTCAACCAACATATAATTGTAAAAAGTTGGGTTTCACTAAAAATCGAATCCACTCTCTTAATCTTCATGTCAAACAACATATAATTGTAAACAAACAAGAGATTGATTTCACTATAAATCAAAATTACCAAATCACATGTACGTTAGAAATAAACTGGCATGTAACTTTAAAACAAACTGGCATGTAAATTTGGTACAGAAAATAAAAAAAGTTGGTTTCACTAAAAATCGAATCCACTCTCTTAATCTTCATAATAAACAACATATAATTGTAATAAAACAAGAGATTGATTTCACTATAAATCAAAATTACCACATAACATGTAAGTTAGAAATAAACTGGCATGTAACATTGAAACAAACTGGCATCTAACTTCGGTACAAAAAATAAAAAAAATCTGGGTTTTACTAAAACTCGAATCCACTCTCTTAATCTTCATATCAAACAACATATAATTGTAAAAAAATAAAAAACAACTGGGAAGGGGATACATACATTCTAGAAGGTCGTTCCACTCCAAATCTACTTCAAGAGAGAGAAGAGACCACAAAATGAGATCTGGGTTGAAGAATGTTTGTTTGTACTGTTGCTGCAATGAAGGTCTACGAAATGGAAGAGACCACTGAAACGGTGTGGAATCACTTGAAATAGAGGTCTACGAAATGGAAGAGACGAAATGGAGGTCTTCGTCGCTGGGCCATTGCCGTCGCCGTCGATGGGTTCAACTCGCCGTGTATCAGGTGAAGAGAGAGAGAGAGAGTTAGAGAGAGAATATCTGATTTTGGAAGATTAAAGAGAGAAAGAGAGAGAGAGAGATAGAGAGAGAGTGCCAAATTCTGATTTTGAAAGATAAAAGAGAGAAAGTGATAGTCAAATTTTGGGAGGGAAATTTTGGTCCAAGTAAAACAAAATTCAAGGCAATTTTGGCAATTCAAGCACAAAGATGACAAGAATAATAAAAAATAAACTTCTGCCTAAAAACAATAAATCCATAAATTTTTTGATCATTTCCTGCAATTTCCTATATATATATATATATATATTTTTTTTTGGAGGAAGCAGCATTAATATGCTCCACAAGACATCCATTGAGGATGTACGTGTGACACCTGAGAGATCCCTCGTAGGTGGCCTCGCCTTTACTTACAATCTTACATTTTATTTTCTTAATAGTAAATAATTACAGTCAGAAATCACAAGCATCTAACTTTATGAGACATTAAAAAAAAATTACATGGATATAAAGAAGCTTCCCTCAAATTTCTATCTTTTAATAAGTTTTGAATATTTTAAATTCATAAAAAGATCTATATATTGGAAACCAGAACTATGAATTGAAATTTTCAAAGATCAAAACAAATTAAGGATTACAAGTTGTACAATAAAGCGATGAACTAATCGATTCTGCCAAACGTACTCTAGATTCCAAGTCCTGAAAATACAAAATTGAAAACATTTACAACCCTAAAAACACATGACTTTGTTCTATTAATTCCTGACCGATCGATCATCAAGTTGGAACAAGAGAGGGCTTCGCTATATAAGTGGGTTTGTCATCTCCAGCCATTATTACAACGACTTTCGGCTCCGAATCAGCCTCAAGTTCCATGGTTTTACTGGACTTTTCTTCTTTCTCTTCATCACCAAGATATTCTGATGAGGAACTGTTGTAACAGCAAGCAAGAAAGAGCAAAGTAATAGCTATGACTCCGAAAACAAGCAGCAGCCCTCCAAAGAGGTACGGAACCGGAGAGTTCCACTGGAAAAGCCCAGCGCTTGATGCGGAAATGCTTACAGATCTCATATGTTTTCTCTCGTAATTTTTTTATTTTTTTATTTTTTTTTTAAAAAGATAAAATTGTTGGTGATCGGAATTTCCTCTCGTAATCAAGTAGTGGGATTTGATCTCTCTATTTATACATCAACATCTGTATATCAATAATGCATGCAACAAAATATATACTACCGATGGTGCCAACTTTAACTTTACATTACAAACATATCCTATAATTAATCAATTAGTTTACACAAATTGGATGCTTTTCTTGTTCTTCACATTTATTTAGTGATCTAATGCGATAATTATTAACAAAACAATTATTAATTAAAGGGTTAATATTATAAACCTCCCATCACATTTGAAGTATTATTGAATGTGTAGTTACAAATGCTTTTATTTTAGAAACCTCCCCTATAGACTAACACCGCTAGCATTTCATTTGTGTTAACCGAGTTTGACTGTTAAAAAGTCCAAAATATCTCTATTTAAGCTTCAATTGTATGAATTGACCATTATACCCTTATACTTTTACCAAATAAATTAATAAATTGATACAAAATGCTATAATATTAACTTGCAAAGGAGAAGTTATTTTGTGGACATTTTATCCCTAAAAATAACAAAATTACAAATGAATCAAAAGCATTGAAAATAAACCATAATATGTATTTATTTATTTCTTTATTTTTCTTTATAAATCCAAACAAATACTTATTTTGAATGTTTTTGGTTCATTTGTAATTTTGTTTTGTCTAGGGATAAAATTGTCCACAAAATAATTTCTCCTTTGCAAGTTAACATTTCTGCCTTTGTATTAATTTATTAATTTATTTGGTAAAAATATGAGGGTATAATGGTCAGTTCATACAATTGAAGCTTAAATATGAACATTTTAAACTTTTTAATAGTAAAACCTAGTCAACACAAACGGAATGCTAACGGTGTTAGTTTATAGGGGAGGTTTCTAAAATAAAAGCATTTGTAACTATACATCTAATAATAGTTCAAAGGAAAGGGGAGGTTTATAATATTAACCCTTAATTAAATCTAGTTGATTCGGCTTGTGGGTGTGTTGAGAGACTATTGGTACTTGGAAGAACCTAGCTTATAAGAATTATAAATATAGATCAACTTAAATATTAATAGGATTGGAACTTTCAATTAATCTATATATTTTATTTAAAAGAACCACAGAATATATTGTACTTCTTCTTTATACGGAAATGGAGAATAAAAGGACAAAATAAAGAAAAGAATGAAAAGTTGAAGTAGTGTGCTATATCTAACCCAATAATACGTTTCTAACTTCTCCAGGGACCAAAATTTTGTGTATCCAGAGTCCAGACTAAACAGTTGCAGCAAATTAATGCTGTAGATCCACCAAGAGCACATCCCAATATAAAGGTACCAATTTAGGTGAGACAAACATGCATATAATACTATAAATATATAATGTGTTTGTCCACTAACAACATGCAACATTATAATACCAAGGGGGGCGTAGCTCAGGGTCGGCCCATGGGGGTAACAAACTCATCATTTTACTGTGGCCCCCAAACTGGCCATATTTACTTTTTCTTCTTTGGGTCTCAAAACCCAATATATTTATGTTTAAATATGGTATAATTCCAAACCCTTTTATTTATATATTTTTCTTTTTGGTCCAATGAACTAATTCAATTTAAAAAAAATAAAAATAAAAAAATAAAAAAATAAAAAAAAAACTTCAGACCCAATAAACTTGTCATTGTCATTCTGAGACTATATCACTACACAATTTAAAACAAAACAAAATAGTAAATTAATTAAAAACAACAACCTTGACCTAAAACTAAAGTGCTAAACGAATCAGGTTTGGTTTGTTTCGCGTTGCTTCCTGCTCTGTTTTGCTTTTTTGTGTCTCTGTTTTGCTCTAGTTTAATAAATAAACGAAGCAAAAACTTCTCTAGCTCTCTCTTTTTATGTTTTTAGATATGATAAATCTTTTTTGTTTTAATTTATGTGGATTACATTGTATTTGGTAAATGAAGAATTATTTATTTAATTTTTTATTTTGGTTCATGATAATAATTTTATATAGGGTCCCGATTTTGGTAATATCATAAAATTGTTCGGGCCCTAAAATGTTTGGAGACGGCCCTGACGTAGCTCAGCTGGTAAATGGATGAGCTTGGAGTTTGGGTAAATGACTCTCAGGTCAGCGACTCGAATCCTACTAATGACAAAAACTTAAAAAAAAAAATAACTGGTCTCGGATTAATAGATATTGTCGAAAAAAAATAAAAAAAAATCATGCTACATTATAATGTGAATGTAGTTGTTCATCCAACATTGTATATCTAGCCTATTATGAGTGAGTGGACCCGTCGCACCGTCGCACCAAATTGTTTCATTGATCATGTTCCAGGACCTTTCATATGAAGGTGATTATATTAGTTTTAATACTTATGTATATATATATATAAAATAAATAAATAAAAAATCCCTTTTGTTATTAAAATCCATCTAATTAAACTTTCTCTTTCAATTTGCTTAAAACCTTTTAAAAATAGTGAAGATCGTTAAAAAGGACAACGTATTTTATATGAAATTTAGTGTTAACCACATACAAAGTTTTAACCTTTTCTTCTTTTCTTTCTTTCTTTCTTTTTTTGTCAATACATAACTACAAATTATGAAAATGCCTATACAACATCTTTTCTATTGTTTGTTGTTTGAGGAATTTCAATCAACTTAACACGTCAGCACAGACAAGCTAGAATTAGGTATCCACGTCACAAGACCGTGTCATCAGCAAGTCAGAAAGGGAAACGGAGCAACACCGCGTGTAGAAGCAACCCTAGGTCACTAGACTTTTTCGCCAACACATGAACTAGTGAATATATATATAAATATGTATTGCTCGCGTGTGTCTAAACAACCTAGAGGGGGGGGGGGGGGGGGGTGGTGAATGGGTTGTTAATCCGATTAATTACCAAATTTTCAGATTATTCAATATTAAAAAATAAACCGAATATAACAAACAATAAAATCAAATATAAATTGCGGAAATTAAAAAAACACTTGATTTTTACGTGGAAACCTTTAACAAAGAAAAACCACGGGCTGATATATGCGCCACACATGGTCCTCGAATCCACTATATGTAATGATGATTACAACCCTAGGTTGGCCTCTAATCACACCATTCTCGGTTACTAATCCACCACTACTATCCGCATGCCTTTTATAGCGAACCTACACTAGAGGTGCTTGAGCATTACACACCGGTAGTCACAAGACGTAACTCTCAATGAAGAGATCAACAACCTATGTGAATATGATAATATTCTAAATGCCACACTAAATGCTTAACTAGATGTTATAATGCAATTTAACACTCTTGTTATCAACCATGCCTACATGCTCATGCATGAGGACTCAATTAAATGCAAAGAGATTCTAGCAACCTAATTGTCAACAACCAAGGCCAACTCAACACAAGTTGTCAATAAACATGGCAATGACAATAAATGCAATTAACAAGTGCAATCAAGGAATTGTTAATCAAAATGCCAATCAGCACAAGTTGTCAAATAACATGGCAAGGACACTAAATGCAATCAATGAGTTCTACACATCAATGTCTAAATGAAAATCAAATAGATTTAGCTAGAGGGCAAAATGGTCCTAAATGCTAGCTATCAACAAACAACACATCTCAACCAATAAACTAAGACTCAAGCATGTTATAAACAACATTAATTAAGGAGTCAAGCATTTAATCACAAAATAAATGCTAAATCTAGGCAAACATGTTAGAAAGATGAAACAAGAGATTCTAGAATATGTAGAGATTACCTAGTAAAGGAAAACAACAATGCCCATGCTTGGATGATGCTAGATGCTCATGGGAATGTGTTTGGTTGAGTAAATAAGTGTTCTTGGGAGCTTCTCTCTCTAGAATATGATATTCTCTCACTAAGTTCAGTTTTTTAAGCTCTCCAAAAAAATGAGCTAGGAAGAAGAGAATACTTATATAGATGCCCTAGATGAAGTGACGACGTTTTGAAAAAATTACCTGGAAACGTGCGATCGGTGGTTTCAATTGGCAGTCAAGCCGCCGATCTCAAACTGCCGAATGCGAAACGTCACCACTAGAATGGATCGGCGGTCGAGTATGAGTCACCGATGCAAATTGTCAAATTGGGACAGAGGGCCCATGTTCCAAACGGCGATTAATCTAGTGGTCAGGCCATCGATTTCAAGCCGTCGATTTCTGACCTATTTAAAATTTAATCAGGTCAAAATGGCAGTTTCGAAAAGCGGTTTGGCCACCGATCGTAACTGTAGAACAAGTCCAGAACTCTCTGGAATCAAATGGCGGTTTCTATTCGGCGGTCAAAGCCGCCGATCAAACCGCCGTTTCACCAAAATGGTGAAACCAAAAGAGAAGCCAAGAGCATTCTCCGAAGGCAATCTTTGCGCAACATCATGCACAGCAACGTGCACGCGTGGATGTTTCCAAATAACTTCGGCAAACGAATTACATCACACTTAAGACAAACATACATGAAGTGCAAGTGTGGGAAGTGACATATGAATGCATCCTAATACCTAATATGTCATGGCATATATCAACCAATGATGCAATCAATTAATCATGTAAGCACACAAATATTTAAACATTACAACAAGTAAGAACAACATGCATGGGTTGTGAGTGTATGCAACTACATCTCTTCAATTAAGAGTCAAGAACAAGTAAGCTACTTTCCTTGAGCTCTTGAGATCCACAATGAGGTCCCCAAGTATTTGAGTAGAATTTCTTCAATTCTAAACTACCCTTACAAGATTAAAGCCCCATTGTGATTTTGTCAACGAAATTAGCCAATTAAAAGTGAGGCGCTTACAACTAGGTCGCCTAACTCATGACAACTCGCTAAAGCAACCTAATGTGGCGTGTAGGATCAGCTCGCCACACAAATAAGATTCATTACAAATGATATTTTTGACACAACACTAACAATTTGGAAATCCACGAAAGAATAAGGAAAGACAATCATCGCCATAATGAATAAACCAACAAGAAAGAAATAATCCCGAAAATCTGAAAGATTGACTTCTACAAAGAAAGAGATTCATGTACAGGACCGAAATATCATCAAGATACGATCCTCCCAGGATCTCGTGTCAACTTGTGACTTTGCTTGGATGACAGATGGCATGTGGCAACATTGTCGTTTTGGCGACCAAATAGCGACATAGAGATTTATTCATGAAATTCAATCAGGTATGGTGTCGCTGCGAGTTGTCACCCTGAGAAGAAATGGCGACAAAAAAAAATATGGCGTCGCCATGAAATGTCTCCTTGAGAACAAATGGTGACATAGAAAATCAAATAGCGACAAAGAAGAAATTGCGGTGTCACTTATCAAAACGCTGCAGTTTCATTTTGGCACCTTATATATATGCCTTTTTGTGCTTAGGTCTTCTCCAATGAGTTCAAGATCATAGTTTTAACTTAGAATATTTTCCAAGAGTGAAAATGATCCAAGAACTCATCTTTGATTACACAAACTAAACTCCACATGCATAAATCATCATCTAAGCATCATCTAGGATCATCTAGTATGTGCTAATGCATGGGTCTTCTTCAACACACATGTTATGGTAAGTTGTTCACTATTATCTTACATAATTAGTGTTCTTACTTAGCAATTTATCTCATTTTTAACTTGTATGCTTTAGATTAATTTCTACTTACAAGATTGAGATTACGTGTTGATTGATTGAGTTGTTTTGTTACAGCTAGGATTTCATGCTTATATAAATCTAGCTAATTTATCTCATTAAATTGATTGAGATTGTTTGTGATAGCTATTGTATCTAGGATTGGTTATCATTTACATAGCTAAGTTGTATGCTATGACATATAGCTATTTTGATATCTAGAATTGATTTTATTATCATCATTTAATCCTAGATAAGCATTTAGTGTAACCTAGCATTATTTGCATAATTTAATATCATCGCATATTCACATAGGTTTTTATTGATCTCATCATTGAGAAGTAAGTCTTGTATGACTGAGGTGGCTTAGTGCTCAAGCAATTGGTCAAGTGCCACTGTAAAAGGTCTGCGGGTAGATTAGGGGGTGCTCATGCCAAGAGTAGTGTATCAGGGGATATCACTAGGGATTGAACCAAGAGTGGCGAGTGGTAGTATCCATAGCAGGAGGTTATCTAGGGTGAGAGTTCAAGAATCACTTGAGGGTGTAACTGTCTTTTCATATAGTGGATTTTGGTGACCGTGTGTGGTGCACATATCAGCCCGTGGTTTTTCCCTGTTGATGGTTTCCACGTAAAAATCAAGTGTTCTTTAATTTCTGCATTTTATATTTGATTTTGTTGTTTGGTGAATTGGGGTTATATTTGTAATATTGACTAATTCAAAAAAAAAATTGGTAATAACGGATTAACAACCCATTCACCCCCCACCCCCCTTTCCCCTTTCTAGGTTGTATTATTAGACATGCACGCATAATATATTTGTTTCACTTTCAAGTCTATTGTTAGGTGATATCAAGGGAAGCTCATGAGAAGAAGTTCAAGACTTGTTGAAGATTAGTCTAGGATGATATCTCATTGTAAAGTGAGAGTGAGTTTTTGTGACCAATCTTCATTTGTAATGTTTATAGTTTTATATAGGTGTTTTGACATAGAATTTGTCAAATGGGGAGATTGTTAGGATTTTGAGTATTAGTTGGCATTATTCTATATCAAAACGTTATTTGCTTCGTATTGTTGTGTTGTCCTTTGTTACTTGGTTTATCAAGCTTCAAGGAAACTGGACAACGTTTCAAGCAAAGTGTTGCCTTCGTTCGAGGAAATCGCTATATGTCTATAAAGGTAATTATACCTCTTTCCTCTTACAAGGCTTAGGCACACACACACACACACACACAATTCATTCATAAGTGTCCCTGCATAGTTGTGCCAATTTAGTATAGCACATTCACATGTTTAAGTATGCTCATGCATTATTCTCATATTGCCATACATAGTAGAAATGCATATACTAGGACTATGTCTAGAAAATGCATGCTTATGTGATCTTGTGTTTATTTGTTTAAGTATAAGTGAATTGAACTTGAATATATTTTTAAATGATTCCTTGTTGAGTTCTGATCATTTCAAATACTCACTCATTTGATTTCGAGCTCAAACGAGAAAGTTACGCAACTTTATGTTCCTTAACAATGTTTTGTCTTCATCTTCGTATATTGAGTCGAGTTCACATCCAATTGTCAAAGTTTCATAGTCGTCCTCGTGTTTAAGTGAGTCATGGTTCATAATCTAGGAACATATTTGAATTTTGAGTTCAGAGGCCAAATGACGGTTGAAGAACGCGAGGAGAGTGTGAGAAGAAGAGAAGTTTGAGAGAAGGCCATGAGGGAGTCCCTCCCGTGGAGGCACGTGGAGGCTCTCGGCCTCCCCGTGGTGGCCATGCACCTCCACGGGGATGGATGAAAGCCACCTCCAAAAATGGGCCCCATCTCACTTAAACTTTCCCTCCTAGTCTTTTTTAAATATCTTCCCTCTCCCGCTTGTTCAAAAGTTGAAGAAAATTGAAAATAGAATAGCAGAATTTTCTCTCCAACTTTCCTACCTTCTAAACACCATATCTTTCTCATTTGAACTCTAAATTGAGTGATTCAAGTTGGAGAATCTTTGTAATCAAGTCCCCTACCCTTTCCAAAAGAGTTTACAACTATTTGATCAAGTTTTAGAGCAGTTCCACTGTTAAAACCGAACCAGCTTGGGATTTCAAGGTATTAAGTCAAACTTTATGATTTTATCCTTTTTTATTCTCAATTGTCTTGGATTTTCTTCTTACATATGTATGTGTATATATGTCAAAATCTATTGAGAAAGATAGCTTCATATCAAAGCTAATCAATTCTAATTAGAGACAAATGTGAACTAGTTTTCTATAATTCTAGTATATCACATATTTGAGAGTTGTATTATGCTTAGCTTGATATCTAGGGTTATTTGTGACTTGATTGACTTATTTTAAGATCAATAACCTTGCTAGAACATTCATTAATAATATATTGTGATTCTAACATTTTTGGTGTATGTTTATAATATCTTGAATTTGTGCTTAATGGATATGATTTATTCAAGGATTAGCTTTGTGAATGAAACTAGAAATTACATGTGTTAGGTGTTTCACATATTCTAGGTTTCGATTCATTGTTTTTATGACTAGACTATATTTGATTTGTGTGCTCACATGATTAAGTCTATGTCTACATGATTTGTACTTGATCCATACATCTCATATGTTCATGCATCATCTTGTGTGATTGCATCACTTGGCTGGTTAAACTAGAATATCGTACATTGTGTGCTCATTGTCTAATTCTAGTTTCCGTAGCTCATATTGATCATATGTCCTATGTTGAATGTGCTTGCATGATTTGCATCACATAGATCATTGCCTTGTAAAAGGTAGAAGACTTGGCTAAGAGTGTGAGGCTCTAAGTAAGTCCAAGCAAAGGAAGACTTGGTTAAGAGTGTGAGGCTCTAAGTAATTCCAAGCGTGGAAGTCTTGGCTAAGAGGTTCAAGGCCTCTAAGTAAGTCTGAGTGAAGTCTTGTCTAGGGGTGTGAGGCTCCGGTTAGACAAGCATGGAAGACTTGGCAAGGGGTGTGAGGCTTCTATAGGTCCGAGCAAAAAAAAGTCTCTTATTGTTGAGTGATTCTTCAACATAAAGCAAGGGAAGTCTTGGCAAGGGGTGTGAAGCTCCTATAGGTCCGAGCAAGGATATTCTCTAGAGGCATGTGATGTGTCTCAATTAGAGAATAGGCAAGTTCTTCTCTAGTGGGAATAGATAGGAAGAAATCCAATAGATTGTGATACAAGAGAGTTGGTCACATTTGAGGGTGTATTCTTATTTGACTAGTGAAAAATCTTTTGCCGATGGTTGTGTATTCAACCCGTGGATGTTTCCTCTTCGGAGGTTTACCATGTAAAAATATCGTGTGTCAAATGTCTCTTTCCTTATCTCTTGTATTGTATTTGTTTTAATCAAATTGATCTTGAAAGCATTGTAATTGATTACATTCTTGTGAGACTAGATCTTTGATTATTCTTGTATCTTTATATGTACTTGTACTATTGCGACATATATAATGAATACAAGTATTTGGTGATTTGTTATTTTTGGTATATCCTCCACATGTTATCCATAGGCTATGTTTGAACTATATATTGAATATGCTTGTTAATGATCTATGCATGCACATTTGTGTTTATAGTGGTGTTTTATAAGATATCTAGATGAACAAACTTTCATTTGTTTCAAGGGTTCAAAAAAGGCCTTAAAACCTATTCACCCCCCTCCCTTTAGGTAAGCTTAAGGTAATTTAACCATGATTGTATTTACAGGATCTCCAAGTTGATGACTTTGGTTGACGATGTCCATCAACTTAATTTGGAAGTCAATTAACAACTCATACTCTTTCATCTTGATGGTCTCAAACTGAGTTTGTAGAATCTAAAGCCTTAAGTCTTTCACTGTTTGAGTCCCTTCATGTGCCATCTTAAGGATCTCTCTTGCTTCATGTGTATTCCTTGTAATTTGGATAAGTTTGTATTGATTTTCATCCTTGGCATAGAACAATGAGTGCATGGCCTTGTTGTTCCACTTGGAAGTGTAAGTTCCTCATATTTTGATTGGTTTATTTCATTGACAAACCACATTTGGGTTTAATTTATAAGGGTAGACTAGGCCTTCCTTATGCTTGATCAAACTTCAAAGGCTCTCTCAAGTCATCAAGCTCAAGAGCACTTCAAAGGTATATCACTTGTGCTTAACTCTTTGAAGAGAATTAGTTGCACACACACACATATGCTTCTTCATGCATGCTTTGCTCATCTTGCATTTGTGTTTCAATTCTTGTATGTGTGTTTTCCTTACACTTCTCACACATGCACTTGATTGTTAGATCTAAGTGTGGTTTTATGTGTTGAAATTCGGTTCCCGATGCTTGATCAGAATCGTCCGTGCTTGCATTATGGTGTGCTTGTTTCTAGTGCGATGAGTAACCACCGGAGATGGTCCCAGTGTGCGGGTCCGTACCCGCATAATGCAGTCGAGTTGTTTTCCAACTCTCGGTGTGCAGTTGTTGTGTGGGTGTTGTGTGGGTTTATACCAGCGCAGTCACCAAACTGGTGATTTCCATCTCCCAGTGTGTAGGTGTTGTGCAAGTCCTTACCCGCACAGTCACCAGAGAAGTGACTTTGGGTGTCCTTCCAGCTCCCAGTGCGTGAGTCCTTACCCGTGCACTAAACTCGCACAATGTCTAGTATCAACCTTACTTTTCCAAAACGTCGTAGTTTCTCTTATGGCTTATATATATGTTGTCTTCTCTCTTGCTCATTTTTAAGAGTTCAAAAACCTATCTTTGAAAGACTAAGTGATTTTCAAGAGAGAGAGACTCCCAAGAACACTTCTTTACTCAACCAAAAACATTCCCATGAGCATCTAGCATCATTCAAGCATCATCCAAGCATGGGTGTTAGGTTTTTGGTTTGTCTTGGCATATATTCCATGTCAAATGATGTTTTTCTTGTATTTGATTAATGGTCTTAGAGTTGATGATTCAAAACTTCAAAGAAAGACGTGGCCATAAAATCATGCAAGAAAGTGTCTTCGAAGAGGAATGTGCTACATTGCATAACTAAGTTAAAATTGAACACATTCTTCTTACAAGGCATAGGCACACACACACATGGCATTCATATGTGTCCTTACATAGTTGTACAACATTTTTATAATACTTTCACACACTTGGTAATGTATGCTCATGCATTAGATTTATATTGATAAACTTTGTTAATTGCAAGTTTTAGGACTATGTCTAGGAAACGGCATACATGTGTGACATTGTGCTTATTTGTTTACATTTTATTGTTTTTGGACTTGAACATGATCTCTTATGATTCCTTATTGAGTCCTAGTCATGTTGGTTACTCATTCCTTTGGTTTCGAGTCCAAATGATGTAGCTACGCTACTTTTCGTTCTCATTCGTTGAGTTATTTTCGTCGTCATATTCCGAGATGAATTATCAATCTTTTGTCAAAGTTTCATAGTCTTCATTGTGCATGAGGGAGTCACAATTCGCAATCCAAAGATAGATTCAAAATCGGAGTTCGAAGGCCCAGATACAGCCGAAGAACGCGAGCGGAGCGAGAGAGGACTTTGCTCGGCCAAAGGCCAATCATTGGTGTCCACGTGTGACACACGGCCTGGACAGCCCTTTGTCCACATGTGCCACACATGCCCCACATGGGTTGCTGATGTGGTAAGCTCCCATTGGCCCTCATTTTCCCTCTCTTGAATCCATTCCCTTCCATTCATTCTAAGAAGAAAAGTTTGAAACTCACACCAGAATTTTCTCTCAACTTTTTCTCACCTTCCAAACACCATAACTTTCTCATACAAAGTCAGATTTGGTTGATTCAAGTTGAAGATTGTTTGTAATCGAGTCCTCTACCTTTTCTAATTGGTCTTTCAGCTGTTTGATGAACTTTTCTTATGGTTTCTACATAGAAAAACGAACCAACTCGTGATCTTAAGGTATTGGTCATATCTTTGAGATTTCTTCTTTTATAACCTTCAATTTGCTTAGGGTTTCTTCTTCTATATATATGTATATGTATTGTGAATGCTATTAAGAATGATAGCTTCACAATCAAACCTAATCAAAAGTCTAATTAGAGACATATGTGAATTAGTTTCTTAGATTTTAGGATTTTCACATGATTGAGAGTTGTATTGTGATTAGTTTGATATCTAGGATTATTTGTGACTTGATTGAATCATTTTATGATTAATAATCTTTGAAATTTTCTTTTATCCTTTGATTGATAATATCTAGGATTAATGTTTGTGTATGTGTTTTTAGAGACATCTAGGATTTAATTGATTTATCATTATATCCTTGCTCTAAATCTTTGGCTAGAATATTCATTAAATACATTTTATGTTTCTAGCATTTATGTGTATGTTTATAGCATCTTGAATATGTACTTCATGTTTATGATTTATTCAAGTGTTATTTGTATGAATGAAACTAGGAGCTTTTGTGTTAAATGTTTTCACATGCTCTAGGTTTAATTCATGTTTTTGCATCCAGACTTTTATTACTTGTGTTCTCACATATTTAGGTCTAGTTGTTCCATGGAATATCTCGATCACATGTTCTATGTTGTATTGATTGTGATTTGAATCATTTGCATCACCTAGATCATTGCCTGTGGAAAGGTTGAAGTCTCTTGTGAAAGTGAGTAAAGCTTTAATTTGAGCAAGAAGACTTGGCTAGGAAAGTGTTCTGGATAGCCAAGAAAAAGTCTTAGCAAGGAGTTTGGTACTCCAGATAGTTGAGCTAGGGAAGCTTGACTAAGATCTTTGTGATCAAGATTGCTAAGTAAGGAAATCTTCCTAGAGTCTTAAGAGCCTTGGATAAGAAGTTGCTTCCTAGAGGTGTAGGACACATCTTGGATAGGGAGTAGGCTTAGTAGTTCACTAGCCTGAGGGTAGATTAGGAGATGATAGGTTGAGGTGGATATCATTGTGTCGATAGCCTTAAGTGTGTAAGTCCTTTTTCATATAGTGGATTGCTTTGCCGGTGGTTGTGGATTCAACCTGTGGATGTTTCCTCTTCAGAGGCTTACCACGTAAAAATCTTTGTGTCTGAAAGTATACAAACAAGGTTAAATTGCTTAAAGTATACCTAGGGGGTTGAATAGGTTTTTACGACTTTTTTCAATCCCTTGAACAAACTAGCGTTTGTCCCTCAAGGTAGCATTACATACAACACATAAATGAGACATTCATACATAGACAAGACAAACATTTTATCATTTAGGCATTGTCTACATATATAAAATAGTTGCATACGTATAATAGCACAAAAACACAATATCAAATAATACTTGTATATCAATATTGTCAAAGTATTATAAGAAATAACCAATATAGCTACACACAAAGATAACTATATATGAAGAATTATAATTACAAATAAGATCAAAGTGGATTGTCTTACAAATCACACTTTACAAATTCTTGTTCAAATGTACATCACAAGTGAATGATATCCAACAAGATAAAAAACATACACATATACAAAAATAAAGAGAAAGAGATAGAGACAATAGACACAAAGATATTTACGTGGTGAACCTCCGAAAAGGAAACATTCACGAGCTGAATCCACAACCACCGGTAAAGCAATCCACTATATGAAAAAGGACTTACACACTCAAGGCTATCAACACAATGATATCCACCTCAAGCTATCATCTCATAATCTACCCATGGGCTAGTGAACCACTAAGCCTACTCCATATCCAAGATGTGTCTTACAACTCTAGGAAGTAACTTCCTATCCAAGGCTCTCAAGCCTCTAGGAAGATTTCCTTGCTTGCAATCTAGATCACAAAGATCCTAGTCAAGCTTCCCTAGCTCAACTATTCGGAGTACCAAACTCCTTGCTAAGACTTTTTCTTGGCTATCCGGAACACTTTCCTAGCCAAGTCTTCTTGCTCAAATTAAAGCTTTACTCACTTTAACAAGAGACTTCAACCTTTCCACACAGCAATGATCTAGGTGATGCAAATGATGCAAATCACAATCAATACAACATAAAACATGTAATCAAGACATTTCATGGAACAACTAGATGCAAAAACATGAATTAAACCTAGAGCATGTGAAAACACCTAACGCAAAAGCTCCTAGTTTCATCCATACAAATAACACTTGAATAAATTATAAACATGAAGCACATATTCAAGATGCTATAAACTTACACATAAATGCTAGAAACATAAAATGTATTCAATGAATATTCTAGCCAAAGATTTAGAGCAAGGATATAATGATAAATCAATTAAAACCTAGATGTCTCTAAAAACACATACACAAGCATTAATCCTAGATATTATCAATCAAAGGATAAAAGTACATTTCAAGGATTTTCAATCAAAAAATGATTCAATCAAGTCTCAAATAATCCTAGATATCAAACTAATCATAATACAACTCTCAATCATGTGAAAATCCTAGCATCTATGAAACTAATTCACATATGTCTGTAATTAGACTTTTGATTAGGTTTGATTGTGAAGATATCCTTCTCAATAGCATTCACCATACATATACATACATATAGAAGAAGAAACCCCAAGCAAATTGAAGGTTATAAAAAAAGAAATCACAAAGATATGAACACTACCTTGCAATAATGAGCTGGTTCGGTTTTCTATGTAGAATTATTAGAAAAATCAATCAAACAGATATAAGACCACTTGGAAAAGGTAGAAAACTAGATTACGAACAGTTTCCAACTTGAATCAACCAATTCTGACTTCGTATGAGAAAGTTATGCTATTTGGAAGATGAGAAAAAGTTGAGAGAAAATTCTGGTGAGTTTTTCTAATTTTATTTTCTTTGAATGAATATGAGGGAAATTGAAATATTTATAAAGAAGAGAGAGAGAGAGAGAGAGAGAGAGAGAGAAGGAGGCCACCAATCATGGGCTGCCATATCAGCAGCACGTGTGCCACATGTGGACAGAGGGCTGTCCAGGTCGTGTCGCACACGGCCTCCACACGTGGTGAGCCAAGCTAGGCCTTAGCCCTAGCTTGCTTCTCCCGCGCTCCACTCCCGTTCTTCGGCCATATCCGGGCCTTCGAACTCTGATTTTGAATCCATCTTTGGATTATGAATCATGACTCCCTCACACACAACGACAACTATGAAACTTTAACAAAAGGTTGAGAATTCATCTCGGAATACGACGACGAAAACAACTCAATGAATGAGAACGAAAAGTAGCGTAACTACATCGTTTGGACTCGAAACCAAATAAATGAGTAAATGAAATGACCAGGACTTAATAAGGAATCATAAGAGATCATGTTCAAGTCCAAAAAAATAAAATATAAACAAATAAACGCAATGTCACACACGTATACCTTTTCCCAGATATAGTCCTAAAACATGCAATTAACAATGTTTATCAATATAAATCTAATGCATGAGCATACATTACCAAGTGTGTGAAAGTGTTATAAAAATGTTGTTCAACCATGCAAGGACATATATGAATGCCATGTGTGTGTGTGCCTATGCCTTGAAGAAGAATGAGGTCAATATTACCTTAGATATGCAATGTAGTACATTCCTCTTCGAAGACACCTTCTTGCATGATTTTGTGGCCACATCTTTCTTTAAAGCTTTGAATCATCATTATAAAACCACTAATCAAATACAAAAAAAACATCGTTTTCATATGAATATATGCCAAGACAAACCAAAAACCTAACAGTGTCTATTGTCTCTATCTCTTTCTCTTTATTTTTGTATATGTGTATGTTTTTATCTTGTTGGATATCATTCACTTGTAATGTATATTTGAACAAGAATTTTTAAAGTGTGATTTGTAAGACAATCCATTTTGATCATATTTGTAATTGTAATTCTTCGTATATAGTTATCTTTGTGTATAGCTATATTTGTTCATTCTTGTAATACATAAACAATATTGATATATAGGTATTCTTTGATATTGTGTTTTTGTGCTATTATACCTCATGCAACTAATTGATATATATATATATATATACAATGCCTAAATGATAAAATGCTTATGTATGAATGTTTCGTTTATGTGTTGTATGTAAAGCTATCTTGAGGGACGAACGTGAGTTTGTTCAAGGGATTGAAAAAGGCGTAACAACCTATTCACCCCCCCCCCCCCCCCTCCAGGTATGCTTTAAGCAATTTAACCTTGTTTGTATACTTCAATTGGTATCAGAGCGGGTCGTTGAATGGCACTCGATGAGATTCGGGTTATATTTACTAGTGAATTACTTAGGTTTTTGAGTCTTGGTTGTCCTCCTTTATTTGTGAAAAAGGTTCTTCTTGTTTGTCATTGCATTTGTCTACTAACAATTTTATTGATAAGCTTGAAAAGAGTATTAGTTACAAACGCAAGGAAGAATATATTTTTGTTTCCCATAAGATGATCAAATTAGACTTGATCACTTACTCAAGTAACACAATGAAGAAGTTTGCATAGAGTAAGGATGACTCTAGTGATGAAGAGAGCTCAAGTGATAAGTCTTCTAGTGAAGAAGAGTTAGTGATCAACTTTGTTGCCTTAATGGCCTCTATTTCTATCCTAGAGGATGATTGTCAAGATTCATTAGACAAGGAAGATTCATTAGACAAGGAGGTTGATACAAATCATCAAGTGTACTTAAGTGAGAATCCTACCTATATTGATCTTTTGGCTAAGGTGAAGTGTCTTGAAGATAGTTTGAAGATAGCCTTAAGTGAGGTGGATGAGAAGAATTATTTGATCAAGATACAAGTGGATGAGTTTGTTTCAACAACTTGGAGGCTCTTGGGTGAAAAGAATGCTCTTGCCAAGTAGCTTAAAGAAGTTGAAGGGTTTGTTCTTGAAAGGGATAAGATCATCTCTAGTTTGACTCTAGGAGGCTCAAGCAACGCGGTAGTTGAAGAGAAGCTCATAGATGCAAGCTCATAGATGCAAGCTCATAGAAGCATCACTTCCTACAAGCGAGGTCATTGTTGACAAGAAGGCTTCTAAGAAGAGAAGTTTCAAGCAAGACCAAGAACAAATTGAAGAACAAGGTACCCTTTGAAACTCCCATTTGTGCTTTTCCCATCCCAGAAGGTAAAATCTCTTCTTTTGTTCTCATATGTCATTTTTGCAATACCATAGGCCATATCAAGCCCAAGTGATATAAATTCATTGAATATTGAAACATGGAAAATGCATTTAGGGATAGAGAGACTGAACTTCATTTTAAGCATGCTAAACCTTTTGAACATGGAAAGCATGTTAATGTCATAGAATGTCCAGAATGTGAAGAATGGAAACCTTGCGAAATTTGACAAAGCATGTGTTGATAGCAATGTTGAAAAGAAGAGTATCAATGATATTTTTGTGAATCAAGTGGTTGAAGAACTTTATTCTCGATTCAACATTGTTGTCAATAAGAATCTTGATGATGTTTGTGTAGGTTCACCCAAGACAAAATTTGTTAAGGGTGAGTGATCTTACCAATAGTATAAGTTGCACATGTGAGCTAGCTTTAAGATTAGTGTTATGTTATTAAGAAACTTAGCTTGTTTTTTTTGTATCTCTATGACTTAACATGAACTTAGCTATCTCACATTCATTGTTATGATAGTCGAAATCTATTGATTAACTTTTTGAGAAGTTGTTTTTATGATATCTATATAGTGACAATTTTGTTAAGACTTTTAGAGAAAGTCATTTTTGTTTGTTTTAGTTGAAATGCTTAGTCTTTAGTCTCTTGGGATCGACACACCTATAACTTGTAGTCATAAGGACATACAAGCTAAGAGGACTCATAAAAGGGTGAAGGCCTTGCATTTGATGAAAATAGCTTGCGAAGGTATCTCTAATATCACATTGTTTGCTTATCTTTGATGTATGTTATTGTTTGTATGATTGTTGAGTGGCAAGTTTTGAAAAATATGCTTCATATTCTTCGAAAGCTACTCTCTTAAGAAGTAGAGTCCTTAAGTAAGTCTCTTTACTTACTTTTCAATCATGTGCTTTTAAGCCTTAAAATTTGGTTTCAAAAATGTACTTTGCTTCTCTTATATGTTTCGTTAGGTCATTAAGTTTAATAGATGTGAGTTTTGGATACTCTTGATGTTCTAAAATTAGTATATTTAAAAATGACATTTGGTTTGTATCCATTTGCTTCAGCAATATAGTACTCAATGAGCACCCTCTTGGAAAGGGCTATACACATTGGTTGTGAAGCCTCCCAATATTGGAAAGGGCTATGCCTTTGTGATGAGTGAAAGTCCCCAAAAGGTGTATATGTTTATGTTAGAAAAATCAAAGTAGTGTTGAAAAGAATCATTAATAAAAAAATACTTCAATTCAAGCCTAAAACAAAACAAATAGGCTTTATGGAGTATAGTTGAATAATCAAATGAGCTTGGGTTGACAAATAGAAACGGGTAAACAAGCTATATACACACACAACACTCACATGTTGAAAACTATTTTCTTTAAAAGCAAAATTTTGGATGAAAACCGGTTTTACCTTTTTATGGAAAGTTTAAGGATGAATAGATGTTGAAAATGTTTGCGTGTTTGATTACTAAACTACTTCATTTCATATTCTTGAAGCAAAATCTTCACACACTCACATTTGCTTATTTGGTATTTTGATATTCTAGCAATTTTTGAAGATATATGAGAGTTGTAAGGATTCCCGGTTTTTGATTGGCTTATTTCGTGAGCAAACCACATATTGGGGTTGCTTGTAAAGGGTAGCTTATGTGATAGGTGTTCATGCTCAATGACCCTTCTCAAAGACCTCAAGGTGGGCAAGCACTCAAAGGTATATCTTGTGCTTACTTTCTTATTGAAGAGATTTAGTTGCACACACTCACTTGTAATGTTTGCATATGTATGCTTTACTTTTGTGCGCATTCTCTTCAAATGTCACTTTTCACACTAGCACATTGTTTGTCATATCTTGGTGTGTGTTTTGTGTCGTGTAATTCGTTTCCCGAATATGTTCGGAAACGTCCGCGCTCGCACGATAATGTGTTTGGTTTTGCGCGAAGATAGCCTTCGGAGAATGCCCTTGGCTTCTCCTTTGGTTTCACCATCATTGGTGAAACGGCGGTTTGATCGGCGGCCATGACCGCCGAATGAAACCGCCGTTTGATTCCAAAAAACTCTGGACTGAATCTGTGGTTACGATCGGCGGTCAGGCCACCGAATCGAAACCGCCGAATAGACCTGATGCATTTATTATTCTCGGGTTCTGTTCGGCGGTTTAATCGGCGGCCTGGCCGCTGAATTGAAACCGCCGAATTAGATATTTTAGGTCAGTTTCTTTTTGGGTTTTGATCGGCGGTTTCGACTGACCGCCAAATCTGGTAGCCGAATGATCCCCTGCTTCTCGGGTTCAATTCGGCGGTTACATTATGCGGCCACGACCGCAGAATGAAACCGCCGATCGGTGATTTCAAGGGCAAAATTGTCTTTTCACTTGCCATGTTCTTGATGACTATAAATATCATACTTTCTCATTTCTCTAACTCAGTTCTCTGACTCAAAAGAACCCTAAACTTCAAAGAGAGATATTTGAGAGAAAATCAAATCAAGAACTCATTTTTATACACTCAAAACCATATACATGTGCATCAAAGATCATCTAAGCATTTTCTAGCATAGTTAGTTTGCTTATTTGAATGGGGTTTGCTCAACACACATCCTTTGGTATGTTCTTCACTAATCTCATCCAAGTTTAGTGTTTTATTTATCAAAGAAATCTCTTATATTATTTGTATGCTCTTAGAATATATTCTAGATCAAAATAGAGATTGTTGTGTTGACATGATTGAGTGTTGTATTTTGATAGCAACATCTAGGTTATTTAATCTATAATTTGCTAAGCTTTATGACATGTCATTTAGCCATTGATATCTAGGATTGCATTTATTGTTATCTAATCATCCTAGATAAGCATCTAAGGTTACCTAGCTTTATTTGCTCATTGAATATCATTATATATTCACATAGGTTGTTATCTCTTCATTGAGAAGTAAGTCTTGCGTGTAGCTTCCGGGATTAGGTTGCTTAGATCGCAAGCAATTGAAGTCTTGTTGTGATAGACCGGGATTAGGTCGGACACCGGGATTAGGTGGTCACACAAGCAATTGGACTAGGTTCACTCATACCGGGATTAGGTAGGTGTGATGATTATTGATCGGGATTAGGTTGTAATCATTTCACATTTAGTGGATTCGAGGTTCGAGTGTGGCGCACTATACAGCCCGTGGTTTTCCCCGTGAGGGTTTCCACGTAAATATCAAGTGTCATTTTATAATTTCGCACCGTATTACACTTGTTATTGTATTGACTAGTTTGGGGTATTTTCGTAATATTGACTTAACGCGAAAATTGGGTAATATCGTTAGAATCTATTCACCCCCCCCCCCTCCCCTCTAGATTGATATTAATATATTTGTATACACACCGTGTTAATTTGTGAACTTTCAAGAGTGATTGAAAATCTAGGTGTAACTCTCATTGCTATATAGAGCTTATCTAAAAAACTATGAAAATTGCTTGAGATATGAATGTGTGGCTATTCTTGTGAACAATTGTCTATCTAGATTTTAGATGAGGCATTTATCAAGGGGGAGCATTATATGCTATGTTTTTGTTCTCTTTTGTGATTTGTTCACATGATTCTTCAAGATTGTTGTTTCTTGGCCTTATTCTTGTTATTGATAAATCTTAAGATGATATGCTTATTATTGATGTGCATATTGATTTGTTCAAAAATAATGTTTTTGCCTTTGTATATGTTTATTAGTTACTAACTTGTTTTGATATTTCCACTCATATTTGTTTTTAGTGTTTGTGTGATACAAGGTCATGGGAAAAGCTAAGAAAGTTATTGGTAGCAATTCCTCTAATCTCGTTGACAAGTCTAAGCCTACATCTTCTTCCAAAGTTACCAAAGCTAACAAGTTGAAGAGTTTAGGAGTCTTTTGATGCAAAAAGATTATTCAAGAGAAAGGAATAGAGTTGGATTCTTGTATTGATTCTTATGTTCATAAGGCCATTTGTGAAAGAAAGTGGAATTCTTGGATTGACTCGATAGGAGTTGCGAATGAGACAATGGTTAAAGAATTCTATTATGAGTACAAGGAGAGTACCACTTTTGAAGATGCCGTTATGGATATGAGAGGAGTTGTCTTTAGAGTAAATTCTTGGAAATTGAATGAGTTTCTAGAATTGCCCGATGATATTGAGTCGGATTTTCTAGATGTTGATGTCGTGGAAAACCTTGATTTGATGGGTAAGACTTTTTGTGACAATGTTGACTTTGAGTGGGGTAAACGTGTCTTTATTAGACAAAGTGAGTTGACCAAGATTAGTGCCTTTTGGCATTTGTTTGTTTGTACAAATCTTGTTGTCTCTACTAATGCTATTGAACTTAATAGAGAAAAGATTAAGATCGTATATGCTTTAGTGACTAACAAACCCATTAGCCTTGGAAAAGTGCTTATTGAAGATATAGAGATTGCGGCTTGTGCAACTCGTTTGGACAAGAAATTGGCATTTCCGGGTTTTAGTTCACATTTTTGTTTAGCCAAAGGGTTGAAGAATCAAGATAATGATGTGCTTCTACCTCCCTTAGAGAAGTTAAGTGATAAACGTGTGGCAAACATGTCATATAAGGGAAAGGGAGAGTCTAATGATACATTTAGGCTTTTTGGTGAATCGTATGATTCAAGCCATGTATCTAATGCACCTATTCTTCCTATTTGGGCTTTGCATTTGAAGAAAGAGGTTGAAAAGTCAAGGAGGCAAATTGAGGAGTCACATAGGAAGATTGAAGAGCTTAATGCTAGAGTAGAGCTTCAAGAAGAGAAGATCAAAGAATTGGAAAGGAATGCATCTACTTCAAAGCATTATGTGAGATCAACCCATCGCAAAATTTTCCTTGGTGGCACAAGTGGCTAGAATGGTCTCGAGGTATATTTTCCTATTCTTTCTTTTTGGCTTCATATCATGTCAAAAAGGGGGAGAATTATGGGGAGATACATGTTAGTTCTAGTTTTCTTAGTTCTCAAATTTTTTTTATGTTTGGTGTATTTTGGTATCAAGTTTGAACTCTATAGCAGGTAATATTTTTGATTAACATTGGCTAGAATATTTTGTTGGATAACATGTATTAAAGGGGAGCATACATGATTCATTTGAACTTTAAATGTTTTATTTTCTTGCTAATAAATGTATATTGCCATATGTGTTGTCTCTTGGATATTTTTGTGCCTTTAAGTTATTTTTAGGTGATATCAAGATAAGACCAAGATGGAGTTCAAGACTACTTGTTGGAAATTTTGTCTAGAAATGTGTAAATCATTGTACTCATTGTGACCAAATTTTCTTTGTAATTGTTTTTGTATATGTATAGGGGTTTTGACATGGAATTTGCCAAAGGGGGAGATTGTTAGGTTTTTGGTATGTCTTGGCATATATTCCATATCAAACCGATGTTTTTCTTGTATTTGATTAGTGGTCTTAGAATTGATGATTCAAATATTCAAAGAAAGACGTGGCAACAAAATCATGCAAGAAGGTGTCTTTGAAGAGGTATGTGCTACATTGCATAACTAAGGTAAAATTGACCTCATTTTTCTTACAAGGCATAGGCACACACACACACACGACATTCATATGTGTCCCTGTTGGGGTTTTTGCCCTAAAGCTTGTAGTTTGTAAATGTGAATTGAACAAGAAATAAAAGAAGTAGTTTATTCATTCAAATTGTCTCATACATTTATAATAACATGTGCACTTAACATCTAAGATTGCCGGATGTAATTTCAAACTGAGTATATGAATGTCATATATAGATGGATTAAGTTTGAAACGAGCAATCTAAAGAGTCCGTAGATAGCAAATAAAGCTGGGTACTTTATTTGTGGTCAATCTATAGTTGCGGTCCATTCCGTAATGTACGGTGATCTTATCCTAGATCATTCATATGGAGATATGAGAATGGAGGCACCTTATATGATTTGATCATATAGGACTAGGCCATGATCTATATGAATCTCTCACCAAGATCCGTTAAAAGATGAGATTCATATATCAACAAATGATGGCTATATATGGGTGATCTTAATCTTGAGTTTCTTATCGACTCCTTCAGGTTAGATCATGGTTTTTGATATATCATGGGTGAGATCCGAGTTGCATTCCCGGTCAATAACTTCGTATGTTGGAATAGCGGTTTGGCTTGTGGCTGGGAAGGTTTGCACACAATAGTGGAATCCACTCCTTCTTGTGAGAAGTAGATAGTAGTTCCCTTAAGAGTTGATTCGGGGCTTGAACAATATGAGTGCTCTCCTAATTCTGTAAGGAATGTAGGATTTATTGTTCATTAGAGAATCAATGGTACTTAATGGAAATATATAATTAGAGGGGTATAACGGACATTATAACCCAGCTCTAATTATGAACTACCTGTGGAGGATCATACCATATGTAATAGTTATATCGATGGACACCAAGAGTTATTGGTTTGTGTAAAAACGTCTACAGTTGAGAGAGTGCAACTTCGGGTTTTTAGTGGAATAACACCGAAGTTAATAATCATGAAATATTAATTAAAGAGTTTAATTAATTATTTCTAAGGATTATTGGAGCTCAAAATACCGTGGGTCCATTAGGTCCCCTTGCTAGCCCGATCGATTTAGGTAACAAGGGTCACGGTTAATTAATTGTGTTACAAAAGTGACACGTGTCTATCAAAGAATTAATTGAATAATGTGATTATTCAATTAGTGAATATTAATGATTATGTTAATTAAATAATTAGATTATTTAATTGTGTAATTAATCATTAGATGGAAGGTGTTGATTGATATTTAATTTTGAATGAAGAAAAGATAATTTGATTATTTTATTTTCATTTAATTAAATATTTAAATTTGAATTTAAAAGAGTTTTGAATTCAAATTAAATCAAATTAATTAATTAATATCTTTAAAAGATATTCGATATCTAAAAAGATTTTATTAATTAGTTTAATTTTAAAATATACATATATATGATATATGTTAGTTTTAAATGAGTTTGATAAAAAGAAATGTGGGATAACTGATCAACACAAAAAAAAAAAAAAAAAAAAAAAAAAAAAAAAAAAAACAGGTGTGCGGCAAACAAGAATTTTATAGAAAAAAAATAAAATAATTCTTGCTTTTGAAAGAGTCTGGCCGCCGCATTCAATACACATAGCAAGGTGTTGCTTTGTGTGTCTCTACATCCTCCTTGTTCCTGAGTACCTTGACGCACCCACACTCCGTTATCAATCCCGGGTCATAGCGAGGAAGATCAAGTGGTTCAAATCAGGAGCATATCGTATTAAAGTGAAGGAGCCTACAAACGTTGGTATGAAATTGTTTTCATCTCCTTCTTATTGTTTTCGATTATTACTGTACAAATGGGTTTGTTTGATAATTGCTTTTAAAATTTTAAAACTTTTCCGCTGAGCAATCTGTAAACCTGGGTACCAACAATTGGTATTAGAGCCAATTTTTTGTACAGTATAATCGAATTCAATTGCTCATGATTGCATGTATGAATGTGTAGGCACTTTCTAAGGATTGTATAATGTTTATTATTTTTATTTATTTATTATAAACATGGTTGATCGTTAATTGTATGGTATAATGGGTTTAGGGTTCATTTTTTTTAAAAAAAAAAGGTTGTAATATTAATGTAATATTAATCCCGGGATGTAATTTTTAATATTTTAATTTTCTGCTGTATTTTCTTTTCTGTAAATTTTCTTTGTATTTTATTATAAAATATGTATGAAGAAATTAGATGAAGAACAACGATCCGGAAGACGTAGCACAGTAGCCGTGCGGACCATGTGCGAAGGAGCAGCAGCGGGTGCGATTGTCACACAACGCACTACTGCTACACACAAATGTTGTGGGCGTGCGTAATTGTTGTGCAAAACATGGATACAATATAATTGTTATATTGAGTGTATGTTTGTAAAGCAACAGGTGTGAAAAATGTGCAATTGTTGCACTTGATAATATAATAAAATCACAAAGCTGGTGCATCGCACTAAAATGCGCAAGAGGTTATGCAATGTACATACAATATTTAATGCAAGTGTTGCGCAGCTGTTATACGCAAGAGGTAATGTATTTGGGCAGCTATTATATGCAATCCCATGTACAAGTGTTGTGCAACACAATGTTACAACATGCAATTGTTGCGTGTTTGTGTAGCAATCAACGCAACCCCATGCGCAAGGCTTCACCATTTTTGGGCATATTTTGGGAAATCCTGGGCCTCTGAAAAGTGTTAAAGTAAGAGCATCCACATTGGTAGCTCTAAAAAACAAGACTCACTTTGTGCCACATCATCAAAAATGGATCTTCTTTTCAAAGAATGGGTCTTCCCATTTGGGTCTCTTTTATTTGGATCCATTTTCCCCACAATGGGGCAAAATTAAAAAAAAAAAAAAATGGATCCACTTTTTTTACTTTTTTCCAAACAATCATTACTCTTCTTTAAAATATTATATATATATATTAATAAAGAAATTATATAATATATTTTAAATATCAACACTATCAACAATTATTTAACAAATTATAATTCATTTAAAAAAAAATTATTAATTTAAAATTATCACAACCGAATTACATCAACAATAAAAATGAATATTTAAAACAAAATATTGTATACGATTAGACATGGCGTCGGTTTCGGTTTGAATCCGGCTTCGGTTTTGAACTTTCAAAATCGGCTCCAATTCCGGTTTTAAAGGTCCAATTCCGGTTTTAAAGGTCCGATTCCGGTTTTAAAGGTCCGATTCCGGTTTCGGTTCCGGTTCCGGTTCCGGTTTCGATTTTGGTTTCGATTTTGAAGGTTCGGTTCCGGTTTCGGTTTCGGTTTCGGTTTCGGTTTCAGTTTCTGTTCCGGTTCCGGTTCCGGTTCCTTGGTTACGGTTTCGATTTCGGTTCCGATTCCGGTTCCTCGGTTCCGGTTCGTGTCCGGTCCAGTTTTAGCGGTTCCGTCGGTTCGGGTCTGGTATTCCGATGGTTTGAGTCTAGCGGTTCCAACGGTTCGGGTTTGGCGGTTCCGACGGTTCGGTTTCAGTTCTGGTCCGGTTTTCGACGGTTCCGACGGTTCAGTTCCGCTTCCGATTTCGGTTTCGGTTTCGTTTTAAAAAAAATGGATATTCCGGTGAGGTTTCCAGTTCATGGGTTCAAACCAGTGAACCGAACCGAGAACCGGTCTATATATATATATCAAAATTCCGAAATTGTTCCGTTGTTGATTTAATTAAATTTATTTATATTTTGTCATTATGTATATAATTATTGAAATTAATAATAATATATTTAAATTTAAATAATTGAAATATAAATATTAAATATATATATATTTTTTCATTATATATATTTTGAAATTAATAATTATATATTTTAATTTTAATTTAAATTATATATATATAAATTTTAAAAAAATAAATAAATAAAAAAGGCCCAACCCAATGATTGGAGAGGGTTGGGAACCCAACCCCAATCATTGGGCAAGACCCAAATTGGGTTCCAAATGTGGAACTCCATTTGGGTCTACTCTTGTGGACCCCACTTTTGGGTCTTGTTTTTTGGGTCTCATTTGCAACCAATGTGGCTCAATTTTATGAAACCCAAAATGGGTCTTGCAAAGTGGGTCTTATTTTTGCACCAATGTGGATGCTCTAACACTTAGGCTTTAGGGATTTAATCTATGTGATGGATCCAATAAAATAAATCAAGTTGGACTTGATTTTTGGGCCCGAAAGACACAGAAGATATTACAAATGGACTTGAAGAAAAGATGGATTACAAGAAGACCAAGGAATGCCTTGGATTAATCTTTTTTAATTAGATATATATTTTTTTTAAGTTAGATAACTCATTATACTCAGTCAACTCATGTATGCTTTTATTATGAGATGATTAAAGCATTGCCATGCATATACATATCATTTAGATTAGGTGTGCCTACACATATATATGTTGATATGTCATACATGCACTATAGCTATCTATATTATGTGTTTATTTTTTTTAATTTGATTAAAATGGGTAATTCACATAATTGGCTATAAATTAATGGGATTAGTTTTTAGGAGTAAAAACTTGGTAATTCTCATTAATCACTAATCTAATTATTAAAGAGTTTAATTACTTAGATTAGTATGGTCCTTTAATATTTATTAGGATTAATTTGATTAAGCCCCTAATAATAATTGGACCTAATAATGTGTTTAGTTTTAATAGTTAAAACTTGGTAAATACACATTTAATAATTCTAGTCTTAGTAAATAGTTTACATAGATTAGAATTATCACTAATGAACTAGATTTTTAAAGAGTTAAAAATCGAATTAGTTTATTAGTTATTGGAATAGGATTCTAATAATTTGTGATAAATGCACTTGACACTTAGATTGAAATTAGCCGTTTAATCTAGTTTAATTAGGTGCATTAATATTAATAGAAAACCCTTATTATAAAATAGTGAGTGGGAGAGGGATATATGACATTATATCCCGCGGTCTCTATCATTAGTTCAACACCGTAAGATTCGAGTGGGGCCTCGTGACGGCTTTGTTTTTGTCCTCCCTAAGGAGGGTTTCCATAAGAATCAATATCAATGTTGACTTCCTAATGGATAGGATTTCTGAGGGGATTTGGGATTGACCGACCCTAAGGCGGCAATTCTCGAGTTAAGCTCATGAGATCTGAAATGATGGGTTATGCTCACAAGGTTTTAATTAAATTGGTTAATTATAAACCTGACTGAAATATACGATGGTTGAATGTTAAAGGAATAAGAGTTATTTTGGTATAACATTTGATTCAGAATGTCTCGATCCAACATGCAAGAATTTGACTGACCCTAAGGCAGCACTTGCTTGTGGTATGTTGGATTGTCGTGGCGTAGTAACACTTTTTAGGGTTGTTCTTGTTCATTAAACATTTTCATGCATCGTGTTTAATTTTATACCAAACATTAGCACATGTTTTGAATGTATGAATGAATGAATGAATTCTTTATTTATGTTTTTTTCAGCCATGTCAACTGCACTATTACAAATCATAGTCAATGACTAATTAACTGGTGATAACTACACTAAATGGAAACACAATATCAATGCAATTTTGGTCACCAAGGACCTTAAGTTTGTGCTTACGGAGGAATGTCCTCCAGCGCCTACTGCCAATGCCGCACGAACTGTTCGTGAGGCATATGAGAAATGGGTCTCATCAGATGAGAAAGCTCGAACATATCTGTTAGCAAGTATGACAAACGTGCTTGTCACTAAGCACGAAGCAATGGGTACTGCATTTAAAATAATGGAGTCATTGCAGGCTATGTTTGGGGAACCCTTTGAACAAAAGCGGCACGAAGCTATTCATTCCGCTATGCTAGCTCGAATGAAGGAGGGTACATCAGTTCGGGAACATGTCCTGAACATGATGTCCTACTTCAACATGGTAGAGATCAATGGCGGGGCCATTGATGAACCCAGTCAAGTAAGCATCATACTGACGACTCTTTCAAAGAGTTTCGATCAGTTTAAAAGCAACTATGGGATGAACAAGTTGAGGTTTAGTCTGACTCAGTTGCTTAATGAGCTCACTACCTTTGAGTCCATGACTAAGGACAACAAAGATAAGACCGGTGAGGCAAATGTTGTTGAACCATCTTCTTCTGGATCAAAGAAGAGGAAGAGGTTTGCTGGGAAGGCTAAGGGTAAGCCCAAACCCAAGAAAGCCCAAAGCAAGAAGAAAAAGGCAAAAGTAAATGTGATTTACTTGTTCTTGAATCATGTATAGTAGAAGATGATTCTTCTACCTAGATAGTTGATTCGGGGGCCACTAACCATGTTTGTTCTTCTATCCAATGGACTGAATCTTGGACATAGCTTGAGGAGGGATCCTTTTCTATGCGTGTTGGGTTGGGGGATGTCGTGTCAACCCAAGCACTGGGTGTAGTTAGACTACATTTTGGAAGTTGTTTCATTATTTTGGATAATGTATATTTAATTCCTGGATTTACTCGA
Source organism: Acer campestre (assembly GCA_954870605.1). Lineage (NCBI taxonomy): Eukaryota > Viridiplantae > Streptophyta > Magnoliopsida > Sapindales > Sapindaceae > Acer > Acer campestre. Next base: position 13,078,838 of record OX940807.1, read on the forward strand.
AATTTGATTTCAGTTTCAAAGTTGTTGGAAAAATTATATTATGTTTCTTTCAATAATAAGTCTGTTATTATTGCAAAGAATGGTTTGAATATATGTTCAGGATTAAACGAAAACAACTTGTATGTTTTAAGGCCGTTAATACATACTACACTGCTCAACGATGAATTGTTTAAAGTTGAAAAACCTAAAACAAAACAACAAAAGATTTCTCCAGAAAACGAAATGTATCTATGGCATCTAAGACTTGGCCATATCAACCTTGACCGGATAGACAGACTAGTGAAAAACGGACCTTTAAGTGAGTTAAAGGTTGGCACCTTACCTGTTTACGAATCTTGTTTAGAAGGTAAAATGACCAAAAGACCTTTTACTGGAAAAGGGCTGAGAGCTAAAGAACCACTAAAACTTATACATTCAGACGTTTATGGACCGATGAATATTAAAGCAAAGGGTGGTTATGAGTAGTATGTCACATTTATAGATGACTACTCAAGATACGGATATGTCTACCTAATGCAACGAAAGTCGAAAACTTTTGAAAAGTTCAAAGAATTCCGAGCTGAAGTTGAAAATCAGTTAGAAAAGACTATCAAGACTCTACGATCAGATCGTGGAGGTGAGTACCTTGACCAAGAGTTTGAAGACTTTGTGGTCAAGTATGGGATAGTGTCCCAACTCACAGCTCTTGGTACACCTTAGTAAAATGGTGTCGCAGAGAGGAGAAATAGAACCCTAATGGAAATGGTGAGATCTATGATTAGTTTCTCATCGTTACCAAATTCCTTTTGGGGATAAGCGTTGCAAACAGTGGCATACATTTTGAATGTAGTGCCATCCAAATCTATTCCTAAGACTCCTCTAGAGTTGTGGAATGGTTGTAAAGTTAGTTTGTGACATTTCCGCGTATAAGGGTGTCCAGCACACGTGCTGAAGAACAGAAGTGGAAAGCTAGAACCTAAGTCTGTGGTCTGCTTGTTTGTAGGATACTCCAAGGAGACTAGAGGTGGATACTTATATAGTTCTGAAGATAACAAAGTGTTTGTAACTACAAATGCAATGTTTCTTGAGAATAACTATATTAGTGACCATAAGCCTCGTTCTAAAATTGTATTGAATGAGTTGGAGCCTGGTGAGACCAGTTCTCAGTTAACAAGAGTTGTTGATCCATTAACATCTGAGAGTCAGATGATTCCTAGTCAGGATACACTACCACCTAGACATAGTAAGAAGGTTGTGAGACAACCTGAACGCTATTTGGGTGTAAGTGAGGGACAAGATGTTGTCTCTACTGATAATGTGGATGATCTATTGACATTTAAGAATATAATGGAAGATCCTAATAAAGAGGAATGGCTTAAAGCCATGAATCTCGAGATGGAGTCCATGTACTCTAACTCAGTCTAGGAACTTGTAGACTTACCGGATGGGGTGAAACCCATAGGGTGTAAGTGGATCTACAAGAGAAAGAGAGGATTAGATGGGAAGGTAGAGATCTTCAAGGCAAGGCTAGTGGCCAAGGGTTATACCCAAAAGGAGGGGGTCGATTATGAAGAGACCTTCTCGCCAGTAGCCATGTTTAAGTCTATTTGGATTCTTTTATCCATTGCTGCCTATTTTGATTATGAAATTTGGCAAATGGACATCAAGACTGCATTCTTGAATGACAATCTTGATGAGAGCATCTACATGATGCAACTAGAGGGATTCGTGTCTCTAGATAAAGAGCAAAAAGTTTGCAAGTTGAAAAGATCCATTTATGGACTTAAGCAAGCATCTAGATCTTGGAACACAAGGTTTGATGAAGTGATCAAAACCTATGGTTTTGAGCAAAACGTTGATGAGCCTTGTGTCTACAAGCGCATCATTGACAAGAAAGTAGTTTTCTTGGTCTTATACGTAGATGACATCCTACTCATTGGGAATGATGTGAGAGTATTGTCTGATGTAAAGGGCTGGTTGGCTAGCCAATTCCAAATGAAAGATTTGGGAGAGGCGAGTTATGTTCTAGGGATCTAACTTATAAGGGATCGCAAGAACAAATGCATTGTCTCAAGCATCGTATATCGATAAAATTCTTGTGCGATTTTCAATGCAGAACTCCAAGAAAGGTAATTTACCTTCCAGGCATGGAGTCCACTTGTCCAAGGGACAGTGTCCTAAGACACCTCAAGAAGTTGAGGATACGAGACGTGTTCCCTATCCGTCAGCAGTAGGTAGTCTCATGTATGCTATGTTATGCATGAGACCGGATATCTGCTTCGCAGTGGGAGTAGCCAACAGATACCAGTCCAACCCAGGATTAGATCATTGGGTTGCTGTCAAGACTATTCTCAAGTATCTTCGGAGAACGAGAAACTATATGCTAGAGTATTCTGGATAGGATTTGATCCCGTTAGGATATATAGATTCTGATTTTCAGTCAGACAGGGATTCTAGGAAATTCACGTCTGGATCAGTATTCACCCTTAGTGGTGGAGCCATAGTGTGGAGGAGTGTTAAGCAATCTTGTATTGCTGATTCCACCATGGAAGCCGAATATATAGTCGCTTGTGAAGCTGCTGAAGAGGCTGTTTGGCTCCGTAAGTTCTTAAATGATCTGGAAGTTGTTCCGGATATGGATAAGCCCGTCACACTTTATTGTGATAATAGTGGTGCTGTGGCTAATTCCAAAGAACCAAGAAGCCACAAGAGAGGTAAGCATATAGAGAGGAAATATCATCTCATCAGAGAGATAGTGCAGAGTGGAGATGTGACCGTGACCAAGGTAGCATCACAGGACAATCATGCTAATCCATTTACGAAGACCTTATCGGCTAAAGTGTTTACAGATCACCTAGAGAGTCTAGGTTTACAAGACATGTCTCACATGCTTTAGTGCAAGTGGGAGATTGTTGGGGTTTTTGTCCTAAAGTTTGTAGTTTGTAGTTTGTAAATGTGAATTGAACAAGAAATAAAAGAAGTAGTTTATTCATTCAAATTGTCTTATTCATTTATAATAACATGTGTACTTAACATCCAAGATTGCCGGATGTAATTTCAAACTGAGTATATGAATATCAAATACAGATGGATTCAGTTTGAAACGAGCAATCTAAAGAGTCTGTAGATAGCAAATAAAGCTGGGTACTTTATTTGTGGTCAATCTACAGCTGCGGTCCATTCCGTAATATACGGTGATCTTATCCTAGATCATTCATATGGAGATATGAGAATGGAGGCACCTTATATGATTTGATCATATAGGACTGGGCCATGATCTATATGAATCTCTCACCAAGATCCGTTAAAAGATGAGATTCATATATATCAACAAGTGATGGCTATATATGGGTGATCTTAATCCTGAGTGTCTTATCGACTCCTTTATGTTAAATCGTGGTTTTTGATATACCATGGGTGAGATCAGAGTTGCATTCCCTGTCAATAACTTCGTATGTTGGAATCACAGTTTGGCTTGTGGCTGGGAAGGTTTGCACACAATAGTGGAATCCACTCCTTCTTGTGAGAAGTAGATAGTAGTTCCCTTAAAGGTTGATTCGGGGCCTGAACAATATGAGCGCTCTCCTAATTCCGTAAGGAATGTAGGATTTATTGTTCATTAGAGAATCAATGGTACTTAATGGAAATATATAATTAGAGGGGCATAACGGACATTATGACCCAGCTCTAATTATGAACTACATGTGGAGGATCATACCATATGTAATAGCTATATCGATGGACACCAAGAGTTATTGGTTTGTGTAAAAACGTCTATAGTTGAGAGAGTGCAACTTCGGGGACTTCGGGTTTTTAGTGGAATAACACCGAAGTTAATAATCATGAAATATTAATTAAAGAGTTTAATTAATTATTTCTAAGGATTATTGGAGCTCAAAATACTGTGGGTCCATTAGGTCCCCTTGCTAGCCCGATTGATTTAGGTAACAAGGGTCACGGTTAATTAATTGGATTGTCCAATTAATTGTGTTACAAAAGTGACACGTGTCTATTCAGGAATTAATTGAATAATGTGATTATTCAATTAATGAATATTAATGATTATGTTAATTAAATAATTAGATTATTTAATTGTGTAATTAATCATTAGATGGAGGGTGTTGATTGATATTTAATTTTGAATAAAGAAAAGATAATTTGATTATTTTATTTTCATTTAATTAAATATTTAAATTTGAATTTAAAAGAGTTTTGAATTCAAATTAAATCAAATAAATTAATTAATATCTTTAAAAGATATTCGATATCTAAAAAGATTTTATTAATTAGTTTAATTTTAAAATATACATATATATGATATATGTTAGTTTTAAATGAGTTTGATAAAAAGAAATGTGGGATAACTGATCAACACACAGCAAAAAAAAAAAAAAAAAAAAAAAAAAAAAAAAAAAAAAAAAAAAACAGGTGTGCGGCAAACAAGAATTATATAGAAAAAAAATAAAATAATTCTTTCTTTTGAAAGAGTCTGGCCGCCGCATTCAATACACATAGCAAGGTGTTGCTTTGTGTGTCTCTACATCCTCCTTGTTCCTGAGTACTGTGACGCGCCCACACACTGTTATCAATCTCGGGTCATAGCGAGGAAGATCAAGTGGTTCAAATCAGGAGCATATCGTATTAAAGTGAAGGAGCCTACAAACGTTGGTTTGAAATTGTTTTCATATCCTTCTTATTGTTTTCGATTATTACTGTACAAATGGGTTTGTTTGATGATTGCTTTTAAAATTTTAAAACTTTTCCGCTACGCAATCTGTAAACCTGGGTGCCAACAGTCCCTGCATGGTTGTACAACATTTTTATAACACTTTCACACGCTTGCAAATGTATGCTCATGCATTAGATTTATATTGATAAACTTTGTTAATTGCATGTTTTAGGACTATGTCTAGGAAATGGCATAGATGTGTGACATTGTGTTTATTTGTTAACGTTTTATTGTTTTTGGACTTGAACATGATCTCTTATGATTCTCTATTGAGTCCCGGTCATTTCGGTTACTCATTCATTTGGTTTTGAGTCCAAACGATGTAACTACGCTACTTTTCGTTCTCATTCATTAAGTTGTTTTCGTTGTCGTATTCTGAGATGAATTCTCAACCTTTTGTCAAAGTTTCATAGTCTTCGTTGTGCGTAAGGGAGTCACAATTTGTAATAATTTGAAGATGGATTCAAAATCGGAGTTCTGAGGCCCGGATACGGCTGAAGAACTCTAGCGGGGCACGATAGGGGTTTGCTCGGTCAAAGGCCAAGCATTGGTGTCCACATGTGGGCCACGTCTGACACAGAGTCTGGACATCCTTCTATCCACGTGTAATACACGCGCCCCACATAGGCTGCTGATGTGGCATGCTCCCATTGGCCTTTATTTTCCCTCTCTTGAATTCTTTTAAAAGCTCTCCATTCCCTTTTATTCATTCTAAGAAGAAAAGTTTGAAACTCTCACACCAGAATTTTCTCTCAACTTTTTCTCACCTTCCAAACACCATCGAAGTTGGAATTGGTTGATTCAAGTTAGAGATTGTTTGTAATCAAGTCCTCTACCTTTTCCAATTGGTCTTACATCTGTTTGATTGACTTTTCTAGTGGTTCTACACAAAAAAACGAACCAGCTTGTGATCTTGAGGTATTGATCATATCTTTGATATTTCTTCTTTTATAACCTTTAATTTGCTTGGGGTTTTGTTAGGTTTTTGGTTTGTCTTAGCATACATTCCATATCAAAATGATGTTTTTCTTGTATTTGATTTGTGGTCTTAGGTTGATGATTCGAAGCTTCAAAGAAAGACATGGCCATAAGATCATGCAAGAAGGTGTCTTCGAAGAAGAATGTGCTACATTGCATATCAAAGGTAAAATTGACCTCATTCTTCTTCAAGGCATAGGCATACACACACAAATCATTCATATGTGTCCCTGCATCGTTGTGCAACATTTATATAGCATATTCACATGTTTTTATATGCTTTTGCATTGAACTCAAATTCTCAAATATTGTAGAATTGCATGTTCTAAGACTATGTCTAGGAAACGGCATACATGTGTGACGTTATGCTTATTTGTTTATGTTTTATTATTTTTGGACTTGAACATGATCTCTTATGATTCCTTATTGAGTCCCAGTCATTTCGGTTACTCATCCATTAGGTTTCGAGTCTAAACGATGTAGCTACACTACTTTTCGTTCTCATTCGTTGAGTTGTGTTCTTCGTCATTTTTTGAGATGAATTCTTAACCTTTTGTTAAAGTTTCATAGTCATTGTTGTGCGTGAGGGAGTCAAGATTCGTAATCCGACCACAGATTCAAAATTGGAGTTCGGAGGCCTGGATACGGTTGAAGAACGTGAGCGGAGCGTGAGAGGAGCAAGCTTGGCCAAATGGCCAAGCTTGGAATCCACATGTGAGCCACGTGTGCCACACGAACAAGGCACCTCTAATATTGCCTGATGAGATTGAGTCGGATTTCCTAGATGTTGATGTCATGGAAAACCTTGATTTGATGGGTAAGACTCTTTGTGATTATGTTAACTTTAAGTAGGGTAAACGTGTCTTTATTAGGCAAAGTGAGTTGACCAAGATTAGTGTTTTTTGGCACTTGTTTGTTTGTGCGAATCTTGTTGTCTCTACTAATACTACCGAACTTAATAGAGAAAAGATCAAGATCGTGTATGCTTTAGTGACTCGCAAACCCGTTAACCTTGGAAAAGTGCTTATTGAACATAGAGAGATTGCGGCTTGTTCAACTCGGTTGGACAAGAAATTGGCATTTTCGAGTTTCATTTCTCATTATTGTTTAGCCATAGGGTTGAAGAATCAAGACAATGACGTACTTTTACCTCCTTGGACAAGTTAAGTGATAAACGTGTGGCAAGCATGTCATACAAGGGGAAGGGAGAGTCTAATGATACATTTAGGCTTTTTGATAAATCATATGATTCAAGCCATGTATCTAGTGCACCTATTCTTCTTTCTTGGGCTTTGCATTTGAAGAAAGAGGTTGAAGAGTCAAGGAGGCAAATTGAGGAGTCACATAGGAAGATTGAAGAGCTAAATGCTAGAGTAGAGCTTCAAGATGAGAAAATCAAGGAATTGGAAAGGAATGCATCTACTTCAAAGCATTATGTGAGATCAACCAATCGCTCAATTTTCCTTGGTGGCACAAGTGGCTAGAATGGCTTCGAGGTATATTTTCTTATTCTTTCTTTTTTAGCTTCATATCATGTCAAAAAGGGGGAGTATTATAGGGAGATATATAGGGAGATACATGTTTTACATGTTAGTTCTAGATTTCTTAGTTCTTAATTTTTTATGTTATGTGTATTTTGGTATCAAGTTTGAACTCTATCGCATATAAAATTTTTAATTGATAATGGCTAGAATATTTTGGTGGATAGCATGTATTAAGGGGGAGCATATATGATCCATTTGAACTTTAAATGTTTTATTTTCTTGCCAATAAATGTATATTGCCATATGTGTCGTCTCTTGGATATTTTTGTGCCTTCTAGTTATTTTTAGGTGATATCAAGAGAAGACCAAGATGAAGTTCAAGACTTGCTGGAAATTTTATCTAATATGTGTAAATCATTGTACTCATTGTGACCAAATTTTCTTTGTAATTGTTTTAGTATATGTATAGGGGTTTTAACATGGAATTTGCCAAAGGTGGAGATTGTTAGGTTTTTGGTTTGTCTTGGCATATATTCCATATCAAAACGATGTTTTTCTTGTATTTGATTAGTGGTCTTAGGTTGATGATTTGAAACTTCAAAGAAAGACATGGTCACGAGATCATGCAAGAAGGTGTCTTCGAAGAGGAATGTGCTACATTGCATATCAAAGGTAAAATTGACCTCATTCTTCTTCAAGGCATAGGCACACACACACAAAAATCATTCATATGTGTCCCTGCATCATTATGCAACATTTATATAGCACATTCACATGTTTTTATATGCTTTTGCATTGAACTCAAATTCTCATACATTGTAGAATTGCATGTTCTAAGACTATGTCTAGGAAACGGTATACATGTGTGACATTATGCTTATTTGTTTATGTTTTATTTTTTTTGGACTTGAATATGATCTCTTATGATTCCTTACTAAGCCCCGGTCATTTCGGTTACTCATTCATTAGGTTTCGAGTCCAAACAATGTAGTTACGCTACTTTTCGTTCTTATTCGTTGAGTTATGTTCGTCGTCATTTTCCAAGATGAATTCTCAACATTTTATTAAAGTTTCATAGTCTTCATTGCGCATGAAGGCGTCATGATTCGTAATCCGAAGACAGGTTCAAAATCGGAGTTCGGAGGCCCGGATACAACCGAAGAAAGCGAGAGGAGCAAGCGTGGCCAAATGTCCAAGCTTAGAATCCACGTGTGAGCCACGTGTGCCACATGGCCAAAGCACCTCTCTACCCACGTGTGCCACACGTTGTGCTGACATGTCACCAGCTGGTTGGCCCTCCTTTTCCCTCTCTCTCTTCTTTTTAAATTTCCTCCATTCCCTCCCATTCATTAAAAGAAGAAAAATTAGAAATCCTTAGACCATAATTTTTCTCTCAACTTTTCTCACCTTCCAAACACCATAACTTTCTCATACGAAGTCGGATTTAGTTGATTCAAGTTGGAGATTGTTCGTATTTGAGTTCTCTACCGTTTCCAAGTGGTCTTACATCTATTTGATCGATGTTTCTAGTGGTTCCACATAGAAAACCGAACCAGCTCGTGATTGCAAGGTAGTGTTCATATCTTTGTGATTTCTTCTTTTATAACCTTCAATTTGCTTGGGGTTTCTTCTTCTATATGTATGTATATATATGGTGAATGCTATTGAGAAAGATAGCTTCATAATCATTCTTAATCAAAAGTCTAATTAGAGACATATGTGAACTAGATTCTTGGATTCTATGATTTTCACATGATTGAGAGTTGTATTGTGATTAGATTGATATCTATGATTATTTGAGACTTGATTGAATCATTTTATGATTAATAATCCTTAAAATGTTCTTTGATCCTTTGATTGATAATATCTAGGATTAATGCTCTTGTATGTGTTTCTAGAGACATCTAGGATTTAATTGATTTATCATTATATCCTCGCTCTAAATCTTTGGGCAGAATATTCATTAAATACATTTTATGTTTTTAGCATTTATATGTATATTTATAGCATCTTGAATATGTGCTTCATGATTATGATCTATTCAAGTGTTATTTGTGTGAATGGAACTATAAGCTTTTGTATTAGGTGTTTTCACATGCTCTATGTTTAATTCATGTTTTTGCATCTAGACTTTTATTACTTGTGTTCTCACAAGTTTAGGTCTAGTTTTTCCATAGAATATCTTAATCACATGTTCTATGTTGTGTTGATTGTGATTTGCATCATTTGCATCACCTAGATCACTTACCTTTAGGAAAGGTTGAAGTCTTTTGTTAAAGTGAGTGAAGCTTTAACTTGAGCAAGTAGACTTGGCTAGGAATGAGTTCCGGATAGCCAAGCGAATTTCTTAGTAAGGAGTTTGGTACTCCAGATAGTTGAGCTAGGGGAGCTTGACTAGGATCCTTGTGATCTAGAGTGCTAAGTAAGGGAATCTTCCTAGAGGCTTGAGAGCCTTGGATAGGAAGTCGCTTTCTAAAGGTGTAGGACACACCTTGGATAGGGAGTAGGCTTAGTGGGTCACTAGCCCGAGGGTAGATTGGGAGATGATTGCTTGAGGTGGATATCATAGTGTTGATAGCCTTGAGTGTGTAAGTCCTTTTTCATAGAGTGGATTGCTTTGCCAGTGGTTGTGAATTCAACCCATGGATGTTTCCTCTTCGGAGGTTTACCACGTAAAAATCTTTGTGTCCATTGTCTCCTTCTCTATCCCTTTTATTTTTATATATGTGTATGTTGTTATTTTATTGAATATCATTCACTTGTGTTGTATATTTGAACAAGTATTGGTAAAGTGTGATTTGTAGAACAATCAACTTTAAATCATTTTTGTATTTGTAATTCTTCATATATTGTTATCTTTGTGTATAGCTATATTTGTTATCTCTTGTAATACATTGAACAATATTGATATACAAAGTATTCTTTGATATTGTGTTTTAGTGCTATTATACCTCATACAACAATTTGATATATGTAGACAATGCCTAGATGATAAAATACTTATCTTCTCTATGTATGAATATTCCGTTTATATGTTGTATGTAAAGCTACCTTGAGGGATAATCGTAAGTTTGTTCAATGGATTGAAAATAGGCGAAAAACCTATCCACCCCCCTCCCCTCTATAGGTACGCTTTAAGCAATTTAACCTTATTTATATACTTTCAAGTTTCTTCATCTATAAATATGTATATGTATGGTGACTGCTATTAAGAAAGATAGCTTTACAATCAAACATAATCAAAAGTCTAATTAGAGACATATGTGAACTAGTTTCTTAGATTCTAGGATTTTCACATTATTGAGAGTTGTATTGTGATTAGTTTGATATCTATGATTATTTGAGACTTGATTGAATCGTTTTATGATTAATAATCCTTGAAATGTGTTTTGATCCTTTGATTGATAATATCTAGGATTAATGCTCTTGTATGTGTTTCTAGAGACATCTAGGATTTAATTGATTTATCATTATATCCTCGCTCTAAATCTTTGGCTAGAATATTCATTGAATATATTTTATGTTTCTAGCATTTATATGTATGTTTATAGCATCTTGAATATGTGCTTCATGATTATGATCTATTCAAGTGTTATTTGTGTGAATGGAACTATGAGCTTTTGTATTAGGTGTTTTCACATGCTCTATGTTTAATTCATGTTTTTGCATCTAGTCTTTTATTACTTGTGTTCTCACAAGTTTAGGTCTAGTTGTTCCATAGAATATCTTGATCACATGTTCTATGTTGTGTTTATTGTGATTTGCATCATTTGCATCACCTAGATCACTTGCCTTGTGGAAATGTTGAAGTCTCTTGTTAAAGTGAGTGAAGCTTTAACTTGAGCAAGTAGACTTGGCTAGGAAAGTGTTCCGGATAGTCAAGCAAAAGTCTTAGGAAGGAGTTTGGTACTCCGGATAGTTAAGCTAGGGAAGCTTGACTATGATCTTTGTGATCTAGATTGCTAAGCAAGGAAATCTTCCTAGAGGCTTGAGAGCCTTGGATAGGAAGTTGCTTCCTAGAGGTGTGGGACACATCTTGGATAAGGAGTACGCTTAGTAGTTCACTAGCCCGATGGTAGATTAGGAGATGATAGCTTGAGGTGGATATCATTGTGTTGATAACCTTGAGTGCGTAAGTCCTTTTTCATATACTGGATTAATTTGTCGATGGTTGTGGATTCAACCCGTGGATGTTTCCTCTTCAAAGTTTTAACACATAAAAATCTTTGTGTCTATTGTCTCTTTCTCTATCTCTTTTATTTTTTTATATGTGTATGTTTTTATCTTGTAGGATATCATTCACTTGTGTTTTATATTTGAACAAGTATTTTTAAAGTGTGATTTGTAGAACAATCAACTTTAAATCATTTTTGTAATTGTAATTCTTCATATATAGTTATCTTTTTGTATAGCTATATTTGTTCATTCTTGTAATACATTGAACAATATTGATATACAAAGTATTATTTGATATTGTGTTTTAGTGCTATTATACCTCATACAACAATTTGATATATGTAGACAATGCCTAGATGATAAAATGCTTATCTTGTCTATGTATGAATGCTCCATTTATATGTTATATGTAAGGCTATCTTGAGGGAAAAACGTAAGTATGTTCAATGGATAGAAAATAGGCGAAAAACCTATTCACTCCCCCCCCAGGTACGCTTTAAGCAATTTAACCTTGTTTGTATACTTTCAAGTTTCTTCATCTATATGTATGTATATGTATGGTGTATGCTATTGAGAAAGATAGCTTACAATCAAACCTAATCAAAAGTCTAATTAGAGACATATATGAACTAGTTTATTAGATTCTAGGATTTTCACATGATTGAGAGTTGTATTGTGATTAGTTTGATATCTAGGATTATTTGAGACTTGATTGAATCATTTTATGATTAATAATCATTGAAATGTTCTTTGATCCTTTCATTGATAATATCTAGGATTAATGCTTATGTATGTATTTTTAGAGACATCTAGGATTTAATTGATTTATCATTATATCCTTGCTCTAAATCTTTGGCTAGAATATTCATTGAATACATTTTATGTTTCTAGCATTTATGTGTATGTTTATAGCATCTTGAATATGTGCTTCATGTTTATGATTTATTCAAGTGTTATTTGTATGAATGAAACTAGAAGTTTTTGTGTTAGGTGTTTCACATGCTCTAGGTTTAATTCATGTTTTTGCATCTAGACTTTTATTACTTGTGTTCTTATATGTTTAGGTCTTGTTGTTCCATGGAATGTCGTGATCACATGTTCTATGTTGTATTGATTGTGATTTGCATCATTTGCATCACCTAGATCATTGCCTTGTGGAAAGGTTGAAGTCTCTTGTTAAAGTGAGTGAAGCTTTAATTTGAACAAGAAGACTTAGATAGGAAAGTGTTTCGGATAGCCAAGCAAAAGTCTTAGCAAGGATTTTGGTACTCCAGATAGTTGAGCTAGGGAAGCTTGACTATGATCTTTGTGATCTAGATTGCTAAGCAAGGAAGTCTTCCTAGAGGCTTGAGAGCCTTGGATAGAAAGTTGCTTCCTAGAGGTGTGGGACACATCTTGGATAGGGAGTAGGCTTAGTAGTTCACTAGCCCCGAGGGTAGATTAGGAGATGATAGCTTGAGGTGGATATCATTGTGATTATAACCTTGAGTTTGTAAGTCCTTTTTCATATACTGGATTTGTCGGTGGTTGTGGATTCAACCTGTGGATGTTTCCTCTTTGAAGGTTTACCACGTAAAAATCTTTGTGTCTATTGTCTCTATCTCTTTCTCTTTATTTTTGTATATGTGTATGCTTTTATCTTGTTGGATATCATTCACTTGTGATGTATATTTGAACAACAATTTTTGAAGTGTGATTTGTAAGACAATCCATTTTGATCATATTTATAATTGTAATTCTTCGTATATAGTTATCTTTTTGTATAACTATATTTGTTCATTCTTGTAATACATTGAACAATATTGATATACAAGTATTCTTTGATATTGTGTTTTTGTGCTATTATACCTCATGCAACTAATTGATATATATATATATAGACAATGCCTAAATGATAAAATGTTTATCTTGTCTATGTATGAATGTTTCGTTTATGTATTGTATGTAAAGCTACCTTGAGGGACAAACGTGAGTTTGTTCAACGAATTGCCCCCCTCCCCCCCCCCCCCCCCCCCCCCCCCTCCTCTAGGTATGCTTTAAGCAATTTAACCTTTTTTTTTTTTTTGTATACTTTCAATGGGTCTTCTTTGTTGTTTTGACTAGGTAATTTGAACATGCTCTAGAACTTCTTGTCTCATCTTTTGTTCATGTGTACCTAGGTTTAACATTTAGTTTGTGATTAAATCCATGACTCTTTACTTATATTGTTTATAACATGCTTGAGTCTTTGTTTGTTGGTTGAGTTGTGTTGTTTGTTGATAGCTTGTATTTAGGACATAAATGTCCTCTAGCTAAGTCTCTATGCCTTGCATTTAGACATTGTTGATTAGGACTCATGGATTGCATTCCCTGATAACATTTATTGTCCTTGCCATATTTTGTGACAACTCTTATTGATTGACTTTTGTTTGATGACTATATTTTAGATTCTCATATCTTTATCTAGTTAGGTCTTTATGAGCATTTATATAGACTTTGATATCTAGGATTGTTTTTATTGCCATCATATATTCCTAGATAAGATTTAGTGTAGCCTAGCATTAATTGCATTCGGAATATTTTCATATCTTCACTTAGGTTGCTTAAACTTTTCATTGAGTCAACTCTTGTGACTAAGAGTGTTAGTGCACAAGCAATTAGTCTAGAATCACTATTAAATACCTGTGGGTAGCAAAGACGAATTAGTAATCGATTAGGTGTGATGTGGTCAACCTATGTAAGATCTTTTATTTGTATTGGCTTGATTCCATTGCAAAACTCTCTATATTTGTAATAGTAGTTGCTTTGGTGTTTCTTGGAGAAAAGAAGCTTCAAAGGTGAAGAAGCAATATCTTGTGCAAATATCGTCTTCAAGGGGAACATCACATACTTGGATGCTAAGGTATCAAGATTCCTCTTCCTATTGCAAGGCGTAAGCGCACACACAAATAATTCATACATGTGTGTCCCTACATCATTGTTCAAACATTTGGTATAACACTTTCACACACGTTTAGTATGCACATGCATTTATATCATCGTTGACAATCTTGTAGAATTACATGTTTTCTCATTATCACTTAGATATGGCATGCTTGTGTTGTATAGTGTTTATTTGTTTGTGTTTCTTGTGTTTTGGACTTGAACATGATCTTATTTGATTCCTAATTTGAACATGCTCTAGAACTTCTTGTCTCATCTTTTGTTCATGTGTGCCTAGGTTTAACATTTAGTTTGTGATTAAATCCATGACTCTTTACTTATATTGTTTATAACATGCTTGAGTCTTTGTTTGTTGGTTGAGTTGTGTTGTTTGTTGATAGCTTGTATTTAGGACATAAATGTCCTCTAGCTAAGTCTCTATGCCTTGCATTTAGACATTGTTGATTAGGACTCATGGATTGCATTCCCTGATAGCATTTATTGTCCTTGCCATATTTTGTGACAACTCTTATTGATTGACTTTTGTTTGATGACTATATTTTAGATTCTCATATCTTTATCTAGTTAGGTCTTTATGAGCATTTATATAGACTTTGATATCTAGGATTGTTTTTATTGCCATCATATATTCCTAGATAAGACATTGAGTCAACTCTTGTGACTAAGGGGCTGTTTGTTTTTTTGTCTAAAGTCTTATAAGACCTTAATTTATTAGATATATGGATAAGTCTTAAAAATTAAGATATTATGATATGTTTGTTTTTTTCATTTTAGATGACTTATTACAAATATAAAATTGATTAGGTTGTGTTAGGATTTCTTCAAAATTGGGAATTTTTTGAAAATTGATTTTTAGTATTTTATTATGTGCGGATAAAATCATAAATGTATGAATTGTTATAAGATATTTTTGGAAATTTATTAAAAAACTCTACTGTATCACTTTTTGAATAAGATAAAAGTCAAAAAAATTTACTTTTTCTAAAAGACATATATATCTTAAAATAAGATATAAGTTGAAAAAACAAACAAACTGATTTATCTTAATTTAAGATATAAGAGGTAATAAGTCTTATTGGGAAAAAAACAAACAGCCCCTAAGAGTGTTAGTGCACAAGCAATTAGTCTAGAATCACTATTAAATACCTGTGGGTAGCAAAGACGAATTAGTAATTGATTAGGTGTAATGTGGTCAACCTATGTAAGATCCTTTATTTGTATTGGCTTGATTCCATTGCAAAACTCTCTATATTTGTAATAGTAGTTGCTTAGGTGTTTCTTGGAGAAAAGAAGCTTCAAAGGTGAAGAAGCAACATCTTGTGCAAATATCGTCTTCAAGGGGAACATCACATACTTGGATGCTAAGGTATCAAGATTCCTCTTCCTACTGCAAGGCGTAAGCACACACACAAATAATTCATACATGTGTGTCCCTGCATCATTGTTCAAACATTTGGTATAACACTTTCACACACGTTTAGTATGCACATGCATTTATATCATTGTTGACAATCTTGTAGAATTACATGTTTTCTCATTATCACTTAGATATGGCATGCTTGTGTTGTATAGTGTTTATTTGTTTGTGTTTCTTGTGTTTTGGACTTGAACATGATTTATTTGATTCCTTATTGAGTTCCGGTCATTTCAATTACTCATTCATTAAGTTTCGAGTCCATACGACGTAGTTATGCTACTTTGCATTCTCATTCGTTGAGTTGTCTTCATCGTCGTTTTTCGAGATGAATTCTCAACCTTTTATCAAAGTTTCATAGTTGTTGTTGTGCATGAGGGAGTCACAGTTCGTAATCCAAAAATGGATTCGAATTTGGAGTTCGGATGCTCGAAAACGGCAAAAGAACGCGAGAGGAGCGTGAGGGAGTTTGCTTGGCCAAAGGCAAAGCAATGGAGGCCACATGTGAGCCACGTGTGTCTCACGGCTAGGGCAGCTCTCTACCCATGTGTGACACACGCACCTCACACGTGGAGCTGATGTGGCTGCAGCTGATTGGTCATTTCTTCCCTCTCTTGAAATCTTTTAAAACTCCTTCATTCCCTTTCATTCATTCTAAGGAGAAAAATTCGAAAAAGAAGAACAACAGAAATTTTCTCTCAATTTTCGTTTTCTTAGTTCAATCATAACTTTTTCATACGAACTCGAAATTGAGTGATCCAAAAGCCAAAAATGTTGGTCTCAATGAGAGCTACAAACCTCAAGTATTTTCAAACTTAGTTGACTTTTCCAATGCTCACAGTGATCTGATTTCAATCCGAGGTTCAACTTTGTATGTGATACTTTCTCTTCTTTCATTTCTTTTCGATCATCTCTTTTATTCTTTCTATTTGATTGATGAAATGTGTTGAGAAAAAGGTTAGTACATATGCTAGGGTTATATGATTGATTGATTATTGAGCTTTAGCCTTGTGATTTGATTTGAACATATTTAGCTAAACTTGATTGAAATTGAAATTGATTCTAGATATGACATATATGATGTGCCTCATGATATTGTCTAGGTTTAATTTCATGATCTAAGAACTAAGATTCTTGTGTGATATATTAAATACTCATATCTTGTTCTTATTGTTTCACATGCTTTGATTTCTAGGTACATATGTGATTGTTTGTTGATAGAATATCCTAGAATGTCTTTAAGCATGTACATAGAGCTTGATTGATCATCTAGCGTTATTTGATTGTGATTTGCATCATTTGCATCACTTAGATCATTGCCTTGTGATAGGTTGAAGTCTCTTTCAAAGTGAGTAAAGCTTTGTATTGAGCAAAAAGTCTTGGCTAGGAATGAGTTCCGGATAGCCAAGCGAAAGTCTTAGCAAGGAGTTGCATACTCCGGATAGTTGAGCTTGGGTAGCTTGACTAGGATCCTAGTGATCTAGATTATTAAGCAAGGAAATCTTCCTAGAGGCTTGAGAGCCTTGGATAGGAAGTTGCTCTCTAGAGGTGTAGGACACATCTTGGATAGATAGTAGGCTTTGTGAATCACTAGCTCGAGGGTTGATTAGGAGGTGATAGCTTGAAGTGGATATCATAGTGTTGATAACTTTGAGTGTGTAAGTCCTTTTCTTATAGTGGATTTGCTTTGCCGATGGTTGTGGTATCAACCCATGGATGTTTCCTCTTTGAGGTTTTACCACGTAACAATATTGTGTCTCATTTTCACTTTAAGTTTTTTTTATCTTCCATATTTTACTTGTATTGATTCTCTTGTATATTGATGATTCACATGCATTGATTCTTTCTATACAATTGCTAATCATTTCAAGTATTCATTTCATTATTATATTTCACAATTTTTGAATATTGGACGAATTTGAAACTATACCTATTCACCCCCCTCTAGGTATAAAACACTATTGCTTTAAGGGAATTTCAACCTAGATTGTAATAATTTTTGCAAATAGTGGATTTAAGGACCGTGTGTGGCTAATTGGATAGCCCGTGAGATTTACCCAGTTGGAGGGTTTCTCACATAAATCAATCAACGTGTTATTTATTGTTTTTCACACTTTAATTACATTGTTTGTATTTCATTATATTGGGCTAATTTTTATAATATTGTCTAATCGAAAAATTGATTGTGGATCGATAGGCAACCCAAGAGGGGGGGTGAATTAGGTTTCTAAAGTTTTTTTTTTTTTTTTTTTGTTGACAAAAACCCCAGCCACAAAATGCAATTCTAAATGTGATATGAATGTACAAATATAAATATGAATAATATAACTAGATTGCACAAATTAAAGAGATAAGGGATAAAGAAAACAAACACGGAGAATTTTACGTGGTTCGGCCAACCCTTGCCTACTTCCACTCCACCAAGCTTTACCAAGCTTGAGTCTCTTCACTATCAATATTCTTTACAAGTTACACAATGGTGACTCACTACACCAATCACACTAAGAGATTCTCCTCCTCTTAGTCTCTCACTACAACAAGTAAAGAATCTCACTTCTCTCACACACAACTTGATGTATTTGAGTAAAGTTACAAGAGAAACTCTCACAAGAGTAGATATGAAAATTTACTTAGCTCAAGAGATAAGAAAGAGAAAGGATTTTGCTAAGCAAACTAAGAAAACTCACTTAATGAACACTTGAAGATTGAAAGCAATGAATAATAGGTTGTTGAGAGTCATTTATGTGAGTTAGGGGCTTGTATTTATAGAGAAAATTAATAGCCAAGGATTTTTGCCCGTTGAGATGTGCATTTAATGCACCTGACGAAGATCGGCTGAATGGCCGGCTGGAGGGCGGTTGGACGGAAACTAGCCGTTGGACACATGAAAATCAAAGATTGTCTCCAGCGGTTGAAAGGTGTTCGAGCCACCAAAGGGATGCATCAGCCGCTCTTGAGCGGCTCGTAGGATAGGCTCGAGTGCTTGAGCCGCTCCTTAGAAAAACTTTTATGCATTTGAATATTTGATAGGCCTTGATAATTCTAAGGAACTTATGGCCATTCTAAGATAGTTTTGCTTAGCTAGGGATGATTAAACTCTTGAGCAAGCTTAAGCAATCAATTCATATCTTGTACAAGGAAATAAAAAATATAAAACTACCAAAGCTTCTTCCTTGATTAAGCAACTTCTTGTTCTTGCCACTTTGATTTGGAACCTTGATTTGTAATATCTCACATTCAATAAAAACATTAGTACCAAAACCAATTATTTGTTATCATCAAAACTAGACATTGAAACCTTTGGGGCTAACATTGACAATAATTGATTAACAACCCTTTCCACCTCCATCTAGGTTGTATTAGACACACATTTATATTTTCAGGAAGCTTCAAACCCACGAGGAGTCTATTGAACCTTGGGTTTGGGCACTGTAGTTCCATCTTTAGTGGTTATAGTAGGTGGAGTGTACCCATCTTCAATCTCGATCCAAACCTTATCTGCTATAGCAGAGAGAAACGACTTCATCTTTCCTTTCCATGAGGAATAATTGTCTCCGGTGAGCAATGTTGGTCTTATGCTCGAGGCTTCCTCTTGACCTATTCCGCTTCCACTCATAGTGTTTCATGCAATAAATGAAATACAAAATGCAAGACTGATCAGGCCAAATATGTTGTCTATTCCAGCCCTCAAACCCGTAGCCTTTATGTTATTTTCATGCGTTTTTATCGTCACTTATGGGCTCTATGTGCGTATTTTCAGGTATTTTCCCATTTTGGGCAATTAAAGCATAATGTGGGGCTTTTGGGCAAAAAGAGGACTGGGAGTTGCAAAATGAGGAAAAAAAGGCATTAGAGGATACAACAGTGCGGGTCCCAAACTGCACTCCACCCACACTCTTGCCAGACCATAGAACCTGATTACTGAAGTTGATAAAGTGCGGGTGAGTGCGGGTCACTGACCCGCACTCCACCTACACTCTTGCCCAGATCCGAGAGTCCAAAGTTGAAGAAAAATGATAAAGTGCGGGTGAGTGCGGGTCACTGACCTGCACTCCACCCACACTCCATCACGTCAAATGTCATTTCAAGGCTGATTTGTAACCTATTTTTGGGAACTATAAATAGAATATGTGTATTACGTTTTTTATTATCTTTTTAACACTTAGAAACTCTGAAATTGTAACTAGACCTAGGATTTCATTTCTTCTTGTTTTCATACATTCTCTACTTAACATCTAAGGGATTATCAAGGTGGATATATCTTCAAGAGTTATTTCTTATCTTTTCTCTTATTTCATTTATTGTTAATGAGTAGCTAAATCCCACTCAGGGGGTTTTTGGATTAGTTTCCAAATGATTGGGTTTTTTGAATATAAGTTTTATTTCTCTTATACGTCTATCTTCTATTGATTTATTCTAGAGTATGAATGGATTTCATTGGATTTACTTGTATTAGATACACCCTCTTTACAAGCCTTCCTTGGATTCTATCTTTTTAGACAACTAAATATACACTCTATGTAGTTGTTTATTACTCACATGAATAGATGAGATTCTCGTAATCTCAACTCAATAACCAAGTTCTTAATCTAGCTTTGAATGGGTGACCATTTCTATACATCCTAGAACATCTCTCGTGAGAGGCTAGAAGCCATTCTATACACCCTAGCTAGCTACCCCAGTCGGTTGAGCCCGAGATAGGTATAAATGTTTCATTGATAGGGTCTTAACGAGCAACCGATGCTATACACCCTAAGTTGGTTGTCTAGGAGGGACCAATCCCTAATAGGAGACCTTCTATACATCCTAGGTGGGTCTCTTGCTATGGATACATAGCCAACCTATACACCCTAAGTTGGCTACAATTGTTAGATTGGCGCTTATTTACCAGTTTATTACAATTAGCCTAATTGTTTGCTTACTAATCTATTAACTCCCTAGTTGCCATCATATCTATATTTCATTACATTTACATTCCATTTCTTAGTTACATTTCTAGTTTCGTATTAAATACATGATATTTCACACTTCAACATTATCAACCACTTATCTTATTTGCATCAATATAACTTAAATAGCAAATTAGTCTTAGCTTAATTCCGATCTCTGTGGACAACCCCTACTTGCCACTATACACGTGTTTTCAACACCATTATAAGCATTGCTAGGTTTACAAATTTAGTTTGACAAGTGACTTTAAATATGCATACAAACGACCTTTGTCAAAGACACAAATGAGAGCAAGGATCAACCTAAGTATGTCTAGACACTTACTCTGATACCAACTGAAAATAACTCTAAATGTGTTTGAACAACCTAGAGGGGGGTGAATGGGTTGTTAATCGATTAATTACCAAATTTTTTATGTAGTCAAAATTAATCACAAAAACTAATTCAAACAACAATAAAAATCAAGTAAAGTGCAAAATTAAAAAGACACTTGAATTTTGCTCGGAAAACCCTCCAATTGGAAAAAATCCACGGGACTAGCCTCGCTAGCCATTTAGTCATAGAAATCCACTATTTGAATATTTGATTACATCCTAAGTTGACATCTCTCATCACTTTTCTCAAGGATCGTAACTCAACCTATTCTACCCACAGGCCTTTAATAACTCAACCTAGTTATTAGCTAACCCCTAAAATCACCAAAGCCTTAATGAAAAAACAATAAAGATGATATATTGGTAATTAAAAAGAAGAACAATAAATGATATGGGATTTTGCTCGTACCTACCAAGTGATGATGCAAACAAGAACCATGCTTGATGATGTCCTAGATGCACATGAATGGGGATAGAGAGTTACAAGTGGTTGGTAGAACCTTCCTCTCTCTAAAAACTCAATAATGGTCACTCAATCTCATAATTTCGGAGTTCTTGGTGAACAAGAAAATGTATTGGGCAATATATAGGGGTCTTGTAAAACTACATCGTTTTTGGCAAAGACAGTTTTTCGCGGTCCCGTTTTCACAGTTGACTATGATGAAAATTCACTGCAACAAAGGCAACTAAATTGTCACCAGAAAGTCATGGTCCCATTTTCACGGTAGATCATGACGAATGCATGACCGTAAAAATCACTGGAGAAAACTTTGCATCTATTTGTCGCGGATCTCCATGATGACACAGCGATAATGAAAACCATTGGAAGATTTTTCACGATCATTTTTCATAGTGGTCCAAGATGACACTTGGACCGCAAAATCCACTAGAAGGAATGTCGCACCCATTTTCCGCGGTGGTCCATGATGACACTGGGATCGCGAAATCCACTGGAATGATTTTCATGGTTCACCACGACGACACTAAGACTGTGACAATGAGAAGAAGATGCCTTCTCATGCAATCTAACGCACTGCATATATGCAATATGTGTAAGTGTGTGAATGGTGAAATACACACTTAAATGACAATAAAATCACAAATGAATGAGTTGTGTGTGTGTACACCTAATCTCTTCAAGAGTACAAGTCCAGTGATATACTTTCGAGACTCTTGATCTAGAAGCACTTGGGATGCTGGGAAGCTTTCGAAACACGATCACAAACTAGATGATCACATGAAGCTACCCTTACAACATATCCCATTGTGGTATGTCATAAAAATGAGCCAATCACAAAATGGTGGGTCTTAAAACAGTGAACATGTAGGCTACCTCAAGTCAAAAATGAATAATAAAAAAATAGGATATTATTTAAATTCACCCTCTAGTTTAACCTATTCCGGTTTTCCCCTCTAATTTCATTAATGACTTATATCCCCTATAGTTCACCCTATTCACCATTATCCCCATTCTATTATTTTACTATTAAAATGGTGAATTTTGACATATTTAGTGGGTTTTTTTTTTTTTTTTGAAATATTACAATAATACGGGATTTGGGGAGGGAGACAGACTCGAACATACAACCTCATGGTGTAGGTGCGAGGGGCAAATCACCGGACCAACCTCATCTTGTAAGACAAATTTAGAGTATTAAAAAACAATTCTTTTAATAATTATATTATGTTATTATTTTAACATTAATATGGTGTTATACAAGTGAGTATCAATCTCATCAATTCATCTATTTCTTTTTTATTTAATTTATTATTAATTTCTAAATGCATCATTTGTTATTTTACTCTTTTGCCCTTCATAATTAATGTCCTTATCTCTCATTTTAGTTTTTTACCCTTTAGAGTTAATGTCAATTCATGTACGTAGCTAATGTCTATTTACTATTTTTCCCTTCACAATTAACTGCCCATGTCCTTTTAATGGCAAAAGTAAGGGAAAATGGGGATAATGGGAAATAGGGTAAACTACAAGAGGATATTAGCCATTAATGAAACTAGATGGGGATATTGGCCATTAATGAAACTAGATGAAGAAAAATGGGGAATCTGTCAAATCATAGGGTTACTTTAGATAATATCCCATAAAAAAAATGTATGGTAGATGAACATTATGTAACATTTTATCAAGCTCCAAAGGTAATGGACCGGAGAGTTAATTTCCACTTATTAAAATGCAGAAAGTAGGTGAACTTATTCGCTGAGTACTTATCGTAAGACAAGCATATAATCTTTCAATAAACAAGAATTATCCTTTTTAGATCAAAATTTCTTGAGTTTGCATTCCATTCACATGAACAATTAATGCAAGTAAAGAATGCATGGGATCATGTTTGCTTAATGGGTCATCACTATTCACCAAACTAATTCTTTAAAAGCCGACTTCATATTCTCTTCCCACGTACATGTTTGGATTCCAAATTAACCATTCTCTTTTAGAATCCACGTGTTTGGTGAAGATTACAAAGCCAATTTGAGACTTCCATCAATTTGACATTTCCTTTTTCCTCTTTTATATATACCAATGGAAATTATTTAATGACATGTTAAAATATTCTAGTAAGGAGATAAAAATAGAATATTTGTTTTCTAAAAATAAATATTGTATATTATAATATATGTTGATCATTAATTACTTTTTTTTTTCTTGACAATATCTATCTATCCACCTAACTAGATTAATTACTTGGAAGTTATTTGTTCAAGTCTCAAGCTCGTCCATCTACCAACAGAGCTATGTCTGTGGCGGAATTGATCATTATTTACTCAGCATGAATTGATGTTAATTAATAGAGGTAAAATACAATGACCACTCCTAATGTTGACATAAATATAGCTAGAAAACAAATTTCCATTAATCTACTTAAACATCTCATGCTATTAAAATTGAACTAATAAAAAGGCCAAATTGTCTATAGTTATTAAAATTTATAAATTAATGTAATTTTTTTATAAAAAAAAGTTGTAAAAGCTAGTACAAATAATTTAAATTTAGAAAACAAAATTATTAAAAAAAATTAAATTTAAAAAACTTTTAGTTTAAAAATGAAGAAAAATTTAAAAAAAAAATTAAAAACCTTTTTTATTTACTTTAAAATTTAAAATATATATATAAAGATAATTTAAAATTTTAAAATAATTTTTTTTCCATTTTAAAATTTTTATTTTTAGTTTATATTCCATTGAAAGTATTATCTTCAATTAATTTAATTTAATTATTTTTTATAATAAGATTATCTTTATTTTTAAATTTTCATAACTAAGGGCATTTTTTTTTTTATTAGTTCAATTTTAAGAGTATGGAAGATCTGAGTAGATAAATATATATTTGTTGTCTACCTGTATTTATGTCAAACTTCAAAAGAGGTCAAAGTATTTATCCCATTTTAACATAACCTGGACTTTTGCTTTAACAAACAACCTTACCAAGTTAGATATTCATAAAAATAAATAAATAAAAATCAATAACACATTGTTATAAGTCCCCAAGTCTACATCAAGACTGAACTAACAAGATAACTTTTTTTCTTTTTTCCCTTTTTATTTATTTATTTATTTATTTATTTAAGGGAACAAACAACCAAGAAAAGGAACTATAAAGAAAGAGGGGCATCCCCCATGACTTTTTTTATTTTATTTTTTTATTTTTATTTTTTTTTATTTAGGGAACAAACAACCAAGAAAAGGAACTACAAAGAAAGAGGGGCATCCCCCAGGACCAGACTTTCCACACACAGAGGGCAGTCCTCAATCCATAAAGACTCACCATCATGGTTCAAAGCTAACTTAGCTAACCTATGAGCAACCTTATTCAATAATCTAGGAACAAAACAAATAGCCAAGCCAGGAAGGTTATCAATCATCACAAGGATATCATTCACAACCACACCCAATTCCGAAGAGGGGGAATTTCTTTTGTTGATAGCCTGAACCACCACCAACGCATCAGACTCCACAATAATAGGGAAGAGATTTCTACTCACAGCCAGTCGCATTCCTTCTAAAATAGCCAACGCTTCAGCGATACTAGGTTGATAACTAGCCCTTACATTCCTGCACTTGGAAGCTAGAATACGCCCATTATTGTCGCAGGCAACCACACCCAACCCCGAAACCTTCTAATGAGAATTTCGAGCAGCATCTGTGTTTATTTTAATCCACCCAAGAGGAGGCGCCTACCACCTTAACGAAGACACACCTTCCACCACCCTCTGCTTAGGACATTTATCATTAGCAATACGAAAATCTTGAGTGAAGTTGCTCACCCAATCACAGATTTCTGAAATAGCAAGAAGTGTATTATTATCGAAAGCCATATTTCTACAATGCCAAATTCTCCACCAGGTCACACACAGAATTTCAAACTCATTCACACCCATCTGAGAACTACAAGAGATGGCAAAATCAATAAAAGGAGCAGAATCCAAGCTGCGATCAGCAGCCATCCCATAAGCATTTCTCACCCCTTTCAAAGACTAGTAACGCCATAGAGTATGCATGGTGGTTTCCGAAGTTTTTCCACAAATTGTGCAAGTAACATCCAACTGCAACCCGTGAGACCCTAGATTGCACCGAGCCGGGATCCAATTATTACAGGTTTTCCATATAAATTTAGGCGGGAGGTTCAAACGCAAAAAAATTTCCATCAGGACTCAAAACCGGATAGACCAGAGCAGCTAGGTCTCACAACTGAGGCAGAGGCCAACCGGTATCTGCTACGAACTGAATAACTCCCCAAGCAATGATAATGCCACATCAGACTATCTACCGAGGCACCATTGCTAGGAGGGAGACTAAGAATAGCATCAGTATCCTCCTTAAGGAAGGACTCCCTAATCAGAACCTCATTCCACTCCCCTGACTCCACCTTAAGACAGTCCACCTTGGCATTTACATCCAAAACCTACGGAGATATAGTCATAAACGTAGATTCCCACGGAATCCAACGATCCTTATACACACGGATAGAAGACCCACTTCCAATCCTCCATCTAGACCCTTTCTCCAATAATTCTCTACCCCACAAGAGACTTTTCCAGAGGAAAGATCTTGTCCCAGACTCAGCCAACAGAAAATTTGAGTTCGGATAATAACAAGCTTTCAAAACTCTAGTAGCAAGAGACTCTGGATACCGAATTAGACGCCAACACTGTTTTGCAAGCATAGCTTTATTAAAAGCCCCAAGATTCCGGAACCCAAGACCACCCTCCCATTTCGGCCTACATAGCTTCTCCCAAGTACACTAGTGCATTTTTGCTTCTTTTCACTTCCCTCCACCAAAACCTAACGCTTAAACAATGAAGATCTTAAATAAGGGAGGCCGGGAGCTTAAAAAGATTCATCGAATATGCCGGAATATCTTGGATAACAGCTTTTAAGAGGACTACACGCACCCCCTCCCCACAGAGAAGAAACGGTTGCACCAACTCTGAAGCCTTTTCCAGACTCTATCTTTAATATCCTCAAAAAGGATCCTCTTACTTCTGCCAGTTAAGCACGGAAGCCCCAAATACCACGAATGACTATCCACCACAGACATACTCAACATCTTGGCCAATCTAATCTTTTCCCACCCTGAAGTTTGCTTGCTAAAACATACCGCAAACTTATCAAAATTCACCACCTGACCCGAGGCTCGAGAATAATCATCCAAAATTTTCCTGCTAATGAAACAATCCCTCAGAGAAGCCCTTGTAAAAAGCAAACTATCATCCGCAAAGAAAAGATGTGTTATCTTAGGACCATAACGACTGCACTTGAACTCAGAATAATCCCCACATTTCCTAGCTTGCGAGATTAGGCCTTCCGCACAAATAAGAAACAAATACGGGGATAGTGGGTCCCCCTATCTTGAACCTCTCGAGGGCTGAATAAAACCTTTGACTTTACCATTAAGAATAAAAGAGTAGGTAACCGAAGAAACACACTCTCTTATCAACACAATCCACGACTCAGGAAACCCCATTTGACGTATCATCCCCATCAGAAAATCTCACTCCACCCTATCATAGGCTTTAGACATATCCAACTTAAGGGACATAAAACCCTTTTTACTCTGAGTCTTATGACGCAACGCATTCATGCATTCAAAACCCACCAACGCATTATCCGTAATCAATCTTCTTGAGACAAAAGCACTTTGGGTTTCCGAAATGGCACAATCTAGCACCTTACGAAGTCTATTAGCAATGGCCTTGGAAATACACTTATACACCACATTACAGAGACTATTTGATCTCAACTTCGTCATTTTCACAACATTCTTAACTTTCAGAATAAGGCATAAAACCGTATGATTAATATCTCCCATAGCCTTTCCCTCATTCAAATAGCCCAAACACATCTTTGTAACATCATATCCCACAATACCCCAAAACCTTTGGAAAAAATCCGTTGAAAAACCATCAATATCAGGCGCTTTTGACTGATGCATTTGGAAAAGCACCGTCCTATTGTCCTCTGTAGTAAAATTCAATGAAAGAAAACTAACCATATTAGGTGGAATTTTTGCCGTGACAGCACTACACACCTTATCAATTAATGACCCACTCAGCTGAGAAGAAGTGAAAATATCAGTGAAATAATCAGAAACAATGCCCTCCATTTGCTACTCATCCTCCCTCCAAATTCCTCTTGAATCAAAAAGGCCCTGAATTCTATTACGACATCTTTTAAAGGGAGCCTTAGCATGAAAATTTTTTGTGTTTCGGTCTCCCCCTTTTAGCCAAGCAACTCTTGATCTTTGCCTCAAGAAATTTTCCTCATAACTCAATAAACCATCCAACTCTTGCTCAACATTGTACCGCATTTTCCAATCACCAACGCCCAAGTCTGCCAGCTCCTTCTTTTTCTCCACAATGGACTTCTTCATTTACCTTTTGTTTTCCCCATTCCATTTCTTTAAAGACATAGAGCACATGCCCAGCCGATTAACCACCCTTTAGACATCATTCCTCCCATCTGCTGCAGCCCAACTCGACCTTACCACCTCTGAAAATTCTTCTTTATCAGCCCAGCATATTTCATAATGGAACCTATTAACCCCACCATACCATTCCTCCTTGATAGAAAATTCTAATAGCAAAGGTCGATGATTTGATTTCCAATAATCTATGTGCTTAATCTGCAACCAAGAAAACAAAGATGTCCACCCCAAATTACCAATAATACGATCAATCTCTCTTGAACCAGATGAGAACCCATTCTCTGATTTGTCCAAGTGAAGGGAGACCCCTCAAAGCCTAAGTCTTTTAAACCACAATCATACAAAGTTTAACGAAAGTTATCCATCAAAAGCCCCTGTCTGACCACTCCTCCCTGTTTTTCAGATAAATTGAGAATCTCATTGAAATCCCCTCCCACAATCCATGGAAGTGACGACAACCCCACAAGCCTTCTCAAAAGTGTCTACCTATGACTTCATTGGGCCGCAACTGGATTCCCATAGAAACCAGTAAGTCTCCAATGGCAATTCATATCAGAGAAAACCATATAATCGATGTGAAAATGAGAAAAAGAAAGTAAATTGAACTCCACACTCTCTTTCCATAACATACATAACCCACCACTATTACCAGACCGCTCAACCATAATCTTTGCATCAAAACCCAACTTACAACGTAACTATTCCATCATAACCTGGTCACAAATAGTTTCCATCAAGAAAACTATCGTAGGGCAATGATCCTGCACTAACGAGTACAGGACCTAGAACGCCTGGCTCCCTCCCAAAGCTCGAGCGTTCCAAAATAATGTTTTCATTTAGTCCGGCAAGCCAGGTCCTCTTCCCGACTTGCCGATATCTCAATTGATACCGGATCAAAAGCAACATTCGTTTTCATATTCTTACCCTCATTACTCGATACCATATCACTAACCTCACTTACCCCTCTTTTTTCCACCCAAAACCCAATATTCGAACCTTCCCTTCTGACCCCTCCTTCCCATGCCCACCGTTTCCATTTTCCCTTCTTTTTATGCCCATCTATTTCCTTTACATGTTTAGTCATAGCCCTTAAAGGTACCTCCACCTCACCGTCACTCTGTCCACCCAAACCCTTTTCCACGTTATTAATACCAACATGCACACCCTCCGCATTTTCTACGTTATTTTGTGTCACCACATTAACAACTTGCATGTAACTAATTTCTGCATTTAAAACACTAGTCCCCTTATTCCCTACACCAACATTCAATCCTTCCTTCGAGCCCTGATGTGCTATTTCTCCTAAACCCCGCACATTACCATCCTGCCCTCTCATTTGCTACTCAGCTGTTACCACCACCTCCTTCCTTAGTCTCCAAGTTTCCTCCTTCCGATTTTGTCCTCTGTTATTGGCTCTATCAAAATTATTACCAGTTTTCATACCCTCCCCCCGACCACGATATGGGCCAACAGAATTGCTCCGTCTCAACGGATTTAAAGCTCTCATCCATGCCCCATACTCAAACTCCTTCAATCCCCCTATATCCACATCTCGTCTTTGCTCGCATTCCTGATAGGAATGTCCAACTATACCACAATGAAAACAATATTCAGGTAACTTCTCATACCTTAGCAACAGGATCGACTCCTTCCCTTTCTCCAATTCCAGCCGTAAACACCTCTTCAAAGGTTTCGAAACATCCACCTCCACTTTCAACCTCATATATTTCCCAAAACATTCTCCAGTTGATCTGACATCGATATCTTTTAAAGTCCCTATCAGCTGTCCTATGAACTCCCCCATCTCCTTTGTCATGCACAATAAAGGAGTGTTTGGCATTTGAATCCAGAATGTGACCCGATTAAAAGCCAAACTAGCGACATCCCCTAACCCCGATGGTTTCTCCAACACAAGTAGGGAATTATCAAAACTCCAAGGACCACCCGAGAAAATCCGGAACCGGTCTCCCTGGTTGCGAAAATAAAATAAGAATGTATTATCTTGCACCACTTCCACATCTAGTGTTGTTTGCCACACCTTCGGCATCACTGACCGAAAGGCTTCCCTATTAATATGTTTATTCGTCAGCACTTTTCCAACTAGACACAAATCAAGTTTTCTCCCAACAGAATCCTTTAGTGTTTCACGGACACTCCACAACGTTTCCTCCTTGCTTTTTAACGAAAGAGAAGTACATAATCTTGCTATTTCCTCCTAATCCATGGTGGTTCTAGATCAAAGAACTATAAAGAAACGGCGGCCAAACCCTAAAAGAACCAACTACTTCCACGCTAGGGTTTAAGAGAGAACCCTAGGAGAAGAAAAAATCTTTTTATTTTACTTGGTTTTGTAAGAAGTAACTAACAGGATAACTAATATAACATATATAGCATAATCAATCAAAATATTTGACTTTTAATTATTACAAATTCCTAGTATACATGCAACCTTTCGTGGGGTCTGTTGTTCTTGTGTAAAACTTACTAACTTCGAAAGGAATTGAATTCAAACTTTGGTTTATGTAATGTAGTTGTTAAAAATAACAAACAGAAAATTATCAGTTTTGTTGGACCGGTTAAGCTAGAATTGATTTTCCCAATTTTTGGTTTGTCGGGATGTCAAATAGCATCTTTTAGAGAGTTTAGTATCATGAAATAAAATGGCGATAATTTCCGATCAACATCAGATTAATTACAAGCTGTAACAAGGTCATGAACTTAATTTGTAGACAAATTACACCTGAAAAACTCTTCAAAATACAAGTTCTGAATATTGAAAATTAAAAAAGATTTAAACCTATCCTCTTGATCTCCTTCCTAGAAAAAAACAACAACGAAAGAGATGCGAAAATTTTGGGATTATTTGAATCCACTCATTAAGTTGAAGCAAGAGAGGGCTTTGCTATATAAGTGGGGTGGTCATCTCCAGCCATTATTACAACGATTTCAGGCTCCAAATCAGCCGAAAGTTGCACGATTTCTGTGGACTTGTCTTCTTTCTCTTCTGTGGAGCTGTTGTGACAGCAAACAAGAAAGAGCAAAGCAATTGCTATGACTCCGAAAATAAGAAGCAGACCTCCAAAGACGTATGGAAGTGGAGAGTTCCATTGGAAAACCCCAACAGTACTGCTTGTTGTGGAAGTGCTTATAGGCCTCATATTTGCTCTTTTAGCTTGAACTATTAGTGGGATTTGATCTCTCTATTTATATGAATATCTGGATATATAATCCATTCAATTATAAGATATATACTGCCACAGTGCCACTGGTGCTAACTTTAACTTTACATTGCAGAAATGCCCTTACAATGCAACTGTTTTATAAAAATTGGATGCTTTTGTTGTTTTTCACATGCATTTTAGTGATCTAATGTGGGGTGTCATGTGTGTTGAGAAACTATTGGTACTTGGAAGAACCTAACAGAACAAGTTCAAAATTAATATGATTGGCGTTTAATTGGACTTGCATGAGTCTATTATATCAAAAACCAAGTATATTTCCTTTTGTTTATATGGAGATGGAGAATAAAAGGACAAAAAAGTGATATAAAGAGTCATGACTCATGCAACAATATATATGGCTCTCCCATGTTTTTGAAGTATCCGGTCTAAACAATTCCTACAAATTTATGTTGTAGACCCACCAATAAAACCACATCATCCCATTACGCGGCACGTACGTTTTAAGTGTAGGATCCGCACGTCGTGTGGGATTTTAGATTATCAAAATTAATAACCATTATAATAAATTATCAAATTTGATAATCTAGTTAAAATCTTGTACGAAAAAACTTATAAAATCTCGCATCTTTTAATCTTTAGGCAGGTACGAAAGCACCTAAATTAACCTTAGATGATATATTTAATCAGACTTCAAAGAAGATCTATATAACTCACAATCGTAAAATGGGTGATTTATCAAAGTTTAATTCTTTTACAAAAATTCAATTATCAATTAATATTATAGATTCTTATTCTAGTTTACCTCATGCTAACATGTCATCATGTTCCCAATGGATGGGAATGTTAATTTTGACTAATAATCAGTAAGGGAAATTATTCGCTCCTTGTCTTTGTGTAGTATATAATCTTTGATTAGTAAGCAAGATTGTTAGAGATAATAATCGAATCAGTTTGGCTAGTACTAATACTGCTGCTAACACAAGTAAGCAATCAGTGAATATCACGAATGCTACATCAAGTCAGGAATATGTTACAATGTTAGCACATCCAGTAAAAGGGAATTTCGGATGAACTATCTTACCATCAATCATGATGATCAGATCATGATCATCATGATCATTGCCTCTGGAATATTGGCGGGAAAGCTAATTCTCAGCTGTAACAACTTTGCCAGTTGGCAAAACAGAATTGACAGATGGCAAAGCAATAGGCAATCCGCATTTTAAGGGAGTCTGTTAGACTCAGGCAAATTGTGCTGATATATATATTGGATTCTGATTATTCAATTGTGTAGTGTGTAAAAAGATTCAATCAATACAGAAAAGAAATGCTTCCTCTGTCTATCGCCATTTACAGAGCTTTAAGCTCTGACTTTCTCTTCTTTGTTTAATCCTAGTTCTTATTCAATATCTTCTTCGGTTGTTTACCTGATCGCCTTGCTGTTGGCAGTGGACAACAATTGTCAATTTCACACACTGGTAAGACAACTTTACTCTCCACTGGCTTGTCATCTAAAACATTGCACCTGAATAACATGCTTTGTGTTCCTATGATAGCCAAGAATTTGCTAAGTATATCTAGAATAACCAAGGATAACAATGCTTATGCTGAATTTACTTGTGATTCATGTTTTATCAAGGACAAGAGTACCAAGGAAACTTTGCTTCAAGGCAAGCTTGAAAATGGACTTTACAAGCTGATTTTGGAAGGAACTCACAAAAGGAATAATGATTTGAAGACTAACTCTCGTTTTGCTTTGTCAATTTCAAAAAATAATGCTGCTGGCTTATCTTGTAAGCATGATGAAAATGCTGATAACTGTAATCATTCTCTGTTGAATGAAAATATGTGGCACTTAAAACTTGGGCATCCATGTCCTCTTGTGTTGAGAAAAGTTATGAATAGCTTAAATTTGAATTGTAATGTCTCTCGTCTCAATTTTTGTGATGCTTGTAAGCTAGGAAAGCTGCATCAGCTTCCTTTCCAGCATTCAAAATATAAAGCTGGTGGACCTCTAGATTTAGTGTTCACAGATGTTTGGGGTCCCTCTCCCCTACCATCTCTAGAGGGTTATAAATATTATGTTATATTTGTGGATTCTTACTCCCGATACAGCTGGTTGTTTCCGATGCAAATGAAGTCAGAAGTTGCTACTATATTTTCTCAGTTCCTGAAGCATGTTGAACTTCAATTCAGTAGGAAATTAAAATGCTTACAGGCAGATCTTGGTACTGAGTACAAGCCTCTTCTTCCTCTCTTGAAGAGCAAAGGGATCGGTTTTAGAACTTCGTGTGCCTACACACACCAACAAAATGGTGTACCCGAACGAAAACATCGACATGTTGTGGAGACTGGGCTTACACTTCTTGCTCAGGCTCATATGCCTCTAGTTTTCTGGGTAGAAGCTTTTCAGGCAGCTGTTCTTCTTGTTAACAACCTACCAACACCAGTTCTTCAACTGAAATCCCCATATGAGATGCTATATCACAGAAAACCGACCTATAACTACTTCAAAGTCTTCGGTTGTTCAGCTTTTCCTTATCTCAGACCCTATGCAAATCAGAAGTTCAACTTTCACACATCTAAATGTGTTTTCATAGGGTACAGCCTTAGTCAAAAAGGATACAGATGTCTTCATCCTTCTGGGAAGATTTATGTGTCTCGAAATGTAGTTTTCAATGAGTTTGAGTTTCCATATCGTATCCTTTTTCCTCCTCCAATGGTCTCAAATTCATCTCATGCCAGCCTTCCAACATCTATTCTCTCGGCTGCCACTCTTCCTACCAGAATGTCTGCTGCTTCTAATACATCTTCCCATGCTCACCGTGGTACTGATATTGCTGACATTACTGGTG
Organism: Acer campestre; assembly: GCA_954870605.1. NCBI lineage: Eukaryota > Viridiplantae > Streptophyta > Magnoliopsida > Sapindales > Sapindaceae > Acer > Acer campestre. The sequence continues at coordinate 13,112,821 of OX940807.1, forward strand.
CTTCTCCTGATACTACTAATGTTACTCCTGAAATTGCAGGTTCCTCTCCTGCAATGTTGCCTCTTAGTGCCATTCCAGCTCAGCCTTTCTGTATTGACCTGTCCTCAAATCATGCACCTCCTCCTCAATCAGTTGCCTCTACACATTCAATGGTGACTAGATTGAAATCAGGCACCATCAAGAAACGTACATTTTCTGCTGCTTGTCAGGCTGCCACCGTTCCTCTCACAAGTCCAGAACCTACATCAGTTAAGGAGGCACTTGCTATGGCTCATTGGCACAATGCTATGAAAGAAGAGTTCACAGCTCTCTTAAGGAACAATACATGGACTTTGGTTCCTCATTCTCAGTCCATAAACTTGGTTGGCTGCAAATGGGTCTACAGAACCAAGTATAGACCCGATGGTTCAGTGCTGAAACACAAGGCACGCTTAGTTGCCAAAGGTTTTCATCAAACTCCGGGAGTTGATTTCCATGACACCTTTAGCCCGGTCATTAAAGCCTCCACAATTCATGTTATTTTCAGTTTAGCGGTCACTTACGGATGGGATATACAACAAGTTGATATCAACAACGCGTTTCTTAACGGAGATCTTTTAGAGGATGTTTATATGGTTCAGCCCCCTGGCTTTGTGCATGCTCAGTTTCCACATCACATCTGCAAGCTGAACAAGGCCCTTTATGGCCTAAAACAGGCACCAAGGGCGTGGTTTAACAAGCTTCGTAATGCCCTTCTTGGTTGGGGTTTTGTATCTTCCCATTCTGATGTGTCTTTGTTCATCAAAAGACAAGGGTCTAAGGTCTTATTTCTGCTTGTTTATGTTGATGACATATTGCTTACAGGCAATGATCCAGCCCTCATACAACAGACTATTGCTACTCTTCACGCCTCCTTCGCTCTGAAATCACTTGGCTCCGTCAGTTATTTCTTAGGCTTTGAGGCCTTCAGATCAGCTGCAGGGTTGCATTTAACTCAAACGAAATATGTTTTGGATTTGCTTGACAAGACAAATATGTCACATTGCAGCCCTTGTTCAACATCATTATCTGCAGGAACCAAACTCACCAAGATTGGCCAACCCTTTCATGATCCGACATTGTATAGAAGCACCATTGGTGCACTCCAATATTTGACCTATACCAGGCCTGATATATCCTTTGGTGTCAACAAACTAAGTCAGTTTCTTGCCTCTCCAACAGAGGATCATTGGAAGGCCTGCAAGCATCTCCTCAGATATCTCAAAGGCACAGCAGGTTTGGGTCTGCATTTCAAGCCTTCCTCTTCCCTTTCCATTGAAGTCTTTTCTGATGCGGACTAGGCGTCTTGTCTTGATGATCGCCGGTCCACAAGTGGCTGCTGTGTTTACTTGGGTGGTAATCTCATTGCTTGGAGCTCCAAGAAGCAATGTGTGGTGGCACGTTCCAGCTGTGAGGCTGAGTATCGTGCTCTTTCTCAGGCTGCTGCAGAGATCATCTGGCTGTCTTCATTGTTCAAAGAACTTGGTGTTCAATTGCCTTGTTGTCCGGTTCTATGGTGTGACAATCAAGGAGCTGGTTCTCTTGCTAGGAATCCCGTCTTTCATGCTCGTACTAAGCACATCGAAATCGATGTGCATTTTATTCGGGAGAAGGTTGCTTCTGGTCAGCTCACAGTTCAATATGTTCTAACTGAGCAACAATGTGCTGACATACTCACCAAGGCCCTCTCTTCTCCTCGTTTTGAATATCTTCGTTCCAAACTGAACTTGGTGGTTTCTCCTACGTTCAGTTTGAGGGGGGATGTTAGAGATAATAATCGAATCAGTTTGGCTAGTACTAATACTGCTGCTAACACAAGTAAGCAATCAGTGAATATCACGAATGCTACATCAAGTCAGGAATATGTTACAATGTTAGCACATCCAGTAAAAGGGAATTTCGGATGAACTATCTTACCATCAATCATGATGATCAGATCATGATCATCATGATCATTGCCTCTGGAATATTGGCGGGAAAGCTAATTCTCAGCTGTAACAACTTTGCCAGTTGGCAAAACAGAATTGACAGATGGCAAAGCAATAGGCAATCCGCATTTTAAGGGAGTCTGTTAGACTCAGGCAAATTGTGCTGATATATATATTGGATTCTGATTATTCAATTGTGTAGTGTGTAAAAAGATTCAATCAATACAGAAAAGAAATGCTTCCTCTGTCTATCGCCATTTACAGAGCTTTAAGCTCTGACTTTCTCTTCTTTGTTTAATCCTAGTTCTTATTCAATATCTTCTTCGGTTTTTCACAAAGATGTATATCCTTTAATTCAATTTGTTGAGTAAGGCTCCGTTTGATTTTGTGTTTGAAGACTGAATAGTAACTGAAAACTGAAAACTGAAAACTGAAAAACATGTTTGTTTGTTTTTTTATTTATTTATTTATTTATTTATTTTTTTTACTTAAAACTGAATATAAATGATAAGTTGTTTATTTTTTTTAAGTTATAAATATCTGAAAATAAATATTTTTACAGATATGTCCTTCTAACTATTATTTGTTATATATTTACATTTTAATATATTAAGGACAACTCTAACATGTAAATTATTAATTCTAAAATAAATTTATTTAGTTATTAATAATATTTCAAATTTATATTATTGTGGATAGGTTGGCTTTTTTTTTTTTCTAAATTGAATATCATTATCAATGAATTATAGCATGATTAATTTCTCACTGTAATGGTTACTGTTGTTGATTTACATCCACCAATACTATTTAATTGATAAATGCTCCAATACTACTGTACACTCAATGATGTTAAAATAAATATTGTATCCTCGAAAATCTATAAGTGTACCACACTTTAATTTGTATAGAATCTAATAATTACGATTAGGGTTTTAACAAAAGACAAAATTGGAAACATATTAAATTAGTAAGGATAGTTTTGGAAGTAAAATTTTATATTAAATTCCACTGAATTTTTATTACATAACAAGTGGTTTTAGGGGTTAATTAAGTGATTTTAAAACTTAAAAAATAAAACAAAATAACTGAATGGAACACATAAAATGTCATTTAGTGTTAAGTTGAAAAATCAAATAGGGTCTTAAGTATTCCAATTCCATGAATGATGCAAGTAGGATATCAAGAAGTGACAAGGATACAAAAGATCGTAGTTTTTGGTTAATGTCCCATTACCAAACTAATCCGATTCAGCCTATTTAAATATTCGCTTCCCACCAATGTGATTCCAAATCAACCATTTGTTTTGAACAAAGATTCCTATGCCTTTGAGACTTTGATCATCACTCCAATATTCTTTGTATCCTTGATCTCCAATATTAATGGGGAATATTTTATTTGTCAAATGTTGAAATTAACCTACCAAAAATAGTATGACAATCAAATGTTTTTTTTAAAAAATAAAATAAAAATACATTTACGTGTTGACACGGGTTTAGGATTTTATTGAGATTTTTCTAAATCAAAATTATCAAACACTACAAATACAATTCAAGTAGCTACGCCCGCCTATGTTATTGTTGTTATTATTATTATTATTATTATTTTGTATTTCATCGCTGCCAAATCTCTTTCATAAATATAATGTCAAATAATCTATTGTACCTTTTAATTTAATACTAAACAGCATAAATATATACTTTTATCAAAAGTTGTACACCCAAACATGCCTTTAATTGAATTAATTGTACCTACCCTCCATATTTGAGAGGGGACTTTACATATAAATAGTTAAATACAAGTATGAATAAATTATTATAAATTAAGACATCACATTAAAAAAAAAAAAAAAAAAAAATGTTTGCAACGCATACAAATCTATGGTAAATATTAAAAGTTTGAGTCATTTACTGTAGATTTAAGTCCTTTGATACTTGAGAGCATCTCCAACAGTCTCCTTTATAGACCCCGGGGTAGATGTTATTGTAAGGGGTCATTAAGGCAATATGTGTTCCAACAATACTCCCTTAAATTGCTCCCTTAATAACTTTTTATTATTTTTAGATGTTTTACTTTGTAATTATTATTGTAAAACAAATTACTCAATAGATAATAAATACTGCTGAATTTAAAAGTTAAATATCCTATGTTTTTCAAAAAATAAAATAAATTTAAATATATGGAGCCCACTTAAGGGGGGCTAAAGCCACCTTTTAATTAAGGGAGTAAACTCCACCAAAACACATTTAAAGGAGCCTCTAAAGAATCTGTTGGAGTTGCAAAAATACAGCTTCTAAATTAAGGGGGGTTTCCAAGGGAGACTATTGGAGATACTCTAAGGGCGTGTTTACTAATTGGGAATGAAATGAATCGGAATCAAGTTCCACTGGAAAGGGAATAAAGGGGAATCGAAATTAAGTTATTAAATTTAATTCCAGCGTTTACTAATTTTGAAGAATTATAAATATAATCAAATTTGTATAAAGTTGATTACAAAAATACCCTTATATACAAAATAGAGCTATATATATCAATTTTAATAGGATAAAAACTAAAATGTCGACAGAAAAAAAAAATACAAACTTATGTCTTCCACGATGAAAGCATGTTATTTTCTTATTCCTTTATTTATTCTTTCATTCATTATATATATATATATACACCATGCAACGTCTGCAAGAAGTCGATATACGATAGTTCACAATATGCCATGTAATGTCTGTAAGAAGTCGATATATGATAGTTCACAATTTTTATTTATTTATTTTTTGTCGTGGTTATGTTTTTATTTTTTGTTTTTATATCAAACTTTTTTTGTTTACCTAATAAAATCATTTATATATACATACCAAATTCAAGGTATTCGCAGTTCATTTATTATTATTAATTTTATGTGAGGATAGTTTAGTAAAGATACATGAATTCCTCTTGTAATCAGGAAAGGGAACTTGATTCCTAGGGTGGGTGAGGGGTATCAAGTTTCCTTTCTTTTAGGAACTTAATTCCTGATTTGTGGATGGGGTCCATGAAACCTAATTCCCCAAAATATTAGTAAACACTATAATTCAAAATTAGGAACTTAATTCCCTTTCCTTGGATGAGATTCTTGATTAGTAAACACGCCATAAAATCAGCGACAATAATTGTAACTCTCGGCCAGCCTTTTTACCACATCAGTATTTGCAACTCTTTTTTACCTCAAATTATAGTATATTTCCTCCATGATGAAATGTCACTGATTTGTAATGAGATAATCCCCCATTAAAAAAAAAAAAAAAAAATTAAATTAAATTAAATAAAAATAAATAAATAAATAAATAAAAAGCCTTTTATTCTTAAAATGGACCTTTTAATTCCAGGCCCAATTTTTTTTTTTAAGTAATTCCCGGCCCAATTGATACTAACTGCTATGATTACAGTTGTGTATACTAGTTTGACTTTTAACTTGCATATTTAATAACATGATTAGGTATGGTAGTCGAGTAGCTAGATTTTAAGAATCTTTTATGATTTTTATAAGGGACAATTGTCCCGGTGGCCACTTATTTAGTTGAAAACTATCAAAATGACTATTAGATTGAGAATTTATTTTAAAATAATATGTTTTGGCAAACGCAATGACACCAATGACCATTTTGTTATACCACCGTTAAGTTTTTCTAGAATTAGTCTAGTAGTCATTTATTTGATTCATTAGTATCAAAATGACCATTATAATCACTTTTTTTTTTTTTTTTTCCTTCAGAATTACTCTAATGACCATCTATTTGGTCAATTGGTATCAAAATGATCATTATAATTATCTCACTTTTTCTAAAATTATACTAGTGGCTATCTATTTTGTTAATTAGTATCAAAATGGTCATTATATGTATATCTTCTATTGGAAAATACAGTAAGCAATCGTAAACGATAAAATTTCATTCAACGGACAAAATGCAATAATTCATAAACAATAAGGAAGATGATTTTTTTTCATATCATTCTGTATAAGTTTAGTTTCATACACTTTAAAAACTACTTATCAAACTGTAAAAGTATACCAAAATCCCTTTTAATATGAATACAACTCAATAATTACGGATACAATATGCGATATGCTACGTATCACTGTCAATATGTTACAGTTGCTAACCAATAATTTTGTTGTTTATACTAACAAGTACCAAGTCCACAATCTTCTAGTATTTTCGTGGGCACTGGACCTGCACTTGTTCCTTACTAAAAATGATCACTTGTTTGTTATCTAAATACTATATAGCTTTTCTTTTCTCTAGGGGGTGGAAAAATCCCAGACCCGACTGGATACCCAGGTTTTGACAATCAGCGTATGTAACCAAAATTTAAAACTGGTTATTCCCTTAATTTTTCTATAACTGGTCTTTTTTAGGAATATCCCCGTATTTTTTTTTTTAAAGAATTTTATTTCTTTCTATGTTTGACCTTTTTGATTTGTTTTCTCTTAAGTTTTTTTAGAATGTATTAAATATGCATTCAATACACTATAATTATTTTCGAAAATAAATGTTTTTCAATTTTAATTATTATTATAGATAATAATAAATATTTTTAGAAATAAATTAAAATATCAAATTGGTGGTAATCTATGTTTTTTAAGGAATTAATGGTAAATTTTAAAAACATAAATGTAAATATATTATTGATAACATACCAAAAAATTAAAATAATAGTTTTAATAAAATATTTATGGTAACAAATTAAAAACATTAATTATTGCATTCAATCCAATAGATTCTTTTTTAAAATATAAGAAATTTACTCTTAATTTATCTGTAAATGGTAAGAAATAAATATTTTTAAAAATACTACAAAAATAGCTCCACTACTATTTAAATCTCCATAAAATTCTTCTCTAGCAGCTCTCTTTTTATTTTTATTTTTATTTTTTCTTTCAAATTCTCATTTTTTTTTTTAATCAGAAACACATGATAATACCCAAACATTTTTAACTCCACTACTATTTGTATCATATGGTAAGAATGTGATTAAAGGAAAACAAAGATGACAAAAAACATGATGATTCACAAATATTTTAGTTAATGTAGTGTTGACATCCTAGTAGAGATTTGAGAATATTTCTAATCAAAATTTTAGAAGAATGGTAAAGAAAGGTTTATATATATATATATATATATTGTTTCTTCATCTTCTTTTTTTTTTTCTTTTTTTTCTTCAATAAAACCAAAAAAAAATTATTAAAAAAAAAATAGAGTCGGTAGCGGAAGAGGGTTTACCGTGGAAGATTTGGCAAAGAGAGAGATCGGGAAGAGATGTTTTGAAAAAAAAAATTAGGGCTTAATTTTATTTTTTTTTGTTTGATAGTTTTATTTATTAATTATTATTTTTAAAAAAAAAAAACAATATTTAAACCGGGGTTATACCCAAACCCGAATCGGTGCCGAGTAAGGAATGTCCAAGTACTACCCGAGATTTCTAGCTTGGGTAAGGCTGGGTACACTTACCATTCCTACTTTTCTCTTTCTGTTTAATTTTTACACAAATAATACAACTTGTAGACTGCCTTCTTTTTTACTGTCGATAATTAACTGCGAGTTGAGGAACTTTTTGTTAACTGGTTCTTGTGAGGAGACTAAGTTGGTTCAGGTCACTTGGGATCGTTGTTGTATGCCTTACTCTCAAGGTGGTCTTGATCTGAAAGATCTTGGATTGCTGAATGACTCGCTGTTGCGGAAATTCACTTGGAAGTTTATGACCTCTAATGGTTTTGCTTTGTCATTTCTTTAGGAGATGTTTCTCAAGCAGTTGTAGAAGCCTTGGGAAGGGTATGTCACCTCCTCGATTTGGTCTTCTCTTCAGTCCAATTATAGTTCCCATCTTAAGAAAAGTATTTGGCTGATTAGCGAGAACTCTTAACGGGACTTTTAGGATGATAATTGAATGAGGATTCCCATTTTGGAGCTTTTAAGGATTCCAAATTATTTAGCTAATCCACTCCCGGCGAGGGTCTTGGATTTTATTCAGGAGGGTAGGTGCTGAACGATTGTTTCCGAGTGTGTTTCCCGGATATGTATTTTCGGATTGATCGGATTATGATTTCTCCTGTTGTGGATTCTCTGGTTTGAGCTAATTCTCGGGATGATCGTGTTTCTTACAAGACTGCTTATTCCCAGTTTTTCCATGATATTCCTTGGGTTGTTTGGTGGAGAGATGTTTGGTCTCGTTTTATTCCCCCATCTCGCTCACCTTTAACCTAGCATATTATGTTGAACAGGCTTCCTACTGAAGATCACCTTTACAGATATGGGTTCCGGTTGGCTTCTCGTTGCAGCATTTGTGGGGATTAGTAGTGAATCAGTAGATCATCTTTTTCTTCATTGTCCTCTAGCAGTTGCTCTTTGAGAGGTCGTTTTCTCTGCTTTCCAATGACGTGTCTCTGTCGAAACTTGACAATCCTTCTTCTTGCAGGCCATGTTGGTTTCCTTTAGTGAGCAGGTTAGGATTTTATAGAAGGCAACTATCAATGCAATGATTTAAGGGGTGTGGATTGCCCATAATCAATGGATCTTTGAAGGGAAATCGGTGGACTTTAGATCTGTCCTCTATCTAGTAGTTTGGCGTGCGATTTCAGAGGCTAATAACCTAGAGATTGGTTGTAGGCATAATTGTATGGACAACCTTTTAATTCTTTGTCAATTTGGTCTTCAATGTCGCCCTTCTAAAGCCCCGATGATCAAGAATGTGGTTCGGTTGCCTCCGGCTCCTAGTTGGATCAAAGTTAATATAGATGGTGTTGCTATGGGCTCTTCGGGGGTTGGTGGTTATAGTGGTATCTTTCGGAACTATAGAGTCTTTATGAATGGTTGCTTTACTATTCCTCTTGGTCAGTTTTTCGCATTTGAGGCCAAGCTTCTGGCGGCCTCGTTAGCCATTAATTTTGCTTGGAAGTATAGGTGGCATCGAATCTGGCTTGAGAACGACTCTTCTTATGTGGTTTAGCTTCTTTTTTCTCATTCTGAGATGGTTCCTTTGAGGGTTCGTCGGGCATGGCAATGCTGCATCTTCTAGATCTCGCAGATGTATTTTTAGGTTTCCCATATTTTTAAAGAGGGGAAACAGGTTGCAAATGCACTTTCTAAGCATGCTTTGAAGCTTCAGGCTGATTCTTGGTGGTTCTCTATCCCGCCGTTATGTTCTTCTTTAGTTGGCAATAACTGCATAAGCCGAGAGTCTTTTCATTTTTCTTGATGCTTTTTTTTTTGGTCTGCATTCTTCATTTTGTTTGGGGTTTTTTCCCCCTAGTTTTTTGTGCTTTATTGCTTTTTGTCACTCTTTGCTTTTCTTTTATTTTTTATATATATGGATATTGCCTAGGGATTTTTCAGCATATGATCAGTTGTAATGTTTTTTCCTCTTAGGTTAGTCCAATTTAAAAAGAAAAGAAAAAATGTAGTCTTGTAGAATATCTTATTATATATTTCCAAGAGTACTTAGATATCGCAATGTTCGTATCTGTTTTTATGCACTAGGAGCAACTTGAATCATCGCTTTTCACATCAATTATATATGTTAGATAACTTAGATGTAATTAGCGAAATTTCAATAGTCATGGTCCTCATGGATAAGCTGAATTTGAGTTATATATTTAATTTATTAAATTGCTATTCATATATATATAAGGATTCTATTATAATAAGTAAAATCTCCGTTGCAAATAGGGGTGGGTGTTTAATGGATCGGTTCACTCTTCGAGTGAATAGATAAAAAACCGATACTATTCGGTTTTTGAAAAAGTGAACCGATCCGATAAAATTTATAATTCGAACCGATCAAAAACCGATTGAACCAGTTCAATTGGGTTCGGTTCAGTTTTTCGATTTTGGGCCAAGTTACTAGGCTTTCACTTGAATTTTTTTTTTGGGGTCCTATTTTAGACATGTTGAGCCGAATTATAAGAGAAATTACTACTTATCATCTTCTTAGAACAATGCAGAAGCAATTCAAAAGTAGAAAAACATGTAAATTAGGACCAGATTTTAGATGTGGGAACTCAAGATTTTCCACCAGAGATCAAGTAGTGGTCCTATACTCCTATATTAATTGAATGGGATTTCCTCTTGTTCACACCGTAGCCGTTTCAAAGAGCACAAGTACCAGAAAAATGCAAACTTGCCAATCTTAAAATTTTCCACTTAGGAAATATAAATTTGGTAAGTTTCAATACTGCGTAAATCTGAAACTGTAAATAAAACGAAGTACAATACAAGTGCCCATGAAGAGTTTCAGAGAAGCAGCTCACACAACACAACACAACACATTACAATTGTTTTTCTTGCATCTTTCAGTGTACGAACCAACTTTAAAGCTGTTTTTTTTTTCCTAAATATTTATATAGAAACAGAGCCATAGAGATTCTCTGGTACAACCCCAGATGTGAAAAAAGATTAATCATTTATAAATATTCAGTTAAGTTGTGAAAATTATCCAAAAAATAAAAAGAGATGATGAGAATGGAAATAATATTATAATTAATTAAATTTGATTAATTTCATGTGAAACCCAGCCTTGTTTTGTTCCAGAAACATATCTCCGGATCGAGCTTCTGTCCTCTAGTAGGTTTCGATTTACACATAGTGAGTATCAGAGGTCGTACACCTACTGCTGGCTCCTCTGTTTTCCTTCTTCTTGGGCACTTGTATTATAATCATACATACCAAATCTAAAAGTAACAAACGAGATCCAAGTCAAGTGAAATCAACCAACAAAGAAGTGATTAACAAAGAAGGGAAAATGGAAATGAATAGTTGAATACAGACCTGAGATCGAAGGAGCAAAGGACAAGAAACTTCTCAATCAGGAAAAGAAGTCGTCGCTACTCGCTAGTAGAAGACGACCATCGATGAGCACCAGAAGACGACGATCGCCGGAAGATGACTAATCAACGACGAGCAGCGGACGAGACACTGAGCGGCAGGCGAAAGTGTGTAAGCGTTAAGAGTGAAGAATGGTGTGTGGCTGCTGAGTTTTTTTTTTTTTTTTTTTTTTTTTTTTTTTTTTTTTTTTTTTTTTTTTTTACCAGTTCGGTTTTCCGGTTTAGGTGCCAAGCCAACTAAAACCGGAAAAAAAAACCGATTGGTCCGGTTCGGTTTAGTTCGGTTGGTCGGTTTTGTGCCCACCCCTAACTGGGCCAAATTCATGGGCTTAAATTAGTATACATATATTCATATTTTAATCATTTTGGACATTTGATGAAATTAAATTATGGGCTTGAACAAATTGAAAATATTAGTTAAAAATAATATTTATCAAAAGAAACAAAGAAAAAAATATATATTATGTGACACACTTTCATAGTTTTATAGTTTCATGGACTATTGAACATTAAACTAGGGTTTTTTAATATATAAATTAGATCTCGGTTTGGTTTTCAGGTTTGGGATAGCGAACCGGGAAAAAAACCGATCAAATCGGTTTTCAAGAAAATAAACCGAACTAAACCTACTAACATAAGAAAATTGAAAAAAACTGATTGGATCGGTTCAATTCAGTTTATTGGTTTTTTGCCCACCCCTAGCTACGCCCCTGTTGGCTTCTAGACTAGAGTTCCAATGTTTTAAACCTCCTATTTTGTCCCAAATCAACGATTGCAATGTTCTTCTTTATTTATTTATTTATTTTTAGTGGTGCTATTGGCACACCCCTACCAATCTATTTATGCCCCACTTTTTTTAATTATGTAGTATTCTTTTTTTCCTTTATTAAAATTACTTAAAGGAACATGCAATTTAAGGAGAAAAAAAAATCTTCTACAAAGTAAATCTAATAAAACCCCATATTCCTTTTCCAAAAAAAATAAATAAATAAAAAATAAAATAAAAAAAATAAAACTTGTTCTTGTAATCTGTTTCTTGAAAAAAATAAAAATAAATTATTAACTCTTAAACCCTAAAATTTCTTCTTACACATACAAAATATATTATGGAAGATTATGAGAACGATATCAAGCATATAGAAAAATTGTTTATGAAAACGATATCAAGCATTTGGAAACAATCCCTTCTCTAGAAGTAAGTTTGAAGTTTACTTTTTTTTTTTCTTTGCAATTTGGTTTTGGTGGATACGATTTTAGAGATCCGGGCGAAGCTGAGATTTTACAACAACTTGTCGGTTCGGTATGCTTCTAGAGTCTTGAATGGGCAGGCGGATGTTTTGGCTAAGAGGGGGTCTGCATTTGGGGGTGTTAATGTTGCCTGGAAAGTCTGTTAGTTGGGCTATTTTTTAAGGGCAGTGCTGGTTTGTTTGCTGCTCATTTTTTCTGGGGTGGGTGTTTAGGTGTTGGTGGCTGTTGCTGGAGGTGTGGGTTGGGTGCTTTTCTCGTGCTTCTGTGTTGTTTTCTGCGTGTTGTTGCTACTTGTTTCTCCTGGTTCGTTTTGTGGTTATGGGTGTTTTAGGCTGTTACAGTTGTTCCTGGCCTGTGTTGCTATTGCTAGTGTCTCTGGTGCTTGTTTCTATTGTGTTGTGTGTTCTGTTTTGTACTGTTTTTCTGGTCTTGTTTGCTTTGTTTCTGTTTGTCTTTGGTGGTGTGTGTTGGGGTTTTGGGGGGCTGGGCGGCTTGTGTCCCGCCTCCTTTGGTTTGTTTTGTGGTTCCCAGCCTTTTGGGGGTGGGTTTTTGCTGTTTCAAAAAATAAAAATAAATAAATAAATAAACAAGTTTACTTTTTCTTTATAATGATATCAAGATGTCGTTGTGTTGAAGCAACCCGGCCTGATCTTTTTTCTTTTTTCTTTTTTCTTGTCCACCATGAAGTAAGAAGGAAAAAAAAAATAAGAAGAAAAAATAAATCGTTCAATGGATGTGAGAGAGAGACGTATATAGAGATCAGAGATTGGGTGTATTAAGTTTGAAAAATAAGTAAACATGGTAGATTTGGAAATAAATCAAAAAAATTAATAAAAACATTTAATTTTATTTAATTAAATCAAAATTTTAAAAAATGTAGTATAAACAGACCTGTAGGGGTGTGCTAATAACATCACTCTTTTTTCATTTTTCTTTTTTGATAAACTCCTTATTTACCAAAATGTCCATCCATTTAATGGTGATTGCAAAGAATGACCATTTTGAAATTTTCCATCAGATGGTCATTTTGATAGTTTCTAACCAAATGGATGGCCACCGTCCACCGGGGTAATTATTCCTTTTTATAATTTTACTTTGATCTCAACATGTTTAATACACGATTCTTGTTTACAAACAAATATCCTTCAATATTAACTCGTTGCTAATATTAATTCTCAATTACCAAAATTAAAACATGAAGTTATTATTCACTGACTCAAGAACCCAGTACTACAGAGGAATGTAAAAAATATTCGAATATTACATAAATATGTATATATATATATATATATGTACATCTCCAATTGTCTGAATCTTGAATTTCACGTACAACTCTTGGGGACACTCCAAATCGCAAAGTTTAAGATGGAAGAGTTTCAATGAATAAACAACTTTTATACATGAAGATATATATGCCCATGATCATTGTCTCATTCATCATACCTGTTCACAAATTTGAGTAGGTTTGGCTATGTGTGATGGGTTCTGCTCTCCTGCCATAATCACCACAATTTCCTGCACATCATCTCTCTGATGCTTGGCCTGTTCGGGCACAGTTGATGTGTTGGATGCGGCAGGTTTAGACTTGGAGCAGGAAAACTTGAGCAACAACAGAAAGATAAATACAACAACCATCACAGTAACAACGCCGAAGATGAATTCGGTGGTAGAATCCCAATTTAAATTTTCACTGTCATCGGCTCTTGGTAGCACCATTTCTCTTGCCAAGCAAATGGGTTGCGGTATGTCAACTATATGTCTGAGAAAATTCTATGCTTGGATATATAGCCTCTACACTACTTGTATAATTGGATTTGGTAAGATTTTAAGTGTGGTTGGTAATGGTGATTTTTTTATATTGGAAACTGGTTATCCATCTACCAAATATTGTTTTTATGCGCAAGCTTATAATAAAGAAAATCCAAAGTTTCAAAGTGACTCATATAGGGTTGTTCATTCAGCTAGGTATTCTTTTATTGGTCTTTTCTCAAGTGGTGGGATAAGTATGCTCTTGTCTCATAGTAAAGTGACAATCAATTCCTAAAAAACCTAGGCTTGTTGGGTTTTTCTATTGAATTTTCACCTCCGAGTGCTTATATGTAATTATATGTAGCACCAAATATGGACCTTGTTTTTTCGTTTCTGTCAAAGTACGTAAATCAATGGATCAAATTGTCCTCCATTCATGAGGAAAAAAAAAAATATTATCAGTTTTATTTTCTTTTGAGTGGCAATATTTACACCCTTAACCCTTTTTGTTTGTACACACCATTAATTTTTTAAAAAGATTATATTATAAATAAACCCCACACAATACTGAATATACCCTTAATTTTAATTTTGAAAAAATTAAAATAATAAGTATTAGAGGAGCCACACTAGTAGGGCTTCGGCTTCTTTTAACGTTTTGATGGAGGAAACAGTAGCCTCCTTCATCATTTCAGGTTTGGGGATTTATACTACTTGATATATGTGATTCGAGACAAAAGGGCAGTGCAGATTATTCTTCTCATTTTATTGTCATTTTGTCTGTAGATACCGTAAATCGTAAAAGCTATGGCCTTAATTCATGGTTTACACTTGGCTCTTGTCATGGTTGGGTTTGGAGTTGAATTCGATGACCATAGTGGATCTTATTTTTAACTAAGTCAACTCCCTATTCTGAAGCTATTAGAATTTGTTGAGGCTTATCCCATTTCTAAAATTCGATTGAGTTTAACCAAGTTAATTAATTGCCTATGCAATGGCTCAATATGCAATCAAACTTGATTATATTTCTGATCTTGTTTGGATTTGTCAAGTTTGTTTTGGCCGGTGTAAATGATATGATGTAATCCTCTGTTTTGTTGTTATAATTTTTTAATCTATCTCAAAATAATAATAAAAAAATTGATAATTTAACTTAAAGGATAGTTTTTGAATTTAAAAAATATATAAATTTGGGTTGTACATACAGTTTTAGAGGAGTGCAAATATCGTCACTCTTTTCTTTTTCTCTCAACTTTTTTCTCTTTCCTTTTTCCCACTGTATTGGTCATAAAACTAGTATATAGCCCAGTAATCGAGTCCACTAGACAAAAGGCACAAAACAAACCTCAAAACACCCATCGGGTGCAAAGTCCCATATTAAACAAGCCCAAAGCTTAATCCGGCCCATCATAGCATCAGGACAATATGAAACATGGTCAAAAGAGCCATCAAATAGCCTTGATCACACATTTATCACATGTCGAGCGTTGTACAAATTATAACGCTATACAAGAGCCATCATGGCCATTTTTGCTAGATTCGTTAGAATCAAAACGGGCAGTTAAAGGCCCTAGATCCACACCCTAAAATAAATGGGATGAATGTTGAAGGCTTTAGGCCTTCACTATAAATATCATACCCCTTCTCAAAGAAAGGCATCTTGCTTTCTTACAATTCACTCACGCAAAGCTATAGCTAAGCAATTCTCTCCTCTCATTTGACACACCTAGCTCGACGCCTAACAAGTCAACCTACACTCTCGTTCGGGCTAAGTCGAGCCTAGTCTTGACGAACATACAAACAAAGCTAATAGCAGTCCTAGTGCCTGCTCGATATCGATCCCATCGATACAAAGTGTCCAACTCCACGCTCAACAAGAGACGTTGAACCCACGATTTGCCTATCTCTATTTCAATTTTATTTACTTTCTTACATAGTATTGACTTGAACGTCGAAGAGTCCCCAATGGGATCCCCCATCATGTGGTTTGACCACGGCTCCACTTTTTCTATTGTTTTGTAGGTTGTTAGTGCCTAGTTCGATGATTTAATTAATTGTAGATCTGATCGACTATAGTTTGGCACCCACCGTGGGGGCTTGGTAATTTTTCTCTTCAAAAACCGTTATTCCACCTAGACATTGAACAAGACAACGAATGAAGTAACTGAAAGTCGTACAACGGAAAATAGGTTAAAAATCAATAGATTTAAGAACTATAGGTTTCAAATAATTTATCATCTTATTGGGACCTTTTTTATATACACGAATATGAGGAAGATATTTGTTTTCATACCTTTGAAGAACACTCCTTCGTTTTTCTTTTCGATCCTTTACCACTAAGCTTTTCGAGCTATATCCCGCAATCTAGCAACTGTGTGTGTGGGTACGTCACGGATTCAGGGAGCAGTTGAATGGAGGCTTGAGAGAACCAGAACATAACGCCTTGCTTCCTCTTGTGAATTCGGCCAACTCCAATGAGAGAAAAAAAAAAAAAAATTTCTTTTTTCTTTTCCCTCTCTAGTTGCCGCACCTCTTGTTCTCTTTAGGGTTCGGAATAGATTTTTTTCCTAATAAGTATATCTTATATACTAAAAACCTAGGGTTTAGTAATCCAAGTTAAAATAAGATTCCAAATCCTTTTTTAATTATTACTTCACTAGGGTTTGACCTTTGACCTATTTAGAGTAAATAAAAATAATCATTTATTATTTTAATGCTCTTGTTAAAGTTAGAAATTGAAACCTCCATATGACAATTAATAATTCTTAATTATTAATATGTCAATTAAATAATCATATTATTTAATAATATTTAATTCAACAATTAAATAATATATTAATTAAATAATCACATCATTTAATTAATTCCTAAAATATATTTAAGTTACTTTTGTAACACAATTAATTGGACCATCCAATTCTCCGTGAGTCTTGTTACTATCAATAGTATAAGGCTAGCAAGAGGACCTAATGGACTCACAGTTTTGAGCTCCAATAATACTTAGAAAAAATTAATTAAACTCTTTAATTAATATTTCACAATTATTAACCTTGGAGTTATTCCACTAAAAACTCAAGGTTGTACTCTCGTAACTGTAGATGTTTTACACAACCAATTTATCAGTGTCAATTGATATAGGTATTACATATGGTATAATCCTCCACAAGTAGTTCACAATTATAGCTAGGTCATAAAGTCCGTTATACCTCTCTAAGTGTATTTTTTCCTTTAAGTACCATTGATTCTCTTAAATGATTATATCCTTCATTCCTTTATAGGAGAAGAAAAGCACTCTTAATCGTTCAACCCCTGAATCAACCCTTAAGGGAACTATTTATCTGCTTCTCACAAGAAGGAGTGGATTCCACTATTGTGTGCATACCTTCCCAACCACAAGCCAAACTGTGATTCTAAGATACAGAGATATTGACCGAGAATGCTATTCCAATCTCACCTATGGTAAATCAAAAACCACGATCTAACCTGAAGGAGGCAGTAAGACACTCGAGGTTTAGATCACCCATATATAGCCATCATTAGTCAATATATATGAATATTTTCAACTAACGAATCTTAGTGACAGATTCATATAGATCATGGCCCATTCCTAAATGATCACATCACATAAGGTGCCTCCATTCTCATAACACCATATAAGTAGTCTAGGATAAGACCATCATACAATATGAAATGGACCGTAGCTATAGATTAATCACAAATAAATTACCCAGATTTATTTGCTTTCTACGAACTCTTTAAACTACTCACAAAAAAATCAAATTATTTCTACACTGAATGGGCAATGATTAAAATGAATTTGTCTTACTCTTTGATTTTGTTTGAAAAAAAAAAAAACAAAGCAATCTTAATTTACATTTCAAGATGAACATGGTGTCAAGACTCAAGAATACAAATGAAAATTTAATTAATCGTCAACTTACAGTAATTAATCATTAAAAATGTTTAAGTTGTTAGTTTATGAACACCATTGCCAAATCAATTAGATGTTCACTCCTCATTTGCATACCCACCGGCCACCGCTCAAGTCGTAATGCTTCATTTCATATATATGGTTCCTCGCTAACTTAGGATCCATTTGCATAATGAAAAAAAAAAATTCAAAAATTTCATACCTATAATAATATCATTAACAAAAGCTTAAAAACAGAACATCCACTACAAAAAAAAAAAAAAAAATGTTCTTTTTCAACAGCTAAATGCTGTTGGAAAAGACCATTTCCCGTCGGAAATGCGCTTTTCCGACAGGAAAAAGCCGTCAGAGGCCGTCACAAATACGCTTATCAGAAATAACTATTCACTAACGAGCCGTTATAAATACAACCATTTCCGACGGCCATGGCCATCGAAAAAGATGAAAATGCTGTCGGTAGTAGTGATTCAAGGTGGTCAAAATTACTTGTATTTCCGACGGCTTTACCACTATTTCCGATGGCTTATTGCTATTGGAAATAGTTGAATTATAAAAAAAAAAATAGTGTGACTAGACTTGATAATCGCCACGTCATGTCTCACGCGCCACATCACCCAGCATGTGGCACTCTAAATCCATGAAATTCATGTGGCTTGAACCCTTGACCTAGATGATAGTAAGGGTTTCCCTTACCATTTTGCTATAACCTTATATCTGATGTGTTTTGTATATTATTTATATATAAGTTATTGATATGTTTATATACTATGTAATTAGATATATTTTTTTGTATACTATTTAAATATAACTATTGAGATATTGTTTTTTAAAATAATATTTTATTAAAATTATTAGAGTTTTTGTTGACAGTGAATTTTGGATACATTTAACACATATAGTGATACATTTAAAATATTGACCTACAAGTCACATTTTTTGTGTAGTGTTATAAATTACATACATTTCATTATAATTTATTAATTAATATTATAATAATAAATTATTTATTTATTCAATGAAACTGAGCCAACAAAACAAAGATTATTTCCGATGACCTCAATGCCGTCGGAAATAATGTATTCCTTTTTTTCTTTTCAAATGGAACAAAGATTATTTCCGAAGGCATTGAGGCCGTCAGAAATTGTGTATTCATTTTTCTCTTTTCAAATGGAACAAGACTATTTCCGACATCAATGAGGCCGTTGGAAATAATGTATTCCATTTTTTCTTTTCAAATGGAACAAGACTATTTCCGACGGCATTGAGATCGTCAGAAATAATGTATTCCATTTTTTCGTTTTAGATGGAACAAGACTATTTCCGACGGCATTGAGGCCGTCGAAAATAGTGTATTCCTTTTTGTCATTTCCAACGGGACAAATACTATTTCCGATGGCACTTTTTGTGCCGTCAAAATTGGGAACAAAATTGACAGTTTTTTCGACTATTTTCGACGGCATTTGGCCGTCGGAAATGTGGTATCATATTTTTACTCATTTCCGACGGCACTGAAATGGCCATCAGAAATGGTACAATTTCTGACCGCAATTAGCACCGTCGAAAATAGTTCATCACTGATAGACTTTTTTTTTTTTTTTTTTTTTTTTGTAGTGATCTGAACCAACATTTGATAATAAGGTATATTCAAAAATTTTAAAAATTATAAAAAATAAAAAATAAAATAAAAAAAAATAAAAACAATTTCAAAAGAATGTACCTTTCCATTTGTAGGAGAGGCAGCAAACAATATTATAAATTATGGTATTTATTCAAAAAATTAAACAACAATTATATAGGTATGAATATATAAAAAATTGATAATAAAAAAAATTAAAAAAAACCAAAAGAATGTACCTTTTGATGAAAAATTTGAGAGAGTTATAGGATAGACATCAACTGATTGAATAGAATATAAATATATATATATATAAATTATTAAAAAAAAATTCAAAAGAATGTACATTTCCATTTGTTGGAGAGGCAACAAACAATATTATAAAGTACGGTATTTATTCAAAAAATTAAACAACAATTTTATAGGTATGAATATATATAAAAAAAAAATGACCAAAAAAAGAAAACTGTTGACGGCGATTTTTGGATTGACTCGGTCAACAATAATATGTTAATCAAAAAGAATAAATAAAGAAATAAAATCAATGCATGCAAAACAATTTTTACATGGAAAGCCCTTGAATGGGAAAAACCACGGTGCCCCTTGAGGGCGAGAGAATTCACTATGAATCGATTATGATTTACACACTCAAATCTCTCATACAATAGCCTGACTATTCTCTCTACGATCTCGAGCCCTTTTTCATGGGACTTAGGGTTCTATTTATATTGGTTTTTCTAGGGTTTCTTGCATCTATGCCGTGTTGGTAGGGGAGTCCCTACTTTGTATGGTACAAGGAGTCTAGAATCTGTAGATAACTTCTTTAGGATTTGTTTCCTATTTAGACTCTTCCTTGTTCGAAGAAGATTATGTTTTGTTCGGAATAGGATTTAATCCTTGAGTCTTGTATCTGATTAAACCCTCGCTTGTCGTGGAAATATGTTTGGAGCTGGATTACTCCTCTGGCTGCATGTTCTTTGGCAAACACCTTGGGTTGGCGAACATATCTTTTCTTTTAATCGGCGAGCACGTCAGCTGGTATGTCTTTGACTGGTCCCCATCCTGTTGACGAGTCAACAGGTTACGTGTTTATCTACTTATTCCGTCTTTATTGCCTCTTTTGCTGACGTGGTCTATTGTCAATTTTACACATACAACAATACCCCCATAAATACTTCGAGTTGATCCAATGTAGGCTGGTTTCTTTGGTTCTGCGAGCAGTATTTATATGACTTGTGTTTTTCTGACTTTTCCCTTTTTTTATGAAATTCTTACAGATGTTTTCCCTCTCTTTTTTCACTTTTTGCCACGTGTTCCTTTTGATACTAAGTCTTCTATGGCAAGCTTTCTTTTTTAGCCACAGAATTTCAAACGATGGGTACTGATGTGACGCGCTGCAACTGATGTCACGCCTGCAGTGATGTCGCGTCTGTTGTGAACCCCCATAACGCCACGTGTCCTTCGTTTGATGGACACTTTCACCACAGCCTTTACTCACAGGCGGTGGCGCTTTATCACAGCCATTTTTTAATTATTGCTTTTTCTTGAATTTCGAATTTTCCCCTTTAAAAGGACGAAACTGTTTCACTTCGTCTTCTTCTCCATTTCTGCTCGTTTTTATTTTTCACAGAAAGAACTTCTCTGAGAGAAAATTTTCCAAAGTCTTCAATTCGACGTTGTTCAAGCTTCTGGTGGTTTTCCTTGAAGCTTGGTTCTGTCACCCATCTTCTTTCTTCCTTTTTCGGGAACATTTATCTCTGGTGAGTTTCCATGGATTTTTCTCAACGTGCTTTTCTTTTTAATCAAATGATGCAAGCCCTTGAGCTTGGTGATAAGGAAGTTGCTGATAAAATCGAGTCATATTTGCGCAATTATAACCCATCTTCTCCTGTTCCCATTCCTCTTTATACTTCTTTTAACTCCGAATCCGATGCTCATGATTTTATTTTTCTCTCGACTTCTGACAGCAATTCCTCAGATATGGCAAAGACTTCAAGCGCTGCTGGCAGTGGTCGACGAGGGCCTAGAGCCCCTAGAGATTCTCTCGTTGGTGCTCAAACAGTAGTAGGCTCAGACGTCGAGGACCATCGGCGAGACGCTTTATGTTTTGCGGCCGACCGCCCTAGTTCCTTCGATTCTGAGGTAAATGTGGTCAGCAAGCAGGAGCTTGGAAAATATAAGAGAAGATATGACATTCCGAGCTCGGTTGTTCTTATTCCTTCGGGCGATCGAGCTGCATGGAATCCGCCGAGCAGCGCTGTCGCCATCTATGGGTCGATGTTCGGCTGTGGAGTGACTCTACCCCTTCAGCCGTTTATAGCCAGGTTTCTGGCTGACGCTAGGATTGCTCCTGCACAGCTTTCGCCAAACAGCTACAGGATTTTGATGGCCCTGTGCGTGATGTGGAAATCAATGGGTCGACGGTCGCCAACTCCTCGTGAAATCCGTCATTTCTATGTTCTGCGACAATCTGGGCATGGGGGGACTTATTATCTTCAGTCGACCCCTGTGGAGAATTGGATCCTTGAAGGTGTATCCAACCCAGGACAGGTGGAAATTTCAAGCGACAAGAAGAAAATGGGCTTTGTCTGGGGTTTCCCCACTTCAAACAAGAGATGGAAGAACAGCTGGTTCTTCGTTGGTGGCGAGTGGGGAAGAAATAACCCTGCTGATCCTCACCGAAATCTTCGGGCGAGCAAAGTTCCGAGGCACTTTACTTCTCCCGAAGCCTGGACGAAGGCTTCCCTTGCCTTGACCCCACACGAGGTGAAGAATGTGACTGATGCCGCAGTGCTTAGTTTAGCAAAGAGGGGTCAGGAACACCTCCTCGATGAGGCTAGGATGGTCACCTGTGGTGTTTTTCCCCGCTTGTCCGCTAGACGACGCCGCTGTAAGCTTTCCTTTTTAAACTTCTCATTAAAATTTGTCTTATTGGTTTTCGCTTTGGATGACGCTGTTATTATTTTTCAGTGAGTGAGTTCGATATCATCTGCGACGAACAAGCCCTGGCAGTGAAGAATGCAGAAGCTGCAAGTCAAAGGCATGCTGCGGGCTTGTCCAAGGAGGGGGTTGCGCCACCCGAGGGTGATGATTCTCCGGATACGGGAGCGGGCGGCATTCCTGACGTTGCAGAGGTTGTTACCCAACCCCGTGATGGTGGTAGGGATATACCGCCTCAAGTTCCTAGCCGCAAAGGCAAAGAGAAAGTTGGGGCTCCTGTGGTGAGTGCAGGTGTTGCTGTTGTTGCTGAGGCAGTTGCCCAGCCTCGCGGGGGTCGGATTGACACTTCGCCCCGCAATCTTGGCCACAAGGGGAAAGAAAAGGTTGTGGCTCCTGCAGCGAGTACGGACGTTCCGGTTTTTGATGCGAACGTTCCTGAGCCCCCTGAGAACCCTTCCAGTGATCTTCACCCAAGGAATGGTTGGGGTAAACGCCCTGCAGAGACTACCCCCGAAGGTGCTACTCGTCCTTTGAAACGGGCGTCGAGGGTGGTTCAATTTGTAGTCTCTTCGGATGAAGAGGGAGATGGCGAGCCTACTCGCCCTGAGGGTGCTTATATTGGCGAGACTAACACTGATGTCCCTCAGCCTATGGGTCCATTTCCCCAGGCAGAGAAAGGTGGTGAAGCAGGGAGTGCGCCTTCACCGGTGGCTCAAGGCCCGGCTCCCGACAAGTTTGGGCCCTCAGCACCCCCGGCGAATATCGGAGCGTAGGGTACGGCTGTGGGAGAAGATACCCCCAGGCCTTCGTCCCCTACCATGGCCGCGGGTGAGGATGCTGCTACTCCAGCTGATGTTCCTGGCCCATCATCGACCCCTGCTACAGACTTTGGGGATTCTCGTGAAGGGCCATCTATGGATCCTACCGGTCAGGGCGAGGGATCGGGAGTCGTCTCCTTGTTCGATTTTTCTCCCGCTGAGCTCCTTAACCACTTCATAAGCAATGATATTTATTTTGGAAAGGGTTGGGAGCAGGTGAAGGGAAAAATGTGCAACAGCAAGATGAAATTTTTCTTCAACTGCCATTCTTTGGTAATTTCTTTTGACCTTGTTCCTTACTTCTATCATCCTTTACCTTACTTCTCCGTTCCTTTTTTAAGCTTGTTTAATTCGCAGATGATGTCGGAGATGGCGAGCGCCTATCGGCGAGCGAATAAGGCTTTGAGCGATAACAAGCGCTTGCAAAAGACAATTTCTCACTCGGCGGCTGAGAAACTATCGGCTGAAGAATCACATGCGCAACAAATCGCTGGAATGCAGGAGTTCACCAATAGTTCTTTGGCTGCCCAACTTGCTGTCGAAGAAAAGCTTCTCGCCGCTGAGGAACAAATCAAGCTACTCAAAGAGCAGCTCGCTGATAGTCAGGATGCTTTAGTGGCTCACATGGAGGGAGAGAGTTTGGCGAATGAGGCCAAGGAGAAGGCGGAACGTGAATCTAAAGATTTGCGGCATCAGCAAGCTACTCAAGACCTTCTTATGAATGATTTGAAGGCTGTCTTAGAAGTTGAAGCCGTAGATCGCTTTAAAAGATCTCCTGCGTATGACGCACTCCTCCTCCGTGTGTTCGAACGGGGCATGCGCCAAGCGAAGAAGTTCTTCGCTCTGAAGGACCACTCGAATGAGAAAGCCCTGCGGTGTTATGACCGAAATCTTCAGCGGCATATGGATGGTGCAGTACGCTCGGTAAAGGGCCAGCTGAAATTGTGGAAGGCCCATTGCCGCTATACTCAAACAGAGCCTCTTCCTATGCACCTGGAGATCCCCACCAAACATGCTGGCAGCACTTACTATTCTGGTCAGAAGGGGAGTTTCACTAGGTCTGGTGCTGAACCTGACTTGGGTCCTGTGGCTGGTCGGGACTACACACCCTTTATGCCCGAAGGGGATGAGGATGTTGTTTAGCCGTCAGAGGACGAGGTGAGCCAGGAAGAGGAAGATGATGACGGGGGCTTTCCACCAGCGAGCACTTGATTTTTGTATAGTTAATTTGTTTTAACTTTTGTAAATATTTTGACAAGTAAATAAAATGACAATTTTTCTTGCAATGTGTTTCTTGCCTGTTCGCCATACATTTACTTCTATGCGTTTTGGTTCAGCTGCCATTGCTGAGTTTTTGGCTCAAGCTCTAAAGCCTTTTATTACTTAGTTTTATAATCGCTAGTTTTTGTTTTTACCCAGTGTTTGTCAGGACGTGTCCGACCATACACCAGGTTTTATGTGAGCATACTGTTGGGACATCTCCCGCTTTTGCTCACTGTTTTTTTTTTTTTTACTGCTAGTTTGTCTTACCCCCATTGTTTTTAGTTCTCAGGCATTTTCCCGAAATACTGTTGGCCGAACGCTTTATACAGTTCTTGGGGGTTTTATGCCTTTATTGATGGCGACTGCCTTTTATGTGGCATTTTCTCTAGCTCAGGCTGCTTTGTGGCATTTTTGCCTTAAGCCTGCTGTAATACGGGGTGTTTCCTAGCTTTCTCGGGTGTTCGCCGGATTTAGATAGCTCAATTTACTACCTTGGGCGACCCTTTCGTCATGGCTGATTTGTGATTTAAACGATGGTTGACGTCTCAGTAATAAATTACTCTTTATTGATTATTGCATGCAAGTTCTAATATCGAGAAATAAAAATTTCTAAAACGATAAAATTAAAGAAAAGAAATAATAAAAAGCCTTCTTGAAATGAAGTATTAAGGGTAGTAGATCTTCAGGTATTGAGCGTTGCATGGCCGGGGTAGCTCGCCGACTCCTCTCTTTGCTATGTGATACGCTCCATGGCCTGCTATACCTGTGATGTGATATGGTCCTTCCCACTTGTCTGTGAGTGATCCTGCAGTTTTGTCCTTCATTCCAGGTATCACTCTTTTCAGAACCAGGTCCCCGAGCGAGAATCTTCTGACCTTCACATGTGAGTTGTAATACCTCGCTGCTCTTTGTTGATAGGCGACATTTCTTATTCGGGCGTGCTCCCTTCTTTCTTCTAATTCATCTAAACCATACTTCAGCATGTCAACATTAAGCTCTGGTTGGAAGAATTGTGTTCTTGGCAAGAGAACGCCGTTTCAACCGGGATGACCGCCTCGGTTCCGAACGCCATTGAATAGGGTGTTTCCCTAGTGGAGTTCCTTTCTGTTGTTCGGTACGCCCATAGCACCTATGGTAGTTTTTCCGCCCAGTTTCCCTTTTTGACAGCTAGCTTGGCTTTCAGGTTATGCTTGATGATTTTATTTACTGCCTCAGTTTGCCCGTTTGTCTGTGGGTGAGCTGGGGAAGCGTAGTAGTTGTTGATCCCATATTTTTTGCATAAATCTCTGAATTTCTTGTTATCGAACTGTGTCCCATTGTCAGTGATGATGGTGTTTGGTATTCCGAACCCATATAGAATATTTTTCTTCACAAAGCTGGTTGTATTTGCTTCTGTGATGTGTACCAATGATTCGGCCTCTACCCATTTAATGAAATAATCCACTGCTACAATGGCGTGTTTCGCTCCCCCTGGTGCTGTGGGCATTGGGCCGATCAAGTAAATTCCCCACATGGCAAACGGCCATGGGGAGGTAATGCTCTGTAAGCGCTCAGGTGGCTGGCGAATGTTATTCGCGATCTTTTGACATGCTTCACATCTGTTCGCTATTCTCTTTGCATCGGCGAACATGGTCGGCCAATAGAAACCTTGCCTTAATGCTTTATGGGCCAGACGGACGCTCCCAGCATGATTCCCACAGCTTCCACTGTGTATGCCGTTTAGGATTCCTTCTGCCTCTTCAGGTTCAACACATCTTTGCAATGTCCTCGAGAATCCTCTCCTATATAGTTCATCGTTGAGGACTGAATATCTTGTTGCCCTGTATCTCAGCCGCTTGGCTTCTAGCAAGTCACTTGGGAGGGTGTCATTAATCAGGTATTCTCTGATTGGGGTCATCCAGTTGGCTGATACGTTCATGATGACCCCCACTTCGGTCTGTTCAGTTGTGCTGGGTCGAAGCAGGTGTGCCATAGGGATTGTTCGGGGCCAGATGTTGACCGTGGCAGATGCCAGCTTGGCCAAAACATCGGCCTGTTCGTTTTTTTCTCTTGGGATCTGCACAATCCTGTATTCTTTGAAGCGCCTCAACAGCTCCTTTGCTAGTTTTAGGTAGGCAATCATATTGTCATCCCTTGCTTGGTATTCGTCGAGTACTTGGTTGACGATGACTTGAGAGTCGCTAAACGCCTCAATCTCGTCAGCTCCTAGGGCCGTACATACTTTCAGTCCTGCTATCAGTGCTTCGTACTCGGCTTGGTTGTTGGTGGCTTTGAAATCAAATAGCAAGGCACATTCTACAGAATCTCCTTCTGGGGTTTTGACCACTATCCCTGCCCCGCTGCCATGCGTGTTTGATGAGCCGTCGACCCAGAGTTTCCAGCGAAAGTCTTTCCTTGTTTGATCTATCATCATCTTTGCCACTTCAGTATCTGGCTCGGTGAATTCTGCTACGAAGTCTGCTACTGCTTGGCCTTTGATCGCTGTTCTTGGGATAAATTCTATGTCGAATTCGCTTAGCTCGATGGCCCATTTTCTAAGTCTGCCCGACACCTCTGGCTTTTGCAGTATCATTTTTAACGGGCAGTTGGTGTATACTCCTACTTTGTGTGCTTGGAAATACGGCCTCAATTTCCTCGCTGCTGTTACTAGTGCGAGGGCCATTTTTTCAGCTGATGAGTATCTCGTTTCAGCTGGTAGTAAGGCTCTACTTGTGTAGTATACCGGCTTCTGTATCCCATTTTCCTGCCTTATTAATACAGAACTAGTGGCTGCTTCTGTGATTGACAGGTACATGTACAGCACTTCCCCTGTGATAGGCTTTGATAGCAATGGTGCTCGGCCGAGATACTCTTTCAGGGCGACGAAAGCCTGTTCGCAGTCTTTGCTCCATTCTATTCCTTTTCCTTTCTTAAGTGCTTTGAAGAAGGGTAAGCATCGGTCTGTCGATTTTGCGATAAACCTGTTCAGCGACGCCAAGCATCCTGTAAGTTTCTGGACATCCTTCAAGTTTTTTGGGGAAACCATGTTGGCTAGCGCTTTGATCTTGTCAGGGTTCACTTCTATCCCTCTTTGATGCACCTGGTACCCGAGAAACTTACCAGTTGGCACGCCGAGCACACACTTTGAGGGGTTTAGCTTCATCCCGAACTTGGTTAACACATCAAAGGTTTCCCGCAGGTCGTCCACATGTTCCTCGGCTTTGACGTTCTTGGATAGCATGTCATCGACGTACACTTCCATATTCCTGCCTATTTGGCTAGCGAACATCTTATTGACTAACCTCTGATACGTTGCTCCAGCGTTCTTCAGGCCAAATGGCATGACAGTATAGTAGTATAATCCTTGGTCAGTGGTGAATGCCGTTTTATCTTCATCTGGTTCGTGCATCTTAATTTGGTTATATCCTGAGTACGCGTCCATGAAGCTTAGTAGCTCGTGTCCGGCTGTTGCGTCGACCAGCTGGTCGATTCTTGGCAAGGGGAAACTATCTTTTGGGCAGGCTTTGTTCAGATCGGTGAAATCTACGCACATCCTCCACTGATTGTTCTTCTTTTTTACGAGCATAACGTTTGCTACCCATTCTGGGTATTTGACCTCTCTGATCGATCCTGCTGCGAGCAGCTTGGATACTTCTTCTTTTATTGCTACACTTCTCTCTGGGTTGAAGCTTCTCCTTTTCTGTATTACTGGCTTGCAGTCTTTACTTACTGCTAGATGGTGTGTGGTTACATTTGTATTGATTCCCGGCATATCTTCGTGGCTCCAAGCAAAGATCTCCTTGTACTCCCTCAACAGATTCACCACACCTGTTTTAACCTGCTTCGTCAAGCTTGCTCCAACCTTGACTGTTTTGTCAGGTTCTTCTTCATCCAAGATGACAGTTTCGGTGGGTTCTTCTTTTTCTCTGTTGGTCTCATCTCTCGGGTCTAACTCAAATGTTTCGGGATTTTCCTCCCTCATCTCTTGGTCGAGTTGGAATATGCTCAAGGTTTCCGCCCCAGTTTTGTCTTTAAAGATTGATAGGTTGGCCCGGCGAGCCATTTCCTGCGACCCTTTAAGTTCTCCGACTCCAAATTCTGTCGGAAATTTGACTTTTAGTGCGTGGGTAGACGTAATTGCTCGCGCCTTGTTCAAAAACGGTCGGCCGAGTAAAGCATTGTATGGCCAGTTATAGATATCAACTACCACGAAATCTAGGAGGATGGTCCGTCGACAAGGTGTTGTCCCGAATCTCACAGGCAGTTTTACCGTCCCTAAAGATCTCACTTCTGCTCCTCCGAATCCTTTTAGAGGCACATGGAACGGTTCCAAATCTTTCCTGTCTAGCCGAAATTGGTCATAAACTCTGGCGCTCAGAATGTCCGCGGAGCTTCCATTGTCTATCATCACTCGGAGGACATCCCTGTGTGCTATTTGTACTCCCACAACTATTGCATCGTTGGGTTTGGCATCAATTCCTTCTGAATCTTCAGCCGTGAAAATTATCGGATCATGGTCTTCTCTTGGTTTTTTGTGGATTCTCTGCACAGAGTTTACCTCAAAGTCCCTGTTTTCATACATTACTTCCCTGACTTCCGACATCCTTTCTCTATTGCTTCTACCCGTATGAGGTCCTCCAAAGATTGTGTTTATGGCTACGCTTGGGCTGCCTTTTGTAAGATCGGTTATTTGTATTGGTTTGATTCCATTGCAAAACGCTCTATATTTGTATTAGTAGTTGCTTAAGTGTTTCTTGGAAGAAAGGAGCCTCAAAGGTGAAGAAGCAACATCTTGTGCAAATATCGTCTTCAAGGGGAACATCGCATACTTGGATGCTAAGGTATCAAGATTCTTCTTCCTCTTACAAGGCGTAAGCGCACACACACACAATTCATACATGTGTGTCCCTGCATCGTAGTTCAAACATTTGGTATAACACTTTCACACATATTTAGCATGCACATGCATTTATCTCATTGTTGACAATCTTGTAGAATTGCATGTTTTCTCACTATCGCTTAGATATGGCATGCTTGTGTTGAATAGTGTTTATTTGTTTGTGTTTCTTGTGTTTTGGACTTGAACATGATCTTATTTGATTCCTTATTGAGTTCCAGTCATTTCGGTTACTCATTCGTTAAGTTTCGAGTCCATACGACGTAGTTATGCTACTTTGCATTCTCATTCGTTGAGTTGTGTTCGTCGTCATTTTCCGAGATGAATTCTCAACCATTTGTCAAAGTTTCATAGTCATCGTCGTGCGTGAGGGAGTCACGGTTTGTAATCTGAAAACGGATTCGAATTCGGAGTTCGGATGCCCGAATACGGCTGAAGAACGTGAGAGGTGCGCGAGGAGGTCGCTTGGCCAAAAGCCAAGCAAGGGGTGGCCACGTGTGGACCACGTGTGCCACACGGCCAGAGCTCCTCTCTGGCCACGTGTGGCACACGCTGGCCACACGTGGACTGGCCAAAGTCCCCCCAAAATTTGGACAAGTTTGCCCCTCATCTTCCCTCCTCAAATGATCTCTCTTCCCTCCATTTTCCATGAACTTGAACAACATCAAATCTGATTTTCTGCAGAAATGTTCATGATTTTTGTTTTCTTATTTTGATCATAACTCTCTCATACGAACTCGAAATTGAGTGATTCAAAAACCAAAATTGTTGGTCTTGAAGAGAGATACAAACCCCAAGCATTTTCAGAGTCATTTGAATTCGTGATTGGTCACAGCATGCTGTTCTTCAGTCCGAGGTTCATTGTTGTATGTTAAACTTCTTCTTCTCACTTCATCTTTTGATCTGCACTTTAATCTTTCTATTTGATAGATGATTTGTGTTTTGAATGATGTTAGAACATATTCTAGGGGTGGTTGATCATTTGGTAATTGAGTTTTAGCTTTGTGATTTTACTTGAACATATATTTGCTAAACTTGATTAATCTTGAAATTGATTCTAGAAATGATATATGTGATGTGCTTTATGACATTTTCTAGGTTTAATTTCATGATCTAAGAACTAGGTTTTTAGTGTGATATATTGAATATTCATACCTTGTTCTTATTGATATACATGCTTTGATTTCTAGGTAATTTTGTGATTGATTGTTGAAAGCATATCCTAGAATGTATGTAAGCATGTTCATAGAGCTTGATTGATTATCTAGCTTTATTTGTTTGTAAGTGATTCATCTTCTTCTTACTTTCATTATTGATCATTTCTTTAATTGTCTTATTTGATTGATGAAAAGTAATATGAATGATGTTAATTCACATGCTTAGGTTTCTAGATATATTTTGTGATTGAGTTGTGATAGCTTTATTCTAGATTCTCTAGTTGCATGTTCATAGAGTGTGTTTGATCTACTTGCTCTATTTGTTTGTGATTGCATCATATTGCTTGTGTGCACTTCACTTAGATCATTGCCTTGTGAAAGGTTGAAGTCTCTTGCAAAGTGAGTGAAGCTTTGTCTTGAGCAAGAAGACTTGGCTAGGAAAGGATTCCGGATAGCCAAGCAAGAAGTCTTAGTTAGGATCAAGAGGATCCGGATAACTAAGCAAAAGTCTTAGCAAGGAGTTGCGTACTCCGGATGGTTGAGCTAGGGTAGCTTAACTAGGATCCTAATGATCTAGATTGCTAAGCAAGGAAATCTTCCTAGAGGCTTTTTAGTCTTGGATAGGAAGTTGCTCTCTAGAGGTGTAGGACACATCTTGGATAGAGAGTAGGCTTTGTGAATCACTAGCCCGAGGGTTGATTAGGTTTTGATAGCTTGAAGTGGATATCATAGTGTTGATAGCTTTGAGTGTGTAAGGCCTTTTTGTATAGTGGATTTGCTTTTCCGGTGGTTGTGGATTCAACCCGTGGATGTTTCCTCTTTGAGGTTTTACCACGTAAAAACATTGTGTCTCATTTTCGCTTTATATTTCCTTATCTTCCATATGTTCACTTGTATTGATTCTATTGTATATTGATGCTTACATGAATTGATTCATATTATACAATTGTTATATCATTTCAAGTATTCATTTCATTCTTATATTCCGCATTTTTGAATATTGGAAGAATTTGGGACTATACCTATTCACCCCCCCTCTAGGTATAAAACACTATTGTTTTAAAGGGAATTTCACCTTTCCTTGGGCTTCTTCTTTCTTGCCCCCCTTCTCGACGGCTGCCTTGGCGACCTGTGTCTTGGTCTCTTTTCAACGCGAAATCTTTAAGATGCCCTTCTCTGATCAGACTCTCGATGTGATCCCGCAATTGAAAACACTTAGAGGTATCGTGCCCGTGGTCTTTGTGGAATCGGCAGTATTTCGTTGTATCTCTTCGGGCGTTAGCTGATTGTTGTCGGGGGTACTTGGCGAGCCCTTTATCTTCCACTACAGACAGTATGTCCTCCTGTTCGCCATTTAAGGGAGTGTAGTTGCTATACCTGCCTCGGAACCTACTGGTTCTGTTACTACCTCGGCTCTCTTGGGGCCTGTTCCTCCTGTTCTTCTCTTCCTTTTGGCGGTCGCGAGATTGATCTTTTGTTCTTTCATCCTTGGATTCGGACTTTGTGTCTGGCTTGTGACCATGGATGTAACTACCGCCTTGGGCAACTTCTTCTTCCTCTGCTAACGCATAATCTCCAGCTATATCCATCATCTCCTCATATGTCTTTGGTCGGTTTGTCCGTAGGTCGAAGGACAGACGCCCGCTTTGCAACCCATTGGTGAAGGCTGCTATGACAGCTACATCACTTGCGTCTTCTATCTGGGCGACCTCTTTCCCAAACCTGGCCAAATACTTTTTGAGTGACTCGTTGCTCTCTTGTTTCAAATTCGATAGATGCGCTAGCGACTTCCTCCTTTGTACACTTCCCATGAATTGCCTTATGAATGCCTTGCTGAAACTGGAGAAGTTGCTAATACTCCTAGCCGGTAGGCGCCCAAACCATCTCGAAGCGAGGTCACCGAAGGTTTGTGGGAATGTTAAGCATAAGAGGCCGTCGTTGGATGCGTACTGGGCCATGACATTGCGAAATCTACGGACATGTTCCTTTGGATCCCTATTTTCCTTGTATTGCTCGATAGTTGGCATTCTGAATCTGTCAGGGAACTGGGTGTGAGCGATGTGGTCGATGAATGGATTATCCGACTCATCATCTGAAAACACATTGTGTCTGTATCGCTTAGCCATTGCTGAAACCTTCTGTGAGAGCTATTGGAGGGTAACGCTTCGATGACCAGTTGGTTCCCCTTCATGGTTGAGCCTGCTTTTGATTGTCATCCTCCGATAATCATCTTCCCTGCTATCGGTACTTTTGTTACCTCCTAGATCATCTGTACTTTCGGACCTCTGCTGCCGCGCCCTCTTTGACCGCAATCCTCTTCTCGGTTGTGGACTCTTATCCTCCAACGAGATCGACCGCCGCCGCCTCCTCCTACGGGTTTTGTTAATCCTGTCGTCGGTTGGTCCCCTATGCGTTCGTCCATGATACCGTTTTTCTGGGAAATTCTCGTCCAGCAGACTTTCTCCCTTCTTTCGTCCCCTTTCTCCCAGGGCCTCTGGCGAATCCTGGGGGGTTTCTTCCACAATTGGTTTTGCCTGAGTACTGGGAGTTGCTACATGGACTTCCGATCGCACCCTTCCTGTGGGTTGATTTCTGGGCGCGCTGGTCGTCAGCTCATAAGGAGACGAGGCTCCCAACCCTATCGGAAGCGCAAGTCCAATCTTGTTGGCCTCATTGACCAGGTTCATCAAGGCGGTATGAAAGTGCTGCAGAGTTTCGTTGGTTGCTCTTGTCCCTGGAGTTGCTATCGATTGTTCCCCTGTTGTCAACATCTCCTCTCCTAGTATCGTTGCTGCTTGAGGGATCTGATCATTATTGGGAATTTCATCCCTATCGCTACCGTTGCTCATGTTGTGCCTGTGTTGTGCTTTGTAAGGATTCCTGGAAGTTTCGAACTCTCTACCCCCTTCTTCTAGCGCCAATTGTTGACGACGATTTTTGGATTGACTTGGTCAACAATAATATGTTAATCAAAAAGAATAAATAAAAAAATAAAATCAATGCATGCAAAACAGTTTTTACGTGGAAAGCCCTTGAATGGGAAAAACCACGGTGCCCCTTGAGGGCGAGAGAATTCACTATGAATCGATTATGATTTACACACTCAAATCTCTCTTACAATAGCCTGACTATTCTCTCTACGATCTCGAGCCCTTTTTCATGGGACTTAGGGTTCTATTTATATTGGTTTTTCTAGGGTTTCTTGCATCTATGCCGTGTTGGTAGGGGAGTCCCTACTTTGTATGGTACAAGGAGTCTAGAATCTGTAGATAACTTCTTTAGGATTTGTTTCCTGTTTGGACTCTTCCTTGTTCGAAGAAGATTATGTTTTGTTCGGAATAGGATTTAATCCTTGAGTCTTGTATCTGATTAAACCCTCGCTTGTCGTGGAAATATGTTTGGAGCTGGATTACTCCTCTGGCTGCATGTTCTTTGGCGAACACCTTGGGTTGGCGAACATATCTTTTCTTTTAATCGGCGAGCACGTCAGCTGGTATGTCTTTGACTGGTCCCCATCCTGTTGACGAGTCAACAGGTTACGTGTTTATCTACTTGTTCCGTCTTTATTGCCTCTTTTGCTGACGTGGTCTATTGTCAATTTTACACATACAACAAAAACAAAACAAAAGAATATACCTTTTGAGGAAAGGTTTGAGAGAGTTATAGGATAGACATCAACCGATTGAATAGACTATATAAATATATATATATATTGGGTCTCTCATGAGGGATCCTTCATTTTAATTTTGGTAAGGACCATGGTAAAAACACATCGACTTTAATGAATTTTAATCTGAATTTTTTTGTAGATGGTGATTTCAATGAAATCTACATTTAAACAAAATTTGAGAATTTTCTGAGTACTGGAACTATTTATCCAAATTTTGTTAAATATGAAGGCATCGAAAAATAGGCGAAATATAGGAAAATTATAGAAAAATAGTTCTAGTATTCGAAAAATTCTTAAATTTTGTTCATAGGTAGATTGCAATGAAGTCATCATCCAAAAAAACATTTAGATCAAAATTCATTAAAATCGATGTATTTTAGTCAAGGTCCTTACCAAAATTAAAATAAGGGATCCCTCATGAAAGACTCACTAAATATATATACATATATATATATACAGTCTTTCTATTATCAGTTCGTTCTGACAATAAATATATTAGGATGAAGAATGTGGACCACAGATTATGGAGAAGTTTTGACAAGTGCATACACTTTAAGTCAAAGTATGTAAATCTAGTGGTCCACATACTTCATCTTGATATATTTATTATCAGGATGAACTCATAATAGAATATATATATATATGTATATATATATGAGTGTGTGTGTGTGTGTATATATATATAAGTTGAAAGGTAGGAGTACAAAAAGGATTTTAAAAGGAAAATGGAAAATTTTAATATTTATTAGTAATATCAATATTAATTGTTGGATAGGAAAGTTTTTTTTTTTTTTTTTCAAATTACCATTATTACATAACCCACATGTTTTGATATTTACTAATAATATCAATATTAATTGTTGGATAAGAATTTTTTTTTTTTTTTTTTTCAAATTACCATTATTACTTAACCCATCACATGTGTAGCTTCTGTTATAAGGAATACTACTAAATGGACCACATTACATAATGTGTATCATTAGTTAGACCGTTGGGCATCAATTGATTTCTTTAAATGCTAGATAAGCTTCACAATAATTAATAACTTTAAAGACTTGGAATTTAAATCATATTCATTCTTTACTAAGTAGTTTTAATGTACATTTATTCAATACCATGCCAGCTGACATAGTAACAGATTAACAGCCTCTCTAGTTCTCACTATTTACAACTAATATTCTTAATGAAACTTTAATTTTGTTCATTAATTTTCATAGTTATTAAAAATTATTACAATTAATAACTTATCAAATATTATAATATATATTATATAGATAAATAATAAAGTTTTCTTGTTTTTTTTTGAAATATTACAACTAATTAACAATACTTAAAAAATAACTAATAAGAATGGATGGCTTATTGGCAAAAAAATAATTATTATTATATTATAATATATGTGGTTTTAATTACCACATGTGTCACAACAAATATCTTCTCCAACACACCGCCTCTCTCTCCCCCCCTTATATCACCTACTTGTACACCCACCTTTGCCTATAAATATATGCTTGTCTCAATTGTATTTGACTACTGAAAAGATCAATTCAAAAAGCATTCAAAGTAATTCTCTACTCTTATCTCTTCTCTCACTCTCTCGCATCTCCCTTCATCTGATAACTTCTCTTTCTTTCATTTTAATTGTTATTCATTTTATCACTTGTTCTTCATCTATTTCTTTCAATTCTTTTACAACATGTTATCAGCACGATTGTATGTAAGTAGAGAGGATCCCCTGATGGGTGATTTACTTACATCTCAACATTCTGGATCTATATAAAGTTTCGTATAACAAGATGGCTATGCCGTCAACGGAACCTATATATAGTTCTGGATTTATTTATTTATACACATTTATTTTTATGTAATATATGAGACTGGCTTATGCTGTGTCTCGGGACTACCTTATGCTGTCTCTCCAAATAAACTATTTAAATATTCAGTATTTATTTTTATGCAATATATGAGATTGGCTTATGCTGTGTCTCCAGATAAACTATTTAAATATTCAATATTTATTTTTATGCAATATATGAGACTGGCTTATGTTGTGTCTCGGGACTAGCTTATGTTGTGTCTCCAGATAAATTGTTTAATTCATTATGCTCTTTAATTATATTCACGCTAAATTAAATTTACAATTTAATTTCTAGAAAAAGAAGTTGTAAACATGGTTAAACTTGCAAATCTGAAGTTTGATGCACTAGAAGTTTCGGGAGACAATTATATGTCTTGGGTTATTGATGCGGGATTATACTTAAAATCCCAAGGCCTGTATTATACCATTGATGATGATAGCCAAGCTAATGAACAGGATAGATCCACAACGATGGTGATACTTCGTCATCACTTACATGAAAATTTAAAAGCTCAGTATCTTACTGTCACAGAACCTGAAGATCTGTGGTAAGAGCTAAAAGATCGTTATGATCATCAGCATGATGTAACATTACCAAATGCTAGATATGAATGGCAACATTTACGATTTCAAGACCATAAATCAGTTTATGAATATAATTCTGCTCTGTTTAGAATCACTACAAGGTTGAAATTATGTGGTGAAGAGGTATCTGAAAAGGACATGTTGGAAAAGACTTTCACAACCTTCCATGCCTCAAACATAATTTTGCAACAGCAATATCGAGAATGCAGATTCTCAAAATATTCAGAATTGATCTCATGCCTTTTAGTAGCAAAAAAAATAAAATAATGAGCTATTGATAAAAAATCATGGATCACACCCGACTGGTTCTACAGCATTCCCAGAAATGAATGCTAATACTGTCGGATATCGTGGTCGTGGTCGTGGTCGTGGTCATGGTCGAGGCCGTGGTTATAATCATAATTTTGATCATGGTCGTGGTAATGGTCGTAATCCTGATCGCAGTCGTGGTTATGATAATAATATTGGCCGAGGCCATGGTCGTAATTTTAAAAGAGGGCGTGGGAATCCTGGATCAGGTGGCTATAATCAAAACGCACAACAGAAGTGGAATGTTTATGATGCCAAACAGTATAAGGGAAAAAATGTTCAAAATAGGCCTAATACAAATGACAATGTTTGTTTTTGGTGTGGTTGTTATAATCATTGGTCGAATGAATGTAAAACATCTAAACACTTGGTGGATTTGTATCAAGCATCAATCAGTGGAAAGGGAAAGAAACCTAAAACTCATTTCATTGAAGATTCATATCTTAGAGATATTACACATCTCAATGTTACAGATTTCTTTTCAGACCCGAAAGACGTGCCAACTGCTTCAATTGGTGATGGGAATGTCTATACCAATTAAATGCTACTTACAGTAGTAGTGTTTTGTTATTTTGTTCATGTAAAATATTTCTCAAAGT
Source organism: Acer campestre (assembly GCA_954870605.1). Classification (NCBI taxonomy): domain Eukaryota; kingdom Viridiplantae; phylum Streptophyta; class Magnoliopsida; order Sapindales; family Sapindaceae; genus Acer; species Acer campestre. The sequence continues at coordinate 13,150,233 of OX940807.1, forward strand.
AATATATATACTTTTTGAATCACTTTGTCTGATATGCATTTTATTTTTCTTTATGAAGCATACAAAATGAATCCAAAAGATAAATTGGGGGTTATTGAAAAGCTAGAAGCAGAAGATATATGTTTAGTTGATAGTGCAACAACTCATACAATTCTGCGGAGCCAAAAATATTTTACAAATTTAACTTTACTCAGAGCAAATGTTAATACAGTATCAGGTCCAACGAATCTAGTAGAAGGCTCTGGAAGAGCCACGATATTGTTACCAAACAATATTAAAATATGTATCGATGATGCATTATATTCAAGTAGATTCAAGAGGAATCTACTTAGTTTCAAAAATATACGGAGGAATGGATATCATATTGAAACTATGAATAAAGATAATATTGAATATCTGTGCATTATTTCTCATGATTCACTTCAGAAACTCATTATAGAAAAGCTGCGTGCTTTATCTTCTGGATTATATTACACTATTATCAAAAGTGTAGAAGTTTATGCAGTTGTGAATCAGAAATTCTCAGATCCAAAAATGTTTGTACTTTGGCATGACCGTCTCGGTCACCCAGGATCTACAATGATACGTAGAATCATTGAGAATTCTCATGGGCATCCATTAAAGAACCAAAAGATCCTTTTATCCCATGAGAATTTAGGTATTGCATGTTCCCAAGGGAAATTAACAATAAAACCATCTTTTTCTAAAATTGGTTTTAAATCCCCATCATTTTTATAAAGAATTCAAGGGGATATATGTGGACCTATTCATCCACCAAGTGGACCATTTTGTTATTTTATGGTTCTAGTTGACGCATCTGTCAGATGGTCACATGTATGCTTATTATCAACACGTAATGTTTCTTTTGCAAGAATACTTGCATAGATTATCAAGCTTCGGGCTCATTTTCCCGATTATTCAATTAAATCCATACGCCTTGATAATGCTGGTGAATTTACTTCCAGGGCATTTGATGAATATTGTAAGTGGCTGGGATTGATGTTGAACATCTAGTTCCACATGTTCATACTCAAAATGGATTAGCAGAATCACTCATTAAACGTGTCCAGATAATTGCAAGGACTTTACTATTACGAACGCAATTACCGATTTCTGTATGGGAGCATGCTATTTTACATGCTGCTGCATTAATCAGGCTTCGACCCACTGCTTATCATCAGTATTCACCAGTACAACTTGTACTTGGTCATCAACCAGACATATCTCATTTACATACATTTGGGTGTGCAGTATATGTCCCAATTGTACCAACGAAAAGAACTAAAATGGGACCCCAAAGGCATTTGGGAATATATGTTGGTCTTGATTCACCATCAATTATTAGATATCTGGAACCCTTGACTGGTGATCTTTTTATAGCACGGTTTGCAGATTGTCATTTTGATGAGACAAATTTCCCATTATTAGGGAAAAAAGAGGCTTCCCATGAAGAAAAGCGTGAACTTTCCTGGAAAGTTCCTAGTCTAATTCATTTAGACCCATACACATCTTAATGTGAGAATGAAGTACGTAGGATAATACATCTTCAAGCAATAGCAAATCAGTTACTAGATGCATTTACAGATGCTACTAGGGTAACAAAATCATACATCCCAGCTATTAATGTACCAGCATGGGTGATTGTTCCAGAAAAACAATCTAAACAAATGATAGCAAAAGAATCATCCATTACACGCCAGAAGCATGGTAGAACATTTGGCTTAAAAGATATTGTTCCTCGAAAAAGGAAAATAATTAAATCCACTTTCTCTAAGTTAACTCCAGAAGAGTTAAATGTTCCTGAAGGGACACAAGTTACTAAAGTGACAAAATCCCCAAGAATGTAGAAATGAGGAAATTTCTATAAATTATACAAGAGAATTGTGGAATCGTGAAGAAACAATCATCGATGATGTATTTTCATACATAGTGGCAACTAAAATTATGAATGATGATTATGAACCTCATAATCTCGATGATTGTAGACAAAGGTCTGATTGGCCTAAATGGAAAGAAGTAATTCAAATAGAGTTGACTTCATTGGCCAAATGTGAAGTATTTGGGTCAATAATCCAAACGCCTGAAAATGTCAAACCTGTTGGGTACAAATGAGTTTTTATACGGGTAATGAGAAAAACGAGGTCGTAAGATATAAGGCACGACTCGTAGCATAGGGTTTCTCACAGAGACCTAACATCGATTTTGATGAGACATATTCACTAGTGATGGATACAATTACGTTTCGATTACTAATAAGCATGACTGTCTTGGAAAGACTTGAAATACGTCTAATGGACGTAGTGACTGCTTATCTATATGGTTCACTGGATTCAGATATTTACATGAAATTCCCTGAAGGGTTTAAAATGCCAGAATCATGTAACTCAAGACCTCGTAATTTGTATTCGATAAAATTACAAAGATCCTTGTATAGATTAAAACAATCTGGACGGATGTGGTACAACCGTCTCAGTAAATATCTGATAAAAAAAAGATATATTAATAATCCTATATGTTCATGTGTTTTCATTAAGAAATCAAAATCTGGATTTGCTATCGTAGCAGTTTATGTTGATGATATGTATTTAATTGGGACTCCTGGAGAGCTTTAGAAAACTGCTGAATACTTGAAAAAAGAATTCGAAATGAAAGATCTGGGAAAGACAAAATATTGTCTCGGCCTTGAGATAGAACATAGATCAAATGGAATACTTGTCCATCAATCAGTTTATACCAAAAAGATTTTAAAAAGATTCCATAGCATCATCCATTAAGTACTCCTATGGTTGTTAGGACTCTTGATCCCAAAAAGGATCCATTCCGCCCAAAAGAAAATAGTGAAAAGATACTTGGTCCTGAGGTACCATATCTTAATGCGATTGGTGCTTTATTATATTTGGCTCAGTGTACTAGACCAGATATTGCATTCTCTGTGAATGTACTAGCTAGATTTAGCTCAGCACCAACTCAAAGGCATTGGAATGGAATCAAACATCTTTTTCGTTACCTTAGTGGAACGAAAGATTTAGGATTATTTTATACAAAGTCTAACAATTTTTCAGGTTTACTTGGTTATGCTGATGTTGAGTATTTGTCTGATCCCCACAAAGCTCGTTCATAAACATGATATATTTTTACATATAATGGCACAGCAATATCCTAGCGTTCCACAAAACAGACTTTGGTTGCTACATCATCTAACCATTCTGAAATTATCGCACTTCACGAAGCCAGTCGATAATGTGTTTGGTTAAGGTCAGTTATTCATAATATTCAGAATACTTGTGGATTTTTATCATCTACAGAAATGCCAATGCAGATATTTGAAGATAATGCGGCTTGCATTGCTCAAATTAGAGGAGGATATATCAAAGGAGACAGAACCAAACATATTTCTCCTAAATTCTTCTATACTCATGAGCTTCAGCAGAGTCGACAAATTGATGTTAAGCAAATAAGGTATACGGAAAATCTTGCAGATCTATTTACCAAATAATTGCCTACATCAACTTTTGAGAAGCTAGTATATGGAATAGGCATGCGTCGACTTTCTAAATTACTAGATTAAATACTGAAGTTTTATGAGGGGGTGCGTTCAATCAAGGGGGAGCAAAGTTTTGAATGAACATATGTGCACTATACTCTTTTTTCCTTCGATCAGGTTTTGTCCCACTGGGTTTTCCTGACAAGGTTTTTAATGAGATAGTTTGTAATTTCCAACCCCATTAAATCCAGGAGATCATAGTATATATTTTACTTGAGTTTTATCCCATTGAGTTTTTCCCTAAAAGATTAATACATGTGGTATAAACCCAAGGGGGGGGTATTATAATATATGTGGTTTTAATTACAACATGTGTCACAACAAATATCTTCTCCAATCCACCGCCTCTCTCTCCCCCCTTATATCACCTACTTGTACACCCACCTTTGCCTATAAATATATGTTTGTCTCAATTGTATTTGACTACTGAAAAGATCAATTCAAAAAGCATTCAAAGTAATTCTCTACTCTTATCTCTTCTCTCACTCTCTCGCGTCTCCCTTCATCTCATAACTTCTCTTTCTTTCATTTTAATTGTTATTCACTTTATCACTTGTTCTTCATCTATTTCTTTCAATTCTTTTATAACAAATTATGGATTGTCTTTTAATTTACCAAATAATAAAATACTTAAAAAAAATAATAATTAAAAATTAAAAATCAATTATGAGATTGGTTTAAATAATTTATTAACTATCCCAAGTGATTGCCTCTTGATTATCTATAATTATTAAAAAATATTACAATTAATAACTACTTAGTGTATGTTTGGTATGACTTTTGAAAGGATCAAAAGCGTTTTTTTTTTTAATGTTATAAGCTATTTTGACCTTTTTTTAGGTTGTTTGGCAAAACTCAAAACTGCTTTTTTAATATATGAATTGTCTCAATTACCCTTTAAAAAACCATTTTATGTCTGTATGGAGAAGCCCAAATTCCAAGAAGCTTTTTTTGAACTTTTTTAAAACATATGAATTGTCTCAACTATCCTTTATAAATTTTAGATATTCCACCATATCTCTTTCATTATAAATGCATTGTCAACACCTTTTTTGTAATTCACTCAACCAAAAGCTCTTTCTAAAAATACATTGTCAACACTTTTTTTGTAATTTACACAATCAAAAGCTTTTATTGTTAGAAGCTCTACTCATTAGAAGTCCTACTACAAAAAGATCTACTCTAGAAGCTCAAATTGAAAAGTTATACCTAACACACTCTTAGTAGCTTTGGCAAAAAAAAAATAATAATAATAAAATAAATAAATAAAAATTTCTTGTCTTTTAAACTTTCCAAATAATGTAATACTTGAAAAAAAAAAAAAAAAAAAAAATCAACATCCCATTGATTATGGGATTGCCATTTGATTACCTATTGATTTGATATTTACGAAAAAAAATTGGCAAAAAATATAATAAAAATTATGGCTTGTCTTTTAAACTTACCAAATAATGTAATACGTAATTAAAAAATAATAATAATAATTAAAAATCAATTATGAGATTGATTAAAATAATTTATTCACTATCCCAATAATTACGTGATTTCCTCTTGATTATCTATAGATTTTTGGTGTAGAAAAAAATTAAATTATTAAAAATGATTACAATTAATAACTACTTAATAGCTTTGGAAAAAAAAAAAATTATGGCTTGTCTTTTAAACTTCCCAAATAATGTAATACTTAAAAAGAAAATAAAAAATTATTCGCTATCTCATTGATTACGGGATTGCCTGTTGATCTATTATTTGTAAAAAAAAATTATGTTTTATCTTTTAAACTTACCAAATAATTTAATATTAAAAACAAAAAATTAAGAATTAATGCTCAATTATGATATTGGTTAACAGAATTTATTCACTATCCCATTAATTACAGGATTGCCTCTTGATTACCTATAGATATAGATTAGTGTATTTTATTAACTATTAATGGAGTGTCTTTTGCGTTTTGAAAAAATAAAATAAAAATTAATGTAGTGAATTTGGAATTTATCAAATTTTTAATTAACTAATTCAATATAATTTTTTTTTTAATTTTTTAAAAACTAATTAATGGCCAATACTTTTCACACTTGTGCCTCCATTTTAGAAATATTATATATAGAGCAAGGGAGAGAGCGAATACTTTTTTTAACCTTTTCAAACAAATAAAAAATCATCTAAAAGAAAATAAAAATTAGATAACAGTTGAATAGGGATTGGTTAAGAGAATTTAATCATTATCCCAATAAATATGGGATCGCCTCTTGATTTTTGATTTAGCGGATCACCTCTTGATTGCCTCTTGGTTTGTGATTTATGTCAAAATCTTTCCCACCTAATACAAATTTTCAATTAATTATGAAACCTATTACGATTAGTGATCTTAATATATGTAGAATTTGTTTTTGAATTTATCAATTTATTAATTAATTAGTTAAATAATAATGAGTAGTGAAAATATTAATATAACATGTGTCTAAACAACCTGGGGGGGGGGGGGGGGGTGTTGTGAATGGGTTGTTAATCCGTTATTACCAACTTTTCGGATTAGACAATATTACAAATAAAACCCCAAACACGCAAACAATAAAATCAAGTAAAAAAAAAGAAGAAATAAAAGAACACTTGATTTTTATGTGGAAACCCTCTAACTAGGAAAAAACCACGGGCTAATATGTGCACCACACACGGTCAACGAAATCCACTATATGAAAAGAAATTTACACCCTCAAGTGATTCTCGGACTCTTACCCTAAATAACCTCAGGCTATGGACACTACCACTTGTCACTCTTGGTTCAATCCCTAGTGATATCCCCTGATACACTACTCTTGGCGTGAGCAACTCTTAATCTACCCGCCGGGCCTTTTACAGTAGCACTCGACCAATTGCTTGAGCACTACCCACCAGTAGCCACAAGACTTTCCTTGCTTGTGTAACTTCACCTAGAAGCCACAAGACTTTGACTCATGAAGAGAATTAAAAGTCTATGTGAGTATGGCAATAATGATGCACAAATGCAACAAGTGCTAGATTAAACACAAGATGCTTAACTAGATACTATAATGCAAATAAACATCCTAGTTATCAACAAAGCCTACATGTACATGCATGAGGTGTCAATTAGTTGTAGAGATTTCTTACAACCTAATTGTCAACAAACAAAGCCAATTCAACACATGTTTTCAATAATCATGGCAAGGCCTAAAAACATGCAATTAACTAATGCAATCAAGAAATTATCAATCAAAAGGCCAATAAACACAAGTTGTCAAATAACATGGCAAAGATACTAAATGCAATTAACAAATGCAATCAATGAGTCCTACACATCAATGTCTAAATGAAAATCAAATAGACTTAGCTAGAGGGCAAAATGGTCCTAAATGCTAGCTATCAACAAACAACACATCTCAACTAATAAACTAAGACTCAAGCATGTTATAAACAACATTATTAAGGAGTCAAGCATTTAATCACAAAATAAATGCTAAATCTAGGCAAACATGTTAGAAAGATGAAACAAGAGATTCTAGAACATGTAGAGAGTACCTAGTAAAGGAAAACAACAATGCCCATGCTTGGATGATGCTAGATGCTTATGGGAATGTGTTTGGTTGAGTAAATAAGTGTTCTTGGGAGTATCTCTCTCTAGAATATGATATTCTCTCACTAAGTTCAGTTTTTTAAGCTCTAAAAAAAATGAGCTAGGAAAAAGAGAATACTTATATAGAAGCCCTAGATAAAGTGACGACGTTTTGAAAAAAATAGCCTGGAAACACGAAATCGGCAGTTTTAATCGGCGGTCAAACCGTGTGTGGCACACATATCAGCCCGTGGTTTTTTCCCAGTTAGAGGGTTTCCATGTAAAAATCAAGTGTTCTTTTATTTCTGCATTTTTTACTTGATTTTATTGTTTGTGTGTTTAGGGTTTTATTTGTAATATTGTCTAATCCGAAAAGTTGGTAATAATGGATTAACAACCCATTCACCCCCCCTCTAGGTTGTTTAGACATACGCTATATTAATATTTTCAATTGGTATCAGAGCGAGTTCCTAGACATACTTAGGTGATCCTTTCTCTTGCTTATGTGTCTTGCCTTGCTTGTGTGTGTTTTGATTTCTACATTCATTTGCATACATTCACCCAAACACTATGAGTGAAGTGGGGACTAGCAAAGAGGGAGCATCGAGCGTGAGGCCACCGTTGTTCAAAGGTGACAATTACTCCTCATGGAAGGGGAAGATGGAGTCCTATCTATCGGTGATAGATGATAGGGTGTGGATGGTGATTGAGGACGGATACACACCTTTTACTGTGACCACCAGAGATGGAAGCATTGTGCCTAAGCCCAAGGTTCAATGGAGTGCTGAAGAGTTTGGAGCTTCGAATTGGAACAACAAGGCCATGTATGTCTTGCTTAGTGCAATGGATGAGAGTCAATATAAACTCATCCAAATCACCAAAAATGCACATGAAGCTTGGAAAATCTTGGAAACGGCGCATGAGGGAACCGAAGTGGTGAAAGAGTCCAAACTCCAAGTGCTTCAAACTTTATTCAAGAATATTAGGATGAAAGAGCATGAGTGCTTTAATGACTTCCAAGTGAAGTTGATGGACATCGTTAAAAATAGCCTAGAAACATGAAATCGACGGTTTCAATCGGCGGTCAGGCCACCGATCACAAACCGCCAAATGTGAAACGTCACCACTGGAAATAATCGGCGGTCGAATAATGGCCGCCGATGCAAACCACAGAATGGAGATAGAAGACACATGCTCCAAACAGTGGTTTTGATCAGTGGTCAGGCCGCCGATCATAACCGTAAAAATGATCCAGAAACCTCTAGATTCAAATAGCGGTTTCCATTCAGCGGTCAAGGCCGTCGATCAAACCGTCGTTTCACCAAAAATGGAGAAACCAAAAGGAAAAGCCAAGAGCATTCTCCGAGGGCAATCTTCGCGCAACATCATACACACCAACGTGCATGCGCGGACGTTTCTAAACATCTTCAGGAAACGAATTACACCTCACTTAAGACTAACATGAAGTGCAAGTGTGGTTGTGAATATATATAATATGCATGGGAAGGATAAAATCATAAAAAAATCACCAAGCATGTGACACACAAAAGATATGCAATATATGAAAATGCATAAGTGTGATGATAAAGCGTATAAGCACACAATTAAGAGAGCCATCTATGCAATCATATAAATGTAAAGAAAGTGAGTGTGTGCTAAAAGACATAGATGCACGAATTAATGAAACACACATGCATGGTAACAAATGCAAGATAGATAAAGATGCATGCAAGTGTGTGTCCACACCTAATCTCTTCAAGAATCAAGGTCAAATGATATACCTTTTAAAGCTCTTCATCTTGAAGTCACCGAGATGCTTGGAAACTTGCATTGATAATCATCAAGATGACCTAAGCTACCCATAACACAATCATCCCCAATGTGTTATGTTATGAAATAAGCCAATCACAAAAAGAGGTCCTTACAAGTAGTGTTAATCTATGAACTTAGGAAAGGAAACACTATATCTATTGTTTGATGAATATAATAATAAAATAAATATACTAAATATTTGATAGAATTTTGGGGTTGAATTTCGACATTATAGAATAATCCATCAAGTTACCAAGTCTGGATTATAAGAAGTCCAAAACACCTTTGCATTATATTAAATAACAACACAAAAAATAAAATAAAAACGATGGAGGATGCATCAAAATGCATTAAAAGGAATAGAGAAAAATCGATCTAATATATATATATATATATAATATGGACTGCTTATCTTTTTCACGTTCACAAAAAACTCCAATGAACAAAACACTCATAACCAAGCCCTTATTTACAAAAGCTGGATGCTAGAATTGGTAAATACTATACATTCTTGTTTTTATGAACCGAGGTGCGTTCAGAGATTGAGGACCTTGTTTGATTGTCTCAACTTGACCAAAATTAATCCCCAAAAAGCCATATCCTTGTAAAAACCATAATCTGCAAATCAACACACAAAGACATAAGTTAATTTGCACAACATAATGCAAATTTTGTAGAGAAAAAAAAACATAAAAGGAGAAAATGGTACCTGATAAAGTAAAAGAAAATAGAACAAAACCATGGATTAAAACAATTTTCCATGAATAGCTAGAGAGAGAAAGAGAAACGGGGACCTTTGATATATGGGGTGGTGAACTATATGTAAGATCCTTTATTTGTGTTGGCTTGATTCCATTGCAAAAACTTTCTATATTTGTATTAGTAGTTTCTTAGGTGTTTCTTGGAAGAAAGGAGCCTCAAAGGTGAAGAAGCAACATCTTGTGCAAATATCGTCTTCAAGGGGAACATCGCATTCTTGGATGCTAAGGTATCAAGATTCTTCTTCCTCTTGCAAGGCGTAAGCGCACAAACACACAATTCATACATGTGTGTCCCTGCATCATTGTTCAAACATTTGGTATAACACTTTCACACACATTTTGCATGCACATGCATTTATCTCATTGTTGACAATCTTGTAGAATTGCATGTTTTCTCACTATTGCTTAGATATGGCATGCTTGTGTTGCATAGTATTTATTTGTTTGTGTTTCTTGTGTTTTGGACTTGAACATGGTCTTATTTGATTCCTTATTGAGTTCCAGTCGTTTCGGTTACTCACTCATTTTATTTCGAGTCCAAACGATGTAGCTACGCTACTTTTGGTTCTCATTCGTTGAGTTGTGTTCGACGTCGTTTTTCGAGATGAATTCTCAACCTTTTGTCAAAGTTTCATAGTCGTTGTTGTGTATGAGGGAGTCATGATTCGTAATCCAAAAACGGATTCAAAATCGGAGTTCGGATGCCCGAATACGGCTGAAGAACGTGAGAGGTACGCGAGAGGAGCACCATGGCCAAAGGCCATGGCATGGCCTTCCACGTGTGGAGGCCGTGTGCCACACGGCCCAGCCAGTCCTCTGGCCACGTGTGGCACACGCGCCCCACACATGGACAAGGCTGCTCTAGCCTCTTTTGTTGGACAAAAATGCCCCTCCTCCTTCTCCCTCAAATGACCTCTTTTCCCTCCATTTTTCTAACAACTTGAACATCATCAAATCAATTTTCTGCAGAAATGTTCTTGATTTTGATCTACTTACTTTGATCATAACCTCTTCATACGAACTTGAAATCGAGTGATTCAAAAGCCAAAATTGTTGGTTTCGACGAGAGCTACAAACCCCAAGCATTTTCATAGCCATTTGACTTCGTCATTTTTCACAGTACCACTACAAGAAAAACTAGGTATTGTTGACAGTTTTTAACTGTCAAGAATGCTATTCTTGACAGTTTTAAAAACTGTCAACAATGCTATTGTTTTTTTTTTTTTTTTTTTTTCTTGATAGTTTATAACTGTCAACATATGTATATAATATTTATAATATTTAATTAAAAATTATTTAATATTTAATTCAAAAACTTTTTTAGATTTATACAATAAATCCCACCGGAGGTCCACCCCCTAGTCCCCCACCGATCAACACCGGCCACCGGACAACCGCCGGCCGGACCTCCGACCATCAGACCCGCCCACCCATGACCCACCCCATGATAATAATGACGATTGTCATTATTGGGAGTAGAACCTGGGTCTCAAGTTCAAAGGTTACAAATCTTCACCACTTGACTATAACCTTTGATGTGTTATCTATTGAACAATATTTATATATAAACTATATAAGTTATTAGAAATTAAAAAGAAAAAAAGTTAGAAAAATTTAAATTTATTTAACTAATCAAAATTCTAATTTATACTATAAATATATATTTTAAAATATTTATTAAAACTTTTAATAAAATTATATTTTTTAAAACATATAGTCGAATTATTGGTCAATACTCTATGGTCACGTTTGGTTACATTGTGAAATGATAATCAAAATGATAATGGGAATAAGAATGAGAATGCAAAGAGAAGGAAAACTAAGTTTTTTGTTTGATTGGAACTTTAGAATTAGTCTCTGAATCAGTATTATTTTGTTTGGTTAACAACGAAATAGAATGGAGTTAACTATATTTTGACCAAAATACCCCTAATTATGAATGTATAATAACATGATATATTATGGATAATAATAATAAAATATAAAAATATATTATATATAATTATATATTATTTAATAGAATAATATATTATATATTATATATACATATATATCATATATAATATATATAATAATATATAATAATATAATATATAGTACATATATAAAATATATAATACATTATTTTTTGAAAGGAGCTAAGGGTATTTTTGTAATGGATTTGGGACATATGAGGATATTTATGGAATATAAATTTTAGTTTGGAATGTAATGGCTTTCCATTGGTTTTTGGATGGAATGCCTATTCTACCAAAATGGTGAAATCCCTATTCCAATGAAATCACCATTCCATTGCATTTTCACAAACCAAACGAATGAAATGGCTTTCTTTCCTTTCCATTCCATTTCATCCAACCAAACATAGCCTATGGGAAACTCGTGACATCAGTTGTAATAAGCATGATTTGGAATACAACTCTCACTACATGGGAGATATTTCTCAACATGCATCTTGCAATTTAATGAACAAATGTAAGACTCATATTACTATTTTATATGGGTAATTGGATTATTAATGTGTCTCTTAGTATGAAACAAGAGGGTGCAAAATAAATAAATAATTTTTTAAAAATTATTTTTTTGAATTTTTTAAAACTAAATTTATTAAATTTAAAATTTTACTTATCCAATATCGGCTTGCCAAAAAATCGATATCTTACTGTAAAATAAATTCATATCAGGATTTTGTTTAGTGTTGAAAATAGGAAGTAAAAGTTAAAAAATAAAAATAAAAATTAAAGATAAATAAAAAATTATATATTATGAATGTTTTATAATATAATATATATATTATTATATTAAATAATATATATTATATATTTATTAAATAATATATATTTATATATATATTATATATTTATTAACTAATATATATTATATAAATATATTATTATATATATGGTTTAACAACGGAATGAAATTTAGTTAACTGTATTTTGATCCAAATACCCCTAATTATAAAACATTCATATATATAATATAAAATACATATATATTATATATTATATAATATATATAATAATATATTTATATAATATAAATACTTAATATATATTATTTAATATAATAATATATAATATATAAATATATAATATTATATATTTATATTATATATATTATATAATTTATGTAATAATATATAATATATATAATAATATATTTATATAATATAAATATTTAATATAATAATATATAATATATATTATAATTTATGTAATAATATATAATATATAATATATAACATATTATATAATATACAATTGTCTTTCTTGACAGTTAAAAACTGTCAAGAAAAATTGCCTTTCTTGACAGTTTTTAACTGTCAAGAACTAAAAACTGTCAAAAAAAATGATTTTTCTTGACAGTTTTTTCTTGACAGTTAAAAACTGTCATGAATATGTTATTCTTGACAGTTTTTTAAAACTGTCAAGAAATAACTGTCAATAAATGTAATTTTTCTTGTAGTGTACTCTGTTTTCTGTCCGAGGTCCATTGAATGTATGTGAAACTTCTTCTCTTGCAATTTCATTTGATCATCTCTATGATTTTTACTATTTGATTGTTGAAATATGTTGAGAAGTATGTTATATCATATGCTAGGGTTGTATGATTGATTAGTTAATTGAGTTTAGCTTTGTGATTTCTATTAAACATATTTTTGCTAGACTTGAGTTTGATTGAAATTGATTCTAGAAATTAGTCTTATAATGTGCTTCATGTTATCTTCTAGATTCAATTTCATGATCTAAGAACTAGGTTTTTTAGTGTGATAAATTGAATATTCATACCTTGTTCTTATTGATACACATGCTTTGATTTCTAGGTATTTTTGTGATTGATTGTTGAAAGCATATCCTAGAATGTATGTAAGCATGTTTATAGAGCTTGATTGATTATCTAACTTTATTTTGTTTGTAAGTGATTCATCTTCTTCTTACTTTCATTATTGATCATCTCTTTAATTTTCCTATTTGATTGATGAAAAGTAATATGAATGATGTTAATTCACATGCTTAGGTTTCTAGATATATTTTGTGATTGAGTTGTGATAGCTTTATTCTATATTCTCTAATTGCATGTTCATAGAGTGTGTTTGATCTACTTGCTCTATTTGTTTGTGTTTGCATCATTTGTATCACTTAGATCATTGCCTTGTAATAGGTTGAAGTCTCTTGTCAAGGTGAGTGAAGCCTTTTGACTTGAACAAGAAGACTTGGCTAGGAAAGGTTTCCGGATAGCCAAGCAAGAAGTCTTAGTTA